>VZRR01007368.1:269454-321698 GCA_013398015.1 Oreocharis arfaki | reverse complement strand
GTAAGTTGCGGCGGTGCTCTGCTGCCCCCTCCTCCCTCTCTCCCTCCCTTCCCGCCGTGCCTCTCGAAGAAAGCGGTTTTTTTCTGTTGTCGGGGAGCGTAAATCAGCTTCATCTAAAATCTCGGAAGTGCAAGTCCATCACATCTTCCTCCGAGCCTCCTGCTACACCTTGCGTGAGTCAGACTGCAGAGCTCCCGGTGCCCTTCTCGCTGTGCGGGGCTGCTCGTGTTTCCCCTGTCTCAGAGGCAAAAGCAGAAGTGGAATCTGCTCACGCTCTCAGCGGTTCCTTCCCCGGTTGTTGTAGCAGTCGCTGACCTCCAGGCACTATGAATAAACAGCAAAGCTGGGAACAAAAGGAGTCTTCTGGCTGCCATTATCTCACATTAACATAGCAGACGCGCTGCGGTGTGAACAATGCGAGTCTCATTCGCCGATAATCAGCGAGTACCCAGGCATTTGGATTACCAAGGCAACAGGCAATGGTAGAATACTGGGTGGGTGTGTTTTTTATTGTAAAGGAGCAGTCGGATATGGAAACCCAGGTATATTGATAAAGCAGAGCAGAAGGAATGCCTGGTGGCAGGGGGGGACTGAGGGCTCGGGGTTGCATTCCGACACACGTGAGATAAATAAGACATGGATGAAGCAGGTCTGTGCTGTGAGATGCAATAAAGATTAAACTGCATTTGTCAAGCTGAAAACGATCATAAGATAATTTCAGCATTTTGAAAAGGTAACAGGTGGCATGTTAATAGCAGGGCTGTTACCGGTGGATTTTGTAGCTGTAATCTGGGCTGTAGTAATGCATTGCATGGTCTACTTCTGTGACAATAGAACTGGGTGTGATGGTTTAATCTTTTTTCCTTTGATCAGATGGATGCTGTAGTCCCCATGTCAGACAATGTAGCCCCTTCTGCTTCTTCGAGGCAGGAGTGGGTCTCAGTAGAATTTTTGTTTTGTACCTGCATAGCTGTGATCATTTATTCCACATGGACAGAAATAAGTTGTGTTATCTCTGTATCTTTGCGTGAGCACACACGTGTGCGTGGACATACATGAAATCTGTAGTGAAGCAGGACTGTGTGTGCATGCAGGGGAGATGTGGGTTTTTGCAGGTTCAAAAACTTGTTAATTAATCTAATTATTTGGCCTGATGCATTTTTTCCAATTTCAGGAGTTAAAATCAGATGCGGTAACTCTTGCTGAGCAGCATGAGACTTGCCGGCATGGCTCTAAGTGATGACACTGAGTGTAGACTAGAGCGCCAGGAAGCACAGCAGCGAGCGTGTCACAGCCTGATCTGTAGCAACCCAGTATGAAATGGAAGGCAGCATTCCCGCCTTGTGCAATCATAAGTCATCCAGGCCTCACAGGCCTTGTCACAACTATAAAGAAAAAGTTAAGGGCTTTCAGCTTCCAGAGGTACTTTGTATCACCTGCTGAACTGCCAGCTCGATTTTGCTGTCTCAGTCTCCACGCAAACGGCTCTATGTGCATGTGTGTGTGGCTGCATGAATGGTTATTATAAATGTATGTGTGGATATTTAGAAGAGCAGAGGCAGGGGGTGATAGCCACCTGCTAGCAGCAGGTGCCATCCAAACCACTGAGCTGATAAATGGCTTGTTGCTTTCACCTTTCGACTGCTTCACCTGCATCTGCTCACCTAGAAGGGGTTCAGAGTGCTTCTGTGTTCTCATATGGTTTGCCAGAAAACAGCCTCCTTTGTTTTCCAGTGAATTATGACATTTCTAACTGCTTTCAGTCTTCCTTTTCATGGTACAGGCAACATCCAGTACTGAAACAACACTTGAGGTAATTCTTTCTTGATAGAGAAGGACTAGATGTGGATCTGCTGTGCATTTGGAGTTGGGAGAATCAAAGCTTTCCAAAGGGTTAGAGAACACAGTCATCTAGTTGGAAAGAGTGGAGGGGATCAACAGGCTTGAGAAATCATGATGGGATATTTTTTGGAACTGTGTATTTTCTTTGTAAAATCTGGATGTTTGTAGTCACGCCATTAAAATGTAGAGGGAAATAAAGTCTTGCAGAGTACTTCCAAATTGGCTTTTTTCATTTTAACATTACATAAAAACACGCAGTGATTTGGATGGGATTGTGTTTTAGGTGTTTGTTTAGAGAAATGCAGGATGGTGCCTTAATTTACGCCAATGCAACTTAAACTTCTTCAAATAATAATGCTAAATAGCGGAATGTATTTGAGGAAGATGTGAATCACGTAGATGGCATCAGTCAAAAGCTGATTCTTGCTAGCCATCTGAAGTCAGTATTAGTAAACAGACTGACTACACCACCCTCTTGCTTTCCTCATCTTGAATGGAAACAGTTTAGGGTACCTGTACACAACATCAGCATTTAGTTTGGTTCATATCAGTGTGTGATGTACCGAGGTACTTATTCTATGTTTCTTTTACAATATGTTGTTGTATATCCTTGCTGACTGTAAGTGGTCTTCGTGCTCTTTCCATGTCAGTGCCTCCTGGCTCTGCCATATTCCTCTGTGTGAACACAGGACAAATTGCACAGAGTGGTTTACACAGCCTATGGAAAACACAGCACAAAAGGTCAAGGGATAGCTCAGTTAAATTTTGTGGTTCATTTTTTTAATAGTAATGTGTTTATAGTAACTGTCAGCTAGACTAAAAAGTAATGCTAGGTGTTCAAGTTGAAACACGATGGCCAAGCACTGTAGGTCTATGAAGATGGTCCATGTATCTCAGGCGGGAAGCTGCTGGCTTTGTTTCCCTGCAAAAAATCTCAATGAAAAAAGAGAAGTCAGTTGTTTCCTTCTAAATGTCCAGGGGTTTTCAAAAAGAAAATTAAAGCAGATCTCCGGAATGTTTTTGATTGGCAGTAAGCGAAAACAAATTTTGGCTTTCAGTTGTCACAGTGGGGTTTTCTCAATTTTTTCTCAACTTCGACCAGAAGGGAAAAAAAAATCTATTTGATCTGTAATTTATGAATAGATTGTCAGGAATTCCTAGCTTACTGAGTCATTAGGTTTTCATGGTGCAGTGCAAATACTGAGTTTGAACTGCCTTCTTGGTATGAAATACTAAAATGCTCCAGAAAGGACTTAAGGTATTTTTTTTCCCTATCTTTTTTACCAGTTTCTAATGTTAGGTTCATGGTGGTGCCCTAATCAAGGCTTGCAAACTGAATCCATATTAATAATTGAAGCTACACACGTAGCTTTCACTCAAGAAATCTTAAGTAAAACAAAAACTAAACCTGAATGAAAGAAGCTGAGCTGCTTAACTTGTGAGACAGTACAGGTATGAAACTCATGTCTTGGTGCTTCAGTTATCCAGGGCTTTCTTGCCTGTTCTGATTGTGGGATTTGTGGTATTTTTCCACTGCAGATGCATATGTTTTAGGGGGAAAAGAGGGGAGCCAGGAGCCTTGTTTGGAAATTGTTATGGTTTCGTTTGTATTAAAGTAGTGTCACCTAGAGGCTCCAACCAAGAATACAGGCAAGGGGTGCTGAGCACCCTGAGCACACATCTGCCCAGAGGCAGTGCAAAGTGCAGACAAAGAGAGGTGCCGTAAGGCAGGAACAGATCAGCAACCCCCGTTTTGGGCTGTGTTTTGAATGTTCTGATTTTTGGCCATGTGTTATTGCAAAGGTGTGTTTGGCATGTGTCATTCTCTGACACCTCACACCTTGTCATGAGGTGCCCTCCTCTCAGGGTGTCCATGGGTGACAAAAGAAGATGTGGGAGAAATGACAGTCAGTGTTACAGTGGCAATTGCCTGCTCATCTTGGTGTCAACTGAGAAAGTTAGGATAGAGTTGGTAGATTTAAAGGTTTTTGTGAATTCTGTGTGCGTCAGTTACCCTTCAGGTGAGATGAGCACACTTCAGAGATGTCAAAGACCGCTGCGAAACTGCAAAGCTGGCTTGAGGGGAAACAAGAGAAAGCAGCCACTGAAGGCCCAGTTGTGGGAAACTTGATGTCAGTGGTTGGACTGAAAAGGTTTTTTTAGAAAGTCAGCATCTAGTGTAGTAGTTGGTAGATTTACAGTGTCTGAAACAAGAGATGGATGCTTTATGCAGGTAGTATTTTAGACACGTGGCCTTCTCAACAAGCGATGTGGAAAATCACCAGGAAGGTGTAATTCCAGTTTTCACCCTCCTCCACAATATGTAAGGTGCCAATGCTCTAGGGATGCATGCTTCACTAAACCTTTTGAATCTTTCCTTCCTCAAGGAGTGAAGATATGTAAACAGAGTATCAGATACATATACAATTGCTTTAGTGACAATATAAACATATTTAAAATCCAGCAAATAATGCTACGAATCGTGTATAAACTACAGTCATTCACTAGTATTAATTTACTCCACAGAGGTCACTTGTTATTAAGCAATTTTTGTTAGAATTAGCTATCAGTCTGTGTCTGGCATGAAGTCTGTAACTTTTCCTAGAGACTGGATATCTGCCTAGTATTGGGATTAAGAGAAGCTTTTTAGACCTAACTAGCAATGTACTTCTCCAACATGAGTGTTATGTTACTGGTGGGTTCAGTACATTTGCCAGTAGCTAAGAAATCCTTCCTCGTTGCTTGATTGCAGTTTTGCTACATCACTGTAGCAAAACATTACTTTGAGAAGTAATTTCCCTCCATCTCTTCCTCTTTGCTCTGTGTCTTCCTCTGCTGTTTGGCCTTTAATGCTGACCAGTAGTATGTATAGGTTCTTTAGCACTATTGTAAATTTAGTCAATACTCTTTTAGTGGGCTCCAGCTGAGCCCAAACTGACTCACTGCCCTCCAGGGTGCAGTGAGAGACTTAATTACCCTTGTACAGTTCAACAGGAACGATGTCATGGGCAGCATTTCGCTTTGGCTGAAGAGGTTGAAGCTTCGTTCTCTATTGGCTGCCATTTTCAAGTTTAAAGAAAGGGATTTCAGGATAATTCACAGCTCTGTATAATAACGGGGGGAAACCACTGCTCTTTGCAAATGAGAATTGGATTGGTTACGTTTCATTACGGTACTTACATGGGTTTCCTTTGATGGTGGGAGTATTCCTTTGGGTTGTTTTAAGGACGGAAATGAGAGTCGAAAGAGCGGAGTGGAGGGACAAGTAATCCTCTAGTTGAGTGGCACGAGTTTCAGCATCTCCTACTGCTTGAAACCAAGGAAACCTTCACATGATGGAGGAAGGGTGGGTATTGTATCCAGTATGGCAAAAGTTGTACTCAGACACGCATGTAATTGGTGATGGGCCAGAGTAAATGCTGGGGAGTGCAAACCATGGACTTGTGGATTGCCATGAATTTCTCGTGGGGTGACTGAGGTGAAATTTGAGGGATGAGGTTTAGGACAGTAAGTGGATATTAGGCTATTTAAGGTCATGTTCTGCAAGGCACATCTATCAGTGTTGCTATAATTTCTGATATTAATAATGTTTGAGATTTGACACTGGGTCCTATGTTGGTTAATGGGATAGTCGTGTGGTTCAGTGTGCACAAGGAATATTTCTCAACAGATTTGTAGCTGGTCTCTTTTTCTGGCTTTTTTCTATGGTGCTGGAGGCTTTATTATATGTCAACAATACGGCTTCTTGAGGTGTCACCCATTTTAACTGTAATGTAGTAAAAAGTGAGTGATTTACCCTGTATTTATAATTAGGCAGAAAGTGATTATATAGTTTTTGAGAACCCGGTGCAGCCTTCCGCTGAACAAATGATCTGACTCTACCACTGAAAACTGTGGAGGAATGATATAAGAAATCTCTTCTGCATAATGTAAAGGAGAGAAACGGGTAAGAGAAACATGCTTAGGAGGCAAAGAAAGTGAAGTAATAGTTGTAACTTCTTAACAGCAGGCTAAAGCACTGCTTGCTCAAAGTTGGGAGTGTGTTTACAAACTGTACGATGTATTTGCATTAGAAGAATCTTCACTGACTCTGTGGTTTGATTCCTGCCTGTCATTACCCTTCTTATTTACTCATACACTTGCAAAATATTTGCCTTGTTCCTCAGGTTTTATTACCTGTCCATAGCACATCAGTGGGGAATAGAGAGGAATGTCTGCAGTGAGTCCTTTCACTGCTTATGTCATGGAGAGAGCTTCTTTGCAGTCACTGAAGTACATGAACACTCATATGTGCCATAAATATCCAAACAAATCACAGAGCAGACATCATCAGAAACAGAGAAGGAAGTAAAGTAGGAGGCATCATTCAGAGCAGGATAAAAGAGGAAATCTTAATAGCAGTCAGAAATTCTGGGTTAGTCATCATTTGTCTCCATGCTGGTGGAGGGACTTGCATTGCGTCACTTGCAAATATTAGTCACTGAAGCCATTGTCTGAGCCTCTGAGTGAGAGGGGCAAAATTCTAAGAGAAAATATTTTTAAGAAACATGGGCTAGCAGGACTTAGTGATTGCAAGGTGTTCAGTGTGCCCTCGTTCACACACTGTCTTAAATGGATGCTGTCAATGTAAACATCGCATGTCAGGCATCTCATGGAGAATTACCATTTTCCATTAATTTTCTGTAATTATTTGTTAGGGGAAATTATTCTTTTCTCTAATTTAATTTTTTGTGTGATTTTCTTGCTTGATTGAATTAGGGTATTTTGAAGCAAATAGCTCAGTTCAAATTCACAGTTATGTTCTAATACAGTGCTGTTGTGCTGGCAGAGCATTGTGGAATTTGTTTGAAATTTCCTAGCTGTTTGTGAAATGTATTCACTGCTTCATTTGCACAGTTGCTGTTGTTACATTATTTGTTACCTGGGACAGAGGCAGTTTTTATCACACACGTGTTCACTCTGTGCAGAGCAGTTCCTGTACTTAAATGATTCACGCTTGACATTACAAACAGGCGAAAGAATGACCACAGAGGTAGTCCTTGATTTTGGCTCACAGCACAAAAGGAAGGAGAAGTGGCCCAAGCCTGGAATACTGTCTAGGGTCACGGGAGAGTGAGCAGGCTTTGAAGCACGTTGATAGAGCACATGGAAAGCCTGTACAGATTCTTTAGGCAAGTTAGCCCTGGATGGAATTTTGGTGATAGCTGGTAGTCAAGACAAAAATGCAGTTCTTGATATAAAATACAAATCAATGGTGTTTGAAAATGCAAGAGCAATGTGTGTCTGTTAAATGGGGGGTGGGGGTGTGTGTGGGTGTGGGTGTGTGTGTGTGTGTATATATGTCTCTAGATGAGGATCACCCGTGTGTATGTGTGTATATATGCAAATAGAAACCTAATTTACAGGTTAGTAGTATGAGAATAAGCAACTTGCAAGTGGAATAAATTTTATGGTCATAGGATTGATAGTTACTTTCCCTGGATTTAAGATATTTCATTAATTACACTAAGTGCGGATCTATCCTGTGCTCATTCTGAAACCACCAATGTGTTTGTATGAAAAGAACTGTAAGAAATGTTTGCTTGTATCTGTGGACAAAGCTAATGGAAAAACCCAATCCTCTCATCCACATATTTATCTGAAAGACGTGTTGTATATCTGCAGTTGATTTTCTAGAATGCTGATTAGCTAATACCATTTTTGGCATGCAGCTTATCCATCGTGTAGGAGAACACTATCTGAATTTCAATTTACTTTTCAAAATGATGTTGAACTGCTATTGCTTTAAAGGCTTTTCTGGCCATTTGAGGACCCACTGCAGACAGTGGAGCTACAGTCTGGTCTCAAAATCTAATTGAATTGATATAAGGCAGCTGAAGTAGTGATTGTTGAAGAGTTTGAGATGAATTGCAAAAAAATACGTGTTTCTGAGTAACTTAGTGTCCTTGCTTGAAACTCTGCCCCTGAGTTTACTTGGACTTTCACTGCTAACAGACCTTTTTATGGTAAAAGCCCTGTGCTTCAATTTAGTTAAGGAATTCATTCGTTCTGTGTGGTTTGATATGATCACATTGCTATTAAAGAAGCTTCGTGCCTCTGAGAGTACTAGGCTAATAGTGGAGGAGGAGTGGGGAGTTAAGGTAATGTCAGACGTTAATTCCTTTGTCCCCACCAGCAATTTGCCACAGTTTAAACTTCTGAAATCTCACCCTCCTGAACGTTTGTTTTTGCAGTGATGGGTCTTTCCCTTATGATTCTGTTCCCTGGCAACAAAATACCAACCAGCCTCCAGGCTCTTTATCAGTGGTCACCACAGTATGGGGTGTGACTAACACCTCTCAAAGCCAGGTAAGCTTCATTTTTATGCCTTCTTCCCTCTAGATATGCATTTTTGCTAATGTTTGTAAAATGGAAGTTATTTTGGAAAATCCTCTTGGGATCAAGAACAGTGTCTGTCTTCTTTGTTGTATATGATGCATTGTTTTCCCGGTCATGTCCTCTTTGGTGGCATTGAACAGGAGGTGTCTGAGAGCTTCAATCAGTCACTCCTTTAGCTGCATGCAAATGTCAGGCCTGGGTATACTTCATATTTTGCACTGTGTGGTTTCAACACTAAAAGCATGGGTTTGGAGTAATCCCAAACCTCTTGGGAATTCTGGTTGAATGTGAAGAGTTCTGTTAAAAACAAAAATTTTAGCTAGATTCACCGAATGAGAGTTGTTGATTTTACCTGGGGTTGTGTTGTACTTGTGGGCTGGTGAAATTCAGTATCAAGTCTACCCCCAGACTGACTTGCTAACTACCAGTTTTAGGCTGTGTTCTTTCCAGTCTGTCCTGGTAATGCTGTCCAACTTTGCAAAAGTATTTCAGTATGCATTGGAGCAGAAGCATGGGCTCTTGGCTCCCAGGTGAGAGCCATACTTCCTGGATTGTCATTTGGTTCTCCCTACTCTTAACTATCTTTTTCTTCTGTGTTATATATTGAATTATACTATAGGAAAATAAGCTGCTTTTATGAAGAAGTTACCAGTTATTTGTGACAGTGTGCACTCCCAGGGATGTGGCACAAATTAAGCGCTCAGACAGTCTGGTCTTTGCTTACACCATAGATGAAAGGCTCAGAACACATCACCATCTTTAATGAGTGCAAATGGTACATAAATCTAACCTGTCATTTCCACCTCATTCAAACCCAGTGGCATTAGATCCCATACAAAATTTTCTAAGGATTTTTTGGTTATTATTTTAATTTTGGTAAGAAAATTGAAAATGAAATTGTAATGGAATGAGCAAATTGAAAAAGAAGTTATTCAGAGGCCAAGTCATATAAATACTCACATGGCAGTTATGTAAGCACTGGTTATGGCAAAATCTTTCTTCAATAAAATAAGAAGAGGAAACAGTTACAAGATCTATAACGTATTTTATTATTGTTGGTTTCTTTTAACACCTTAAAAGAAAAGGTATCCCATGTAGGAGAGAAATACCTGAGTAAACATGTTGGTCTATATATTGGCCAGAAAATGAAAATACAGTTTCTTTCACACTTAAAAAGGCAAAAGGAAAGGATAAAAAAAACCTCAGAGTTTTGTTCTATCTTACGAATAACGTAATGTTACTTGAACTCTTCGTGGTACTTCAGAGGAATGTGCAATAGAAGGAAAAAAGTGTTTTGCACGAAGAAAGAAAATGCTTCTTCAGAGTCACTTCAAGGGAGCAGTGAAACTCTGGAACATGAAGTTTGGTTATAGCTGTTCAGAGCAGATTGAAATGAATGTCAGGATTTCTTGTAAGTCTTCGAGGGAAAGGAATGAGCTGGGCTCACCAATTCCTTTTTCTCATTTGCCTGAAGCTGTTGAGTTAGTCTTCTGCAAAAATCATGACCACTAAGTTTCTTCTCAAGTAGGAGACTTTTTGGGAAATCTCATGCAGGTGATCCATGAACAGCCACACTTATATCTCCATGGAAATCATAGCAATTTGGAAAAAAAAAGCCTTTAAACAAGTCCTTTTATGAAGAGAACAGAGGACTCTTTTATAAGAAGCAATAAAAACAACCAACAGACTTTTGTACACTGTTTAGAGATTGAAGAATAGGTTATGCTACTGAAATATGTTCTTTCACAATTTTTGCATCTGTAGTACCCTTTGCTTTGTGCCAGTGGGACTGACTAGTTCTGAATTACTTCAGAGTCCTACATCAAACAAACAAAAAAATCCAACCCGACCAACCAACCCAAAAACCCCTCAGCCCCTCACTCTCACCCTGAAAAAAAGCTATGTCCTGTCTTGTAGTCAGATGAATGGTCACAGCATGGTTGTAGCAGGTCTTTCTCATAAACTTTTTTTATAATCATATTAATTTGGGTTCCATCTAGTTGAAAATATCCTGTTTATTTGGAAATGGCAAAAGGAGAAATCGCCGGGAATGTGCACCTAGCCATCAATGAGGTCTGTGCTCATTAGAGTTCGGAGTACAGGGTGGTTATGTTTTAATGTAATGACTGCAGCAAATCAACTTGTTTTGCTTGAAGTAGTTCAAGGTACAGCCCCTTACTCTCACGATTCTTCTTGCAGGTGCTGGGAAATCCAATGGCAAATGCTAACAACCCTATGAACCCAGCAGGAAATCCCATGGCTTCTGGGATGACAACCAGCAACCCTGGAATCAATTCCCCTCAGTTTGCTGGACAGCAGCAACAGTTTTCAGCCAAGGCAGGCTCCACTCAGCCGTACATACAGCAGGGCATGTATGGGCGACCCAATTATCCTGGAAGTGGGGGTTTTGGTGGCAGGTAAGATTTACTTCTGTGAGGTGGAAAATGGATGTAAATACTTGATGAAGCTTGTTTTAGTGACCTGGCAGAAGTATCATGGGCTTATTTTAATTATATAAAGTCTCAGTAGCTATTTTATGCTGGTTAACTGAAGCACATACTGCTTTTACGGCTTCGGAAATCAGCTACCCAAACTGCAAAGAAATTCATCACAGTAAATGGAAATGGCTTAGGTCAATCAATTAGCTCTAATAAACCTCCAAAATAAAGTTTTAATTAAGAGAGATTGTTAAACAGACCACAGGCTTAGGAATGATTAACATTTAATAAGGCCACAATGTGAAAGGTATTGATGGTATAATTTCTACTTGCATATGGAGGAGTAGTCTTGAGTATTGGGCAAAGTAGTTTGCTATGCAACAGAATATTTCTGCCCAAAGACTTATTCCACAGCAGGAATTTGAAAAGAATTGGGAATGAAGATGTTTGTTAAAAAAAAAAGTCGTGTTGTGTATTTATTTTGGGGAAATAAATGCTGCATTAGTCAAATAATCCAAAACTAATAGCCGGGCATTAGTTACATTTTGACTTCCTGCATCTATACTTTGTAAACAGGGATGGTGAAGGCACTTAACTGAAACCACTATTTATGGTCCCACTGCAAAGGCTGCTGAGAAGACTGCTGCTGTTAGCTCAGGCAGTCTAGTGTGAAGAATATAAGCCTGGGACTCAGGGAGAGAGAGCTTATCTCTTCCTTGATCTCTGCCACTGATCCACTGAGTGACCTTGAACAAGCCAAAAAGTTTCTTCAGCTCTGTATTAACATCTCTAAAATGGGCATGGTATATTGTCCTATATTTATAAAGATATTTGATAATTTGAAGTGGGAAAGGCATGGCTTGTCTTATCTTAGTTTATTTTAGGATCAATAGAAGAGACGGGTAGGAACTGCAGAGTGCATTGTGTGGATCCAGCAGAGTTGGTTGCATTGGGTCTCTCCTGGCCTTTCTGCTAAGGTTCAGGGAGAAATGCTTTTATGGTATTTTGAACACTTGCCATAATTCACCACTGAGGCAGATGAACGTGCTGTTGTGGAGGAAGCTTGCTGTTCCTACTGCTGTGCATTTGCCCCTGCACTACTGGGATTAACTACTGGGATTAAGCGAGCATTCACTTTCAGGAGTTCAGTTCTACTTCACAGGAAGCTACAGAGCTGCAAAGCAGTTCTCTGCCCCCGAAGTGACTGCTGGCAGTGCCTTGCAATCCCAGTGGCAGCCCTATGACTGTTGCACCTGGGCAATAGGTGTAACCTGTAGATGCAACCCATATCTCCTGTACACACCTAATTACCTGGCCTGCTGGCTTTCATTAGTTGTTGATACATGCTTTTGGAACAGTTCCAGGTCAGGATCACACCAATGTTCAAAACAAAATCCACCAGGCACATATTAATTCTGGCTTTTTTTCTTTTCTTCCCTGTTAGTTACCCTGGAGGCCCAAATACCCCTGCAGGAATGGGGATTCCTCCCCACACGAGGCCACCAGCTGATTTCACCCAGCCAGCTGCAGCTGCTGCCGCTGCTGCAGTTGCAGCTGCAGCTGCTACAGCAACAGCTACAGCTACAGCCACTGTGGCAGCCCTTCAGGAAACACAGAATAAGGACATGAACCAGTATGGACCGGTAAGAGAGTAACCCTTATGTCTTCATACCTGCCTGATGTGGACCATTACAGGGAATTGGCTGTCCTTCTCACTGTTGTGTTTGTTAGGGTGACTACTGTATTTTTTGTGTGTGTGTGTGCATGAGCATGGTTAGAAATGCTTATGAGAAACTGCTGGAATGTTTGTATGTAGGTATGAGTCAGTCTCCCATGTTTTTCCCAATAAAACTTGCCGAACTGTATTTTGTAGTTTAGGGGTTGCCTTTTTAAAAAAATTGAAGATTTCTTAAAGTTACAGACGTGATACATTATTGCTGCCTTTCCCAGCCCTCTAAATTTGAGTACCTGGTGGAATGTTCTAGAATCTTGCATTAGGTTTTGTAGCTCTTGGACAGTTGTTTATTTTGCTAACTGCTTTTAGTTGTTTGTGTTATTTCCCTTCAAACAAGGAAACAACAATAGAAAAGGGATTTAGGTTTTAATAATGTTGTCTATAAGTGCAGCTATTTGAGACATGAATTTCTAGTGTTCTATAACTTCTTGCGTGTCATGACTTCATGGAATATTTTTTTTCTTAAATTAAGGAATGGCTTGATCAATTCGGGTTTTTCCCCCTTACCTTTTTTAAGGTGAGGAGGAATTCTGAAGTATATGGGTCCATCTGCCAGGTGATGGGAAGCACAGAGTCTTAGAAACTGTAGTGTTGTGCTCTGTTTACACAGCCAACATCCTAACCTATTGCCTTTCAGTACTAGACCAGCCAATTGAAACAATTTAATTTCTCACCTTACACTTACATCTTTCTTCCACTCTTACACGTTTTACAATTCCAATTGGATTTTTATTATGAATAACATCACTGCTCATCAAATGTTAGAGAACATTGAAGGAAAATGCGACATAAATCCTTCCCTTCTTCCCTTCCCCAAAAGCATGTTCAGCTCCCTCTTCCCATTTTATAAATGCATGTCGCATTTTATTCTTTTTTTTTTTTTCTTCTTCTTCCGTTGAAGGTTTGTTCCTCTTTCCAGATGGGTCCAACTCAGGCTTACAACAACCAGTTTATGAACCAGCCTGGTCCTCGTGGTCCTGCTTCTATGCCAGGCAACATGAACCCAGCCAGCATGGGAGCAGGAATGACACCTTCCAGCATGAGTGGGCCGCCCATGGGCATGAACCAGCCTCGTCCTCCTGGAATGAGCCCCTTCAGCACCCACGGGCAGAGGATGCCTCAGCAGGCCTATCCAGGCCCACGCCCCCAGTCTTTGCCTATACAGGGCATAAAGAGACCGTACCCAGGAGAGGTAATAAAATAAGTGTTATTTTGTGTACGCTGTTATTTTGACTGCAGGTTGCAGCATACTGGGTAATGTGTGGTGCACATCCCTTTAGGACAGGTATGTCTTTGTTCCAGCCTTGGTAGGAGTACAGCCATTAAAATAAACGCGGGAGCAGCTCTTCCGTTTTAGCTTCGAAAGTATTCAGGTTGACCCTTGCTATGTTAGTCAAGATGATGGTCATTAAATTGCTTCTCTCTGGAGGCTTTTCACTCTGTAAATACTGGGACTTAATTACAAACAAGTTAAGAAAACACAAAATGTGGCTTGTTCGTATGGTTTTTGTCTTCAGATTTCATATTTTAAGGATGACTTTAAATCTCATTTTGCTGCTTCAGAATCAGGTTTTTCATTGTGAGTGAATATGTTCATGTTTCCAACAAGTCAATTCTGAACAGTGCCATGAATGTTGCATGTTTGTTGGGCTGGAATTTTGCAGACGATATTTGCCTGTTGTTCTTTTGAAGGTTCATTTATGAAAACTTCTTATCAGTAAGTTTTCAAATTGACATTCTGTTACCTTTAGAGTTCCAATTTTCGTGACTTCAATTCCAAAACCACAGCACAATCTTAGCTAACACTAGCGAAGTGCTTATGACTAGTAAGAACTTCTCTTTAGTTGCTTAGTTGTTGCTAAACGCTCTAGCAAGAGGCCAGCAGAGCAGTTGGCTTGAAAAGGCAGATGTGGGCAACACAGCTTCTATGCTCTTGCCTGTTCCAGGGTTTTTTTTTTTTAATTTATTTATTTATTTTACTTTTTATGCTTCCATTCTACATCTGGAAAAGGAGCCCCAGACTTGGGTGTGGTAGCACTCGGAAAAACCCAGAAATTTTGTGACATTGCATCTGGTAGTAATTCTGGTTTCTTCAAGCACAGTGCCCTTTGACAGCGTTGCAAGGCTGAGTGCGTGTGTCTTACCCCACTTTGGTTTGCAAGATTTTTATGCTTTTAAGAAATATTCCTCTGAAGGGGTTTTTGTTTGTTTTGATTGTGCTACTGAATGTTTGCTAATAATCCATACAAGAAAGCTGTTTGCATAAAACATCTTTGTCTTTTTGTATCCCTGTCCTGAAACAGCCGAATTACGGAAACCAGCAGTATGGACCAAATAGCCAGTTTCCAAACCAGCCTGGTCAGTACCCCACTCCCAACCCTCCAAGACCCCTTACATCTCCCAACTATCCTGGACAGAGGATGCCAAGCCAGCAAAACACAGGGCAGTACCCTCCTCCAACAGTCAACATGGGGCAGTATTACAAGGTAAGGATTCTTAGATTGTCTTGTTCCGTTCTGGTGGCTGTTTATTAATGAAGTCACACTAATGGTTTCATAGATACTGCTTTTACATAAAGGAAAGAGAGAAAAAACCACTGAGTTTTTACTAGTGTTTTGGGTATCACGGAATGAAGTCCATCAGCCAAGTTGCATTGCAACTTCAGAGCAGTTCATAAAGAAAATTGAATGTTGCTGCAGCTCATTAGAGGCTTTTACAAGAAAATGTTTGGTTTGCTTTAAAAATAGCTTGTGAAAAGAAGTACCTAATGGGATTCAGGTGTACTGTTTTCACCTATTCATGGTCCCCTGCAAGAATGCAGCTATGGAAATTTGTAATAAACAAGTTCCACATTGCAGTATTCCAGTTTCGGACCTACAGTGGTCACTGTTGGATTAAGCCAGGCCAAACTTAAAAGTTGTTCCAGCTGTAGGTTTCATCTTTGAACTGAAGTTTCTGTGACTTTTTCCAACCTCTTCCTCCTTTTTTCCCAGTCTTTTTCCTCTGTGAAGCTTGTTTTGGGCAGGAACTAGAGTTGTTAAAATGTTGCCTAAAACCTGCTTATGGATACATCTTGAGCACTTTGTATTCTCCAAACTAAGGTTGCACTGAGGGCCTCCTGAGGTTTACCAGCTTTGAAATGCACACAAAAGTGATGTATTGCACACAGGTACTCCAGTGAGTATAAAAATGGGGAGCACCATCGATGTTCTGACCTGCTTAAAGAATTAGCTGTTGAAGTATCTGGACCACATTATGATTTTGGATATAGGCTAAAAGAATCTAAGTTGCACACTGGTGTTGAATTGGAATTGTTTGGTGTGATTCACACAGAAAACACCACTGAAAAAAAAGGGAAAGCAAAACCCTTTTCTGCAGAGCATCTGTTCCATGTGCAGCCACGCTGTCCACTGTGGTACCCAAAGGAATGCCTGTTGCATCGTGGCTGCTTTTGCACTTCTCTGTCAGGAAGAACATGAGGAGCAGACAGATCCTCTATGTAATAATGCCAGTGCAGTCACTTATGCTAAAATAACTGCAGAAGATCTCTGTCAAGTTTTTAAGTGGCAGATTTTAAAATACATTTTATATACGTTTATTTTAGATGGGGTTTAAGTTTTTTGTTTACCAGATAGTTCTGACAGGGGATTTGTTGTCTTTCCACTGTGTCCTCTATATTGTATTCAAATATTGACTGCTCTGGAAACAGAAAAAAAAAGATCATGTTAAAAAGACAGATTATTCTGGTTAGGGATAGAGAAAATTCCAGCTTGCCACAGACAAAACCTGTACCTTTGAATTGTAGCAACTGTGCAGATAATAACTGTGTGTGTCAAAGATAAAAACCAAAGATGGCTGGAAACGTAAATGTTTAAGATTTGAGAAGGCACCCCTCTTCTTACATACTCTTAAGTATCTTAGGTTAGCAGAGCAACATTTAGATACAGAATCAGATTTGAAGTCTCAGTGCTTGGGCTGTCTGTAAAGATTTTCATCTTCTGACACTCTCCTGTGTTTCTGCTTACGGTACATGAGCCATTGCAGGAGAGAGCCACACAGTTCCAGTTTTGTTTAATGTCAGTTTCCTTCACATCAGGGTTATTGTTTTTTTCTGTTGACTGCAAGCACGCCCTTAATTATAAGAAACTGAACCAAAGGTGTTTTAATACACAGCTACTGTTCATACTTAACTATCCATTTTCTGTCAGTTCATCTTACCTAGCAGCAAACTAGGAACAGACTCAAATTGTCGGTGCACAGAATAAAAAACATCCCCTGACTCCCAGAGCTTTAATTCTGAGTAGAGGAGTTGAACAAGGGTGGAAGAAAGGATAGATGGAAGTAAAAAGGACACAGACTGTCTAATTTTGTGTCTTTGGATTTTGTTTTTCATGTAGGCTTCTGTGCACTGGGGCTATTTTGGGAGGAAGGCAGAGAGATACAAAGGGCTGGGTGGGCTGTGGTGCAGTGGAAAAACTGAAGCAAATGGCTGGTTGGTTTTGGAAAGAGAGCATTCAGAGGAACACAGTAAACCTTTTAGCAGCCTTGCTTGTATCTGGTCATTGCCTGAGTCAAGCTGTCTGGTCTGCTGGTTTCAGTTCCTGCTTTGCTGTCCTAGTGTGCCCCCTCCCTGAAGGCCTCATGGGACATCTGTGGTTTCTTCTCCAGAAACAGAGGGGCCTCCCTCACTTATCTGTTGTCTTTGGTATTTGATAACAGTGCTGTTCACAAGGCTTATTGTTCTTATTTCAAGACTGCAGTAACAATGTGCTGTTATTTATTTTCTAGCCATCAAGGCCTGTACCTGTGGCAAATTACCCTCATTCACCTGTTCCAGGAAACCCCACACCACCCATGACACCAGGGAGCAATATTCCTCCATACCTGTCACCTAACCAGGATGTCAAACCACCATTCCCACCTGACATTAAACCAAATATCAATGCTTTACCACCGCCTCCAAGTGAGTAGTAAACAGAATGCCCCCACACTCATTTGTTGTTCCTCTGTTATCTGCCACACACATTTCAGAGTCTGGAAAGTAGCTCAGATTGCTGCTCTGGGAGAGGCTGGAGTTGTTAAGTTGTAATAGGTGGCATGCACAGTGGAGGCTCACCTGAGCCAGTGGACAGAAAAGAGAAAGATTTCTCTGCTCTTCTGAAATACAATATCAGAAAAGTTCTTCCAGGTTAAACTTGTAAGGATTTTACTCCAGAATTATTCCTTTGATGTGCTTCCTGAGGATAAAACACTTGATTTTGGGTTGCATTATGTGTGCTTTGTAGGCTTGTTTATTGTATGAACTTCCATTTGGTCTGTTTTGTTCAAGGGCAAAGCCATTCATTGAACAACACTGCAGAGTAGGATAAAATGTGAATATTTATAGCAGTGTCTCTATTGTGATCCATACAGGCTTCTTAGGAATATTCAGTACTGTGCCAGAAATTGATATATGTTCCTTTCAAAGCCACTCAACGTCACAGCTACACTTGGCTGGGAACAGGGCAGGAATAACAAGATCTCTCTGACTGGATACTAGCATGAGATGTTTGAGGGTTTGAAGTGACTGATGAACAATAGGAGCTATCATTTACTAGGGAGCTGAGAGAACCTTATGTTTTCTGTAAAATAACTGCTGCTGCATTAGCACTTTGCAGCTCTGGAGTTCAGGATAGCTGAAAAATCAAGTAGAAGAAGATGGGCTGCAGTATTATTTGGGCAAGAACACAGGATTTAAAGCCATTTGGACTTCATAGATCAGCTGTAAGTTGCCACAAAACCTCATTTTACCGGCTCAGATAGTAATTGAATACCAGTGTCTTTGGTCATCACATAGTTTCAGCTGATGAAACTGTTGAAACTAATTGGGTAATGTTGACCCCTGTTCAAAGCAGGGAAAACAAACATTATCACAGTTTGACATGATTAAGAGATTTGTTTTCAGTCTTCTGCCAACAGAGTAAGCTTGGACACAGAACTTATCCAGTAACAAAACCCAAGAATTCTTGCCGTGCCTGGTTTCTGTTTGTGGCTGGAATGCTAAGGTCCTAATGTGAAGTGTGGGACAATAGAAGATGGCTGTGCCTTGCTATCAGTTTGAGCTTTGTCACTTGTATCAGATGATAGAGTTATTTTTGATTGTCTTTCTTGTGTGTGTGAGCCTGCAAAGTTAGACCCAGTAGCAGATCTCTGTGCAATTTGTTCCTATTCTGTATAAATATACACATTATTATTGCACTGCAGATGCTAAAGGGAAAGTTCACGCTTTCTCTCCCTCTTCGATCCCAGCCAACCACAACGATGAGCTGCGCCTGACGTTCCCTGTGAGAGACGGGGTTGTCCTGGAGCCCTTCCGGCTGGAGCACAACCTGGCAGTCAGTAACCACGTCTTTCACTTACGGCCAACTGTGCACCAGACACTGATGTGGAGGTAAGCTCAGCCTTGCTGCAAGCACGTCGTGCATCCCGTGGGAGAGGAGTGGCAGGCCAGAGGCAATTTGTTTAGATTTGCCAGGAATTTCACTTCAGAAATTGTAGCCTGGATAGGAAGAATGTCCTCTTAACTCGCAGGTACTCTCACCTGTCATTTTCTAGAGACAACACGTTCTAAAATGCTTCACAATGTGTACTGCATGTTCTTGCTGATAGCACATACCATGCAGTGTCTGAAAAACCACTGCAACTATTGCATCCTTTCTGCTCTCGGTGGAACAGGAGTGGGGTCTGCCCAACCCACACCACTACAAACTTTCATTTGAGAGTCTCTGAAGTCCCAGGTGCTTTGTGGCCTCTGAATTGTTAGTTGCAAGAGTAGCTCTGTAGGGCTCTTACAGTTTATGCTTAAATTAAATGATGCAGAGTATCTGATAATGAAGAATAACCCACTAAGAGTAAGGACCCAATTTAGAGTCTTGGTAAAATCATTTGGATAAGATTTTTTTGCTTAAATCCTCCAAATTTCAGAAGCTAACTTCTAAATTCCCCCTGTTCTCTGACTCCACAGGTAAGCACAGCTCAGAAATGTGGGAACATGGCTTTCCTCATACAGAGGCTTCTCGTTTTCACTTACAGTGATTTCTTATTTCCAGCACAGAGGAATATTTTTTCTTGGTGGCACTTTCCCGTGTTTAATGGAGATCTGTATAAGTGATTCCAGGGTGTGTTTTGATTGCACCATGTTCATAGAAGGGCCTTAGATCAAATGAAAATCATTGCCTTAATTTTTTTAATTTATACATTTTCAAATACTACAGAATAATTTTGTCTCCTTGTTCAGTTTTTCTCAGAAAGTATCTCCATGTTTGTCCTGGCTGCTGATTGAATTGTCTCAGCTTTTCTCTGTGAACTGTGGAGGCTGGTTAGTTGCTTGGGATCTTGCATGGAGGTTGCTTACAGTGTATCTTCAGGTTTTTTTTCCTGTGAGGATCTTCTTCCCATTCACTGAGATCCACTGGAGACTTGTGTTTTCCTGGTGTGGAGGGTGTGAGGCGGGCAGAGAGATGTGCTCATTTCCCTGTCCTGGGACAGACTCTGGCTCTAAAGCTGAGGCTCGATGCAGGGTGCAGGAGTCCTTGCTGCCACGGTGCCCCTGTGCCCTGAGGGAGCCTGGGGGTTGGGAGGGAGGGAGATTGCAGGCAGACCACATCCAATAATTAACACCTAACTTTGAGGTCAGTTATTGCTTACTTGCATTTCATTATCGTGGAGTACTTGCAGCAGAGGGAGTTTTGGCAGTTATTTGCCAGTTCTTATTAATAAGTAATCACTACTGGGGATTGTGCTGGCTCATTCAGTAGATTTATAGTGCTGCACTGAGGCATGAAGCTGTTTCTTAATATCTGTTCTTTCTTTCTTCCTTCGCTCACCAAACATATAGCCTTTATTTAAACTTATTTTAATGAAGACTCGTAGGTAAACTGTGCTCAGGTCTGCTGTTTTGAAAAGCCTGTTAACAGTGGGGAGAACGGATAGTCCTGTAATGAAGTCATTTCACATTTAATTCAGGGCTGGATGGATGCCAGAAAAATGAATTAGTCACATGTGTGGATGGATTTTGGTTTTTATAGAGAATGGTGGAACCGAGCCAATTCTCAATATTTTTCTGCCAGTTAAAATATTCGGCAAAACCTCTCACGTGTACACACATAATGAATAGCAATGCAAGTATTTTTCTCCCCATGGGAACTTTTCATGGTTACGAGAAACAGAAAGGTTGAAGGCAGGGAAAATGTCTCCTTGAAGCTGGTTCAGTCTTCACACTGCTCTGTTATTAATAACATCCCACGGTGGAGACACCATGTGCTGAGAACACGAGGCTCTCCTGAGATCTGTCACCACCCTGTGACACTCAGCAGGCCTGCTCACCTCATCTGCTTGGGTTTTATATCAGAGGTACCAAACCTTGCTTCCCTCGAGGTTTGGATCATTGTGCTGTGTTCTCTTGAGGTGAGAAACTTGAGTGGAACTTGCAGAGAGCTTTCAGAAAATGGTTAATAAAATACTGAAAAAAAGCCTGAAAAGACTTCATGTGGATGGATTATGCTGAAAGGTTGGGTAACTTGTATTCTATAACTTTATTTTTAAAAAACCCACATGTTTGTGTCCACGGCTAAATCTTGATGTTTTGAAATCCAGGAAAGATGATGTTGAGTCCGATGGAAGTCTTTTTAAGGAAAATGGCTGTTAGGGTGATAATCTCCTGAATGAGCTGTTCCTCTTGAATGTTACAAAGATAACCTTCTTTCTGGCAACATAGATTTTTCAGGAATGTAGATTTTAAAGTTTGAACAATAAGCTTTGAGCTGTCTTTTGCTGTCATGAACAGCAGAATTCTGACATTTCAGTTCTATTTTCTGTGTTCTTTTAAATTTCTTCGTGAAATTACTCATTCCTAACACAAGGTTAACACACATTTATGAAACTAAAGTCAAAGTCTCTACCCACTTAATTTGTGATTAACTTAATCTCAGCATTTTCATTTTTTGGAGGTATTATAGAACTGATTTCTGAGGAGCAAAATAGTGAGTGGAAGTTACTATAGGAGAGGTTGGAGGAATTCATGCCCTGAAAGGTCTAAATTGGGTAGACTTCATCCACAGCCATATTAATTTAGAATCACAGAAGCTGGTTTTGGTGGAGGGTGAGATATAGAAGTCATTCTATCTTAGTTGATTTGCCTGTTCTAAGGCAGGATTAGCTGTACTTGTATTTTGTCTGACAAGTGTTCATTCAAGTGCTTCTTTAAATGTTCTGAAGTAGTGAGGAATCCAGACTTGCAGCACAACCCAGTGCAGCATATTGCTTTCTCATTCTTCACTCCTGGCACAGGAAGGACCTACTTGATGTTAACATTCTTCTTTCTGCAGCATCATTCCATGCAAAGAGGTTTGGGATGTTTCTTTGAAAAGTCCTTTATAAGTGTAAAATATAAACAACTTTGGGGCCTGATTGCATCATTAATTCATTGTGACTTGCTTCTTTTAAGGGCTTTTATGAAGGAACTGTGTTACATCCTTAATGGCAGTAATCCAAGAAAAATAATCTGATTGATCAAGAAAAATGTTCCTTGCATAAAAATGACCTCCTTCTGCAGTATGAAAGTAAAATAAAAGGAAGATTTATTGGTTGTTGTGCAGGTCTGACTTGGAATTGCAGTTTAAGTGCTATCACCATGAAGACAGACAAATGAACACAAACTGGCCAGCTTCAGTCCAGGTCAGCGTTAATGCAACCCCACTTACCATCGAACGTGGTGACAACAAGACATCTCATAAACCTCTGCACCTAAAGCACGTCTGCCAGCCAGGGAGAAACACGATTCAGATCACAGTCACAGCGTGTTGTTGCGTAAGTACACCAAGCTCACAGTGCAGCTGCTGATGCTGAGTTTGCTATTTAGAACAGTTTGCAAATGTTGCCTTAGCTGAAAGAGCCTTACTCTCATTTTTTTCCATGCCTTTTTGTGGTAAGGTTTTTACTTAATGATGTTGATACAGTCAGAGTGCTAACATAGAAATTTTTGCTGCTTAATTGTTGCAGAATGTAGGGGGGTCCTTCTCTGATGAGGTTTGTGGTCTAGAGGAGGAAGGGAGTTTGGTCTCTTACCATCTTTTGTGTGCCTGTGTAACAAGGTGGCTGAAGTCTATTGATGTAGAAGTAGATTATTGCGATGAAGACTGTTGATGGTACTAATTTCATTTACACAGTGTGTTAAATGGTCTTTGGTTTGTCATGAAAACATTAACATCATAATCGTTGGTGCTGGTGATGATTTTTCAAATACCTTTTCAGATGAAAAAGTCGTATTCAGTGATGCAATCTAGACCATTCAGCTTTCTCCTTTCTCCTTTTCCATGGGTTAGTTACTCTCAGGGATGAGTACTGTATTTTTAATGCAGACTGTTCTGCAAATCCAGTCTGAGCTTCTGACTGTTCTCTTGTCACTGACAATAAAGCAAGCTGCTAGCTCTCACAAGGTCACAGTGTGAGGCACTTTAACAAGAAGCCGTCCACCCATTTTGCTTTACTTCACAGGGATGTTTCCCTGCATAATGTCATTTATCTGGTGGCTAAGAGCAGGGGGCAGCCTCCTGAGAGTCCACAGCGAGCTCCGTATTCGGTGAGAAGATTCAGCTGATTCCAAGCACATCAGTTGCCAATTGTTTTTGCAACTTCCCATGTAGTGTGAGGGCAGGCAGGTAGGCTAGACTGTGTCAGACAGTCCAGGGTTTTAAAAATAAACCCTGATGTCAGAGATTAATATGTCAGCTGTACATATGCTGAATATTAAAGAGGGAGAAAGTGCAGAAAATCCTTGCTTTTTTAAAGCCCTTGTATACATTAAGCATGGAGCAACTGCACAGTGTGCAGAATATCCATAAGGGAGCATGTGTGCTCAGCAGAGCAGAAACAGCTTTTATGTTTAAGCCTCAGGCTCTCACAGAAACCAAGTGTCCAAGGGAAGAGTGCAGCTCTGTTCAGGAATGTATTGAATATGTGTGTTTGGTTCTCTTCCTAACCAAATGTGTTTTCTTGCAGTCACACTTGTTCGTGTTGCAGTTGGTGCACCGGCCATCGGTTCGCTCTGTACTTCAAGGTCTACTAAAGAAACGCCTCCTCCCAGCAGAACATTGTATCACTAAGAGTGAGTTTGCATTTTGTGTGGGTGATGACTTTCCAGACTGCCTACATTCAGTTGTGATAAGCTATCTCTACACCAGATTTTGCTTGTTCGTTGATAACCTTAAGCTGTACTTAAGGAGTCTCCAGAACATGATGTGGGTTGATGAATCCTTGCTATCCTCAAATATTTAGGGCTATTTGGGTGAAGGTAACAATTTTCCAAGGACACAAGCTTAGTTCCTAAAGAAGACTGTCCTATTCTGGGAGAATCTCTCTGGGTTTTCCCCCGTATTTGTTTTTGACTCACCTGAAAGATTTATTCTTTATTTATCTAGGGCTGTTTTCAGTCCTTGCATGACACTTAATTTAGTTAAGGGTATAGCTGATATGGACGTGTGGTGGTTTGTCTGTTCAGGAGAATGTTCTAAATTAGACAGAAGACACCTCTTTGGGCATGTTGTTCATTCAGTTGTCCCTTAAATGTCAAAGTGTTGGTCTTTCAGATTTCAGTGTTAAAACTTACAGTACACTTGTACTTTCTCACATCTATATGCACCTTCTTCCTGAACAGTCAAGAGGAACTTCAGCAGCGTAGCAGCTTCCTCTGGCAATGCTACACTAAATGGGGAGGATGGAGTAGAGCAGACTGCTATCAAAGTGTCTCTGAAGTGTCCGATCACATTCCGGCGGATTCAGCTCCCGGCGAGGGGTCACGATTGCAAGCACGTACAAGTGAGTAGATGCCAGTTCCTGGCAGGGTTCCCTCAGCCACGTGTTGTTACAGTACCTTCAGCTTGGTTATTGTATGAGAGCACCTAATACATGGCATTTATGTCTGTCAGCCTCAATAATCAACTGTATATATGTTTTATGTAGAGGGGAAAAGTAAGCTGTTTGGTTTAGTTATCAGTGCTAGTAGGCTTTTTTCGTGTTCGTTTCGTTTTTGTCTAACTGACTCATTTAATACAGAATTTTTCCTTTGTTTCCTTTTGTTTTGTCTGGTTTTTTTTTTCCTTTTTTGTTTCTTTCTGATACCTAGTGCTTTGATCTGGAATCTTACTTGCAACTGAACTGTGAAAGAGGAACTTGGCGGTGTCCAGTATGCAAGTAAGTGCACCCATACTACATAAAATGCAGTTGTACACAATTTGACCAAATTCAGATAATATTTAAGATCATGAAGGGGAGAAGAAGGAAGTTCTAGGAAATAAGGTTTCTATATCACATTTACTTACAGAGCATGAAGTCCAATGAGAATTCTTGCAATATTTTACCACCCTGGATTATTAGAAATTTAAAAACATATAACAATATACTTTCTCACAAGCTTTCATTACAGATTATCAGCAGGTTGTGTAGAGTTCAAGAGAGGCTCAAATATTTACATTGATAAGGCAGTTATCTACAATCCAGAATAAGGCTAATTTTTAAAAAAGTAAAAAATTTCCAAGGAGCAAAAGTTGGAGTCGTTGCTTAGAGGAAAAGAGGGATGGATTCCTTGGCATAATTTCAAGCTTATGTTTTGATCAGAGACCTAGTATACTGCAGAGAAAATGGAAGAAAAACTTGGAAGTGGTGACAGACTGTCCATCCTTATGTTTAACTGGGCAGAAAAAGCAGCGGAACGTCTGCAGACCAATTCAGTGTCTGTAACCTCCTGTGCTTGGTGCACAGGGTTGGGAGTGTGTTCCAGCCTCAGCTGAGGAGCCAGGGCTCTTCAGCTCCAGCAGCTGTGGCTGTAACAGCTGGCACTGCGTCTGCACAAGTCTCCAGTTGGGTCCCTGCTCTGCCAGCCAGTGTGAGGTACAGACAGCAGTGGGGATTGTCCATTCTGACTGTTCTGTGGACATGGCAGGCTGGAGACGAGCTTGTTTCGATTACTGTCCATGATTGATCCATGTCCTAACGCACAAGTGCTTTCTCCAAACTGCCCAAATCTTTTCTTTCTCCTAAGTTTGGCTAAAAATATCACAAGAATTGGATATCCTGCTTTCTTAATTCATGTATTCATGTATCCAGGCTAAATTTTTGTACTGTTTCTCTGAGCATGAGCACCTGCATTCAGATCTAAGTGCCTACATAGCTAAATCATTTCTGGTTTTGTTTTGTTCTGTCCCCATCTGTGCCAATCTCAAGTAAAATAGCTGTAATACATAGTTGCTTTGAAGCCATAGTACTGTGGAGCGCTTGTTTTGTCTGGTTTCTAATTTTAAAAAATAGTTAACTGATCTATCTATCAGCTAACTGATGTTCACAGGAGAGATCTGCCATGTTTGAAAATACTTTAAATTTGCAATGTATTTCACTAATAAAAATTACTTAAAGAGTGTGAACAGCATGGGGGCGCACATAAGTAGACATTCCTTGTCTCATCTGTTTGATGTAAATATCCTGGTGATATAGATGTAGAATTAAAACTGTTTGCCCTAAATCATTCTTTCCCAAGCAATATTCTAACATGAAGTTTGGTTCTTTTCACTTTCTAGTAAAACTGCTCTCTTGGAGGGCTTGGAGGTTGACCAGTATATGTGGGGTATTCTGAACGCTATACAAAAGTAAGTGATCTCCCTCCTGATATCCAAGACTAAGCAACTAGGGGATATGGTAATGAGTACTGAGATAGGCACACCAAAATATACCTTGATGATTGGACTTGTCTATTGCACGGCGCCTTGGTGGAGCACGTGGTAGAGTGAATCAGTTTCCATCTTCTTCATAGATCTTGTTTGGGTTATCTCTTAATGGCAGCCTCATCAGTGAGACAGAGGGAAGAGCCAGAATGGAGGATTAGATGCTTTCTTGTATTTACAAGCAGTCCTTCTGATTCACAGGTGGCAAACCACATCGATATGTTTGGATTTCATTATGTGGATAAACACAGAAATGTGCTCTCATGGTTGCCTTTTTTTAAATTTGCTTTCAGCACACACTTGAAGAGTAAAAGATCTTAATGTTGTATTACACCAGAGCATTTTAGAACATTGGTTACCATGCAGATTCTTATGGAAACTTCAGCAGAATTGATTTTAAAAAATTCAACTGATATGCTAAATTTTCACATTATTTTACAGCTCCGAGTTTGAAGAAGTTACCATTGATCCAACCTGCAGTTGGAGGCCGGTCCCTATAAAGTCAGATATTCACATCAAAGATGACCCAGATGGCATTCCCTCAAAAAGATTTAAGACCATGAGTCCAAGCCAGATGATCATGCCAAATGTAATGGAGATGATTGCAGCTTTGGGGCCTGGCCCATCACCTTACCCATCCCTACCCCCTCCTCCAGGAGGCAACAACTCCAGCGAGTATGGTAACCAAGGTTAGTTTTTCAGCGTCGTGCACCCAGCTGCTCACTCTAGAACTCGGTGATTCAGTCAGCCTTGTGATTCAGGTGTGTCAGTGCATCTTCTCAGAGTCATGCATGAGGAAAGCAAATTATATGGCTGCAATTCTGATATTCTGCAAAAGTCTTTTCAGTTAAGATTCATCTGTTCAACAGAATGTATATTTTAGTAAATATTATATTTTAGTAATATATTGTAGTATTTAGTTATTTTATTTAATATTTTGAGTATTTGATGCTTGTCATATTCATAGTCATGCGGCCCTCCCTGAATCAAGAAACATTGTATGTTACCTTCTATGTTCATGGCCTGCCACAACAGACACATTTCTGCATTTTTTCCTGTGCATTTTCCTTCTGTTCCACTCTCAAGTGAAAACATTTAGTACTACATAAATAGAGAACCTGACCCATTAACCCTGCTGCTTGGGCCACTAGGTTAACTTGTGGCCAGGTGAGTGACATTCAGTAGGCCACCAGAAAAGGAATTACTTTTAAAGAGCTTTTAGCTGCTTTGCAAACACTTTTGCATTAGAAAATTACTTTTGAGTTCCTCTGCCCGTGTGCTACCAGATTGAGGAACAGGGAACTAAATACAGGCAATGGAGATAGGTTTTCACATTACTGGTATATTGTGAATAACTCAATTATAGTGACAATTCCAAAAACATGAAACCAGAGACTGTTTCTTTTGCAAGTAACATGATATGAGTCACTTCAGCTCTGGGAAAAGACCAACTGTTCACACTATCAGAATCCCCAAATTGATTACAAGGTGATACATGTGCTTTTTGCAGGCGTTGAAGAAAAATATAGATTGCGTGCAAAATACGGTTAATTTGCTTCAGTGGCTGCAAAACTGATGACAGATGATAAAACTTTTAAGGTTTTCAAACAAATGAATGGTTACTATAACAAAGCCAAGAACTGAATCACAATTTTTTTCCTCGTTTAGTAGGAGTGAAGTGCAGTGAGAGCCTGAGAACAGGGCTGTCTATCCTTCGCCATATTTCCAGCTCATACTCAGGATGGGACAGGGTAGTCACGTCAAGTGTGGGGTTTAGGCTTTGTGTGAGCATTGCTGCCTAGAATGTTATTTTGCTGCCTTCCCCTATGGGTCCTGTAGCAGAGGTAGTCACTGCTCTTTGGAACCCTGAGTCACCACTGGCAGGTGAAACCCATTTCCCCTGCAATAGGGATATCAGTGCAGTGCACCACATTATCCTAAGTGTCTGACAGCTCTCTCCCTCAGCACGTGGCACTACTCTTGCTGCAGAGAGGGGCCTGCTGCTGCACGGCTGTAACTCTCTGGGCATGCTGCCTTGTATCTTTATTCTCCATCAATACGTGCACTGAAACTTAGTGATTGCAATTACATAATGTCCTCTGATTAACAGTTCTTTAGAGCAATGCAGTAGTAGTATTACTGCTGTGGTTTATGTTTGTTTATTTGGGCTTGACAGAAGCATACTGGAGTTTAATTTGCAAATATAACAAATATTCAGTAGTATAAGACCACATTCCAGCTGCCTGCTAATTAATTATTCCTGATGCAAGGCAAGACCAGCTATGTTCTGTGAGACTCATCCAGTTTCCAGATTAACAAAATGAGAATTAGTAAGGCTCTGCAGTATTTACATGATAGATCAAAGTCCCGACGTCTTTGAGAAGTACTCTTACATGGCTAATGACTTCTATTCCTTCAAGATTAAACTTCTGCTTGTGAAGCTGTGCTAAAGAGCAAATGATGCAACTACTCCAGTTTGTCAAACACCCTTCTTGAGTTGAATATTTAAAACTGCTGTACTTCAACTGACAAACTGCAGGCTCCCTGTGCAAGCTCTAAGGCTATTCTGTTATTTCAGAGCTCAGTATCATCCAATTCAGTTGCTTGTATGAAATAGGTGAATGGTTTTAGTTCATTTTTTGCTGTTCGGTTTTGCTGTTCATAGCAAATAAGCCACCAGAGCTGATATCTGAGTTGGAAGTGTTAAGAGAGGAATCTTGACAAAAAATACGAAGAGTAAAATCCCTGTATTGGGATTCCTACTTGCTTTGGAATTCAGATGAAGATCCCTGGGCTGAGTGGGCTGGATCCATATGGATAATGGTCATACAGTTCTTGTCCTGCAGAGCAGCAGGAGAATCCAGGACTGCTTCAAGATGTGTGTGTAAATCCAGTCAGACAAATGAATTTTATTAGGTTTTGTGGGAGCTCCAATTAGATATGAACACCTCTTCTATGCCTTTTATCAAGGGGTAAAATAGATGGTGTGCTATGAACTGGTGGTGTGGCATCTTCCAGATTCACTTCTGTGAATTACTCCCATCAGAAACTGAAGCAGTGCTACAATCTTACTGGGTGTGTAGAAGCACAGATGTAAATAACACAGGTGTCCTATAAATAATTTGGGACTTGGGCAGTCAGTCTCAGTTACACTGAGATGCTTCCAGATACAAATATCCCATAGAATTTAATATCCCTTTTACTTCTCGCTGTGGTTAAGCTTATGTGGTGACTTGGCAGTAGTTTTTCGAAATGTCAGCAGTTTTCAATTCGTTCCAACACATAAATGAATCATTGCAGCAGCCAGTGTTTGGAAGCCGAGTGCCCTGTTTCCCCTGGCTCAGCACTGGGGGCACAGCATTGTCACCTTCTGTGTCTCAGCTCCCTGTGCTGTGCAGGGAGGGCGTCACATCACACAGCTCCTGCAAGGTACTCGCAGAGATCGACTTGGGAAACAAATCACATCTGTTTCTCTTTCAGGCAACAGTTACCAAGGTCATGGCAATTTTGACTTCCCGCATGGGAATCCTGGTGGCACATCTATGAATGACTTCATGCATGGGCCACAGCTGTCACATCCCCCAGACATGCCGAGCAGCATGGCAGCTCTCGACAAACCTCTCAGTCACCCCATGCAGGAATCTGTAAGTAATGGTGCTGGGCACGTAGATTCTCGTTCGTGGGGGTGAGGAGCTCTCATCCCGCTGATGGACTTGCCTTATGAACTGCTTTTACTTTTTGTGGTTTCTTCACTTGAGAAGTTTGTGAAACAGAGTAGTCCTGAGAAATGCCAGAAACGCCATTTTTAGTTTCTGGCCATTTTGAATTTTTGGAAAAGCATTTTTGCACTTTTTGAATTGTCATTTAAGCTTGTTTATCTGAAAGAAAGAACCTGGCTCAGTGTGCTTGAATTAATCATTGTGCTTTGCTCTGACACATGAAAAAAAAAATGTACTTCATTCCCTAGGCCAGCAGGACTGTGAATATCCATCTCCAAGAGACAGCTTGTTAAAGCAAGATATTGGATGACTTCAGAGCAGGGACAATTTCTTCCCTGGCTTTTTCTCTGAGGGCAAAATTTGCATCAAAGCATTTTGAGGGAGAATTCTACTCAAGTAGCATGAAAGGCACCTTTAAACTTTTGGTAATAGGACAAGCCTGTAGATTTCAAGGAGAGATGCTGCCACTGATCTGAGAGTCTCAATGTAAGAGACTGAAAAATAGAGGTTCCTCAGGTCTCAGATGGTGAGGCAGAGCTGTGCATTGGAAAAGCAGCTTGCTCAGAGCACTGAGTTTTCTATGCAGAACTTTATGTATCTCCAGAAAATGCAGTACTGCAGCAACTAGATGATAGAAAAGCAACGAGCAGCATTTAGCTCTTAGGCATGGTTAGTCATCTATTTTAACTTCGTGTGTGGGGTGTGTGTACATCCTTTTATGTTCATTTAAGTTGCAGGGCAGGGGGTTTAAAGTGTGCTGTTGCTGCACAGGAAGGATGTTTAACTTGACAAGTCATATGTGCTGTGTCTTTAGTGAATCCTAGAAAGTACAATTTCAGAATGTAATGAGGAAGTGTGGTAGCAGATGCTCAGCAAAAGCCTACTCAGTCAATGTCTCCTCGAGCTGGCAATGGGTTTTCCAAGGAGGATGGTGAGAAATAGAAGAGAGTGGAGGAAGAGTTCTTAGTATAGATTGGAGAGAGTCCAAGTAGCAAGACTATCTGCAAAGGAAGAGTCCAGAAACTGTAATGACTTCACCACTTTGCAGGTTAATAAATGAGAACAGACCTGCGGTAAACATAGTTTTGCATTGGCAAATTCCACATACACACCTTAGAGTGGTCAGAATTCTCTGCATTAGAACCAACCATGCAGTATTAGAATACAGTAGTGAGAGGAAATAATACCAGCCTGAACCACTCACAGCTGCTTTCCTTTGAATCAAAGTCACAAGGAATTATTCTTTGCTTCCCGTTACCTGACATCTACCTTTTGACTTCATCAGTTAACAGCTATACTTTTGCTGTAGTAGTTGCCCTGGTGAAATTTCTGAAGTGGTTGAATATAAAAGTGAAGAATTTGTAGCTTTCTGAAAATGGGACTGCTTACATATAGTAGAGGTGAAAGTTTCTCAAGGCTATGCATGTTCCAGAGCTGTGGGAGTGTATTTGTGCAAATGTTAATGGACTTCCGGTTCTGTGGGCCAATCTGTAGCAAATCTAATACTTGCTTGTGATAGCTGGCAATTAAAGTAAACCTTTGCCTCACTTCTCCCTCATCTATCATGGTACTTGAGCAATACCATTTGGGAATAGGAAGCAGTACATGATCTCAGTGGCTGGTTGTCTGTAATGAGGATCAGTTTTCAGGTCTTTTAGCACTGGACAGTTAGATTAACCTTGTCAATGTGGCTGTGCAGTCTTCAGTCCACATTTGAGGACTCTTAGTGCTCCCACACAGCCTTTTTAGTGTTATAAGATCTCTTCTTTCCTCTTTCTCTCTTACCCTCTTTCTTTTGTTCTTTTCTCTCAAAATGAATTGTTTGTAGCAGACACTCAAGAAAGGCATCTTTTAAATCACTGCTTTTGGAGAAATAACATGCCTTTAACGCATTCCTAAATTGTGTAGCTGCATGTCTTTGGAGAGACACTTCATACAAAAACAACTATAAACAAACTGTGTCATTGAACCAAGGTTTTAACGTGTTGCCTGTTGCTTTTCTCTGGCTTTCCATCTTTCGTTTTTACACAGTTAGTAGATTTTAGTAGTTTGCACAGATTCACTTTGGCCATTACAAGTTTACAAGGTGAGTTGGGATAGGATGTTTGGGCCTTTTAGACCTGAGGTCTCTCTTACTGGAGCTGAATGCTGCTGAGGAAGTTCCTGACATTCCTGTTTTGAAGATTTATGTGGTGGCCCTTATGCAGTGGTAGGTAGAGAAAGTTGATCCCTCCAGATATACTCTGTAGGTCACTCCAGGAAATGCAGATACTTGCCCGCTGTAGGTAGGGCTGGGTAACCAGGGATGAATCAATCAGAATTTCCTTCCCTCAACACTGCTGTTCCACTCCTTTGGAAGAAGAAAAACATCAGGAGCTGAAACATGACCAGAAGTAATACCTCTTCCCCAGCACAGAGTGTTGTGAGAGCTGTGGAACAGATGCTGCATTGCAACAGTGCACGATTGCTACAGAACAGCTGCCACAATCACATCATGTTTGTTTTCAGAAATTGTAAACAAGTTTTAGACAAAGGAGAATTCAGTTAGCTCTAGTTTAGTGCTTCTTGCAGGCACTGTATGGAGTGACTGAGCAATGAATGATGACACCATGGATTCATAACAGTGAGGTGATATGAGCTGGTACCACTGTAAAAAGTCATCCCTCTTGTTTTGATTTTCACTTTTCCTCCCTCTCACACCAGCAAAAGTGTTACTGCAGCCATGAAGTGATCTGGACCCAGGTACTGATGTAATTGGAAACTAATTCAGGGGCAGAGTGGGGAAATTCAATGCAGGTCTACAAGATTTCACCTTGCAGACATGGCAAAGGGGCGGATGGGAAAAGTGGCCAAGAACATCAGCGGGGCAGGCAGCATGGCATCTTTTAGTAGTTTTGGTAGCTAACACTACCAAGAGTTGGTAAAACTGTGACCTTGGTAACAGAGAGCGATATAAACCATTGACTTAACCTGGGGATTTTTTTTCCCCTCACTAATAATATTCTCCAGAGTCAGAAGGAATATTGCTGTGTAGCTGGCAGGCCCTGTTGCTCCGCAGCTGTACATCTCAGCACTCCTAGAGGTCACTGTTGGGCTGTAGAGTTGTGTTGTTCTGTGCTATTAAGCTGAAGATGTAGTTGTCTGCTATAAGCTTTTCCTTTATAGACTGTAAATGCTTTAAGAGTGCCAAAGTTTATGCCTCTAAAAACAACTCTGGAATTATCTTGCTATGCAGGCAAAGGCAACTTTGTTAGACTCTGCATCCATGGTGCAGGTTAGTGCTTTCAGAATAAAACGATGGGAGTTGCAGGTGCAAGCTAAACATACCCAAAGTGTGTTGCTTACAATGTGTTTGCACCATATCAAACTTACCATTAGTTAGCTGAATGCAAATAGGAAGTGTTCCAGTCCTGAGCATTTTGCTTTCTCACTGGGAAGCTGGTGGAGCCAGTGGCCTATGTCAGATGGATTTTGAACCTACAATGGTTCTTCAAAGAATATGGTGGCCATCAGTCTTAAAATAAACAATTGCTCCCTATACAACAGCTGTCTAAGGACCCAAGTGACTGTCTTATCAACTAAATATACATATATTTAAATCCTTGCTTGTATAAACATAATGTAGAATTTCTGACCTGCTTATTTGTTTTGAAATTTGTCTGAGAACATATGAATTCCTTTCCTGGGTTAAATAATTATTGATATATACGTGCCAGTCTGACCCTTGCTTTATGCATTCAGGGGTAAATGTAATGGACTATTCAGTATAATCCTGTTTGGTTTTGGTTTTGTTTTTTTCCAGAAACTGGTTTCCCACTTTAACAATGCTGTCATAAATTGCTTTTTACTTTTTGTTATTATTAAGCTTTCTAATTTCCACACTTTCTGTTGCACACATCCTCAATGAGTGAGGAAGGAAACAGACATCTACTTATCCTTGGACTTTGGCAAAGCTTTTGGGCTGCAGATTCGTTTACATTAAACTGTGGTCAGTGGGCAGATTTTGTACAAACTTACCCATAAGGTAACAACAACATTGTAGAATGTTTTTCAAGTAGTCAAACTGTGACCTCAATGGCTAGATGTGTATCAGTACTTTTCAGTTACTTTAAAATATGGGAAAGAGAGCCAAATGCCGTGTTTCAGGTAGGATCCTTTCCACAAACCTTCATAATACCAAAGTATTGAAAAGGCCCTCCATGCAGCTGAGCGTGACTGTCCCAATGGATCAGTACTCAAGTTTCAGTTTTCCTAAGAGTGGTGAAAAGTATTTTTAAAATACTTGTTTCTCTATTTTTTTTTAATGGGAACGTTTTAATTAAGTTTTGTAATAACCTCCCTTTTGCTTTCCAAAGCTGAAGGCTGAGGTTAAGATAACTTTGCAGTTTATGTGATATGAAAGGGTGAATACTGACATAGCATTTTGCTGGTTTCTGTTGGCTTGGCTGGATGAATTTCATGCTGTTGTTGTATGTATTTGTTCTTTTATTTCAGCTTCACTTTGTCCAATATGTAGCATTCCTCAAAAAATGTTTACATATTTTGTTTCTCCATATACCCAATCAACATGAGATATCTGATTCTGAGACATTCAGACACTTCTTTCTCGTGGCACCAAGGTCAAGCCCCAGAGAATCCACTAGCATTAAATGTGACATGCAGCAGAAGGAAGAATTGGACTTGTGCATTTTTATTGCTTCTCTGCCGTGTGAGAAAGACTTTTCCCCCGTTCGGTAACAGGGTTAGGAAGACACATGTGGATTGGTAGTTTATTCCCCACGGAAAACGTAAAAAGCCATGAAGCTCTTGCTAGAGAACTCATCCACAGCATGAATACAAAGCAGAGTGTGATGGTTGGCTTAGTTTAAGCTAAGGCAGTGTGCTTTGCAGTCAGCAGGTATGCAGCCACCCACAGCAGCTCGGCTCATGGTGGGAACTGTGCTTCCTGAGCCGCCTTGGTTCTGTCAGCCGTCAGAACCCAAGAATATCAGCAAGGAATACATTCAGCCTTTAACAGGGGTGTTGCATTCTGAGAAGAAAAGGAGGGAAAGAGTAGGGAAGAGCTAGTGTTTGCAAGATGTTTGTCATTAGCTGAAGCAGGAATAGGCTGCAGTGTCAGGAAGCTACCGAATAGGGGAGCTGAGCAGAAATGATGCATTTTCTCAGTTAGTGAGTTTCCTGGCATAGGGATCATTCAACAAATTCTCCATTCATTCATACATTTTTTTAGGGCAAAAGCATCTGCCTTGCTAATGCTGAGTAGCACCCATAAGCCTCCTTCCCTCCTCTTTGTGGTGCACTGTTTTGCATCTTCATACAGAGTTTTCCACATTACAAGGAACCAAACCAACAGCACAAGTCCAGCGTGTTTTTTCCCCCTTGCAGACAACCTTCCAAAAGCTGAAACACTTCCTCCAGCATTGGGATATGGAGTTTTCTTTTCTGATGGAGCTTTTTTATTTCTTTTTTGTTTGTTTGTTGGTTGGTTTTGTTGGGGTTTTTTGTTGTGTGTGTCGTTTTTAAATTTATTTCATTTTATAACATGCAGTTACAGAGTCAGGCACCGCGAGCACTGTACCTTGTGGCCTCACTTTCTTTTCCTGCTTTTTTCCTCCTCCGCAGATCCCTCATCCCGGCAGCACTGATCAGTCCCATACTTCCATGCAGCAAGGTTTGCACGTCCCTCACCCCAGCAGCCAGTCAGGGCAGCCATTACATCACAGCGGGCCTCCTACCCAGCAGTCCCGGCAGCCACCCCCGGCCGCTTCTAGCAACCATCCACACAGTGACCTGACCTTTAACCCCTCCTCAGCCTTAGAGGGTCAGGCTGGTGGACAGGGAGCACCCGACATGCCGGAGCCCTCGCTGGATGTAAGTCTGTGTCATACTCTCATCTGCCTGCCATAGCGTGTGCTTCGCATCGCGCGGGAGGGCGGGGAGGGCCGGGGCGGGACCCGCTTCCACAGCACATGCCATCCTGTCATGCTTTGGTACATGGGCACAGGTGCTGCAGCCAAGGTGACAGGGCACTCCCGGCCTGCTGGGAGAACGGATGGTTCTGGTTGGAGCAGCTGCATGGTGTGTGAGCCATAAGCCTCTTCCTAACACCAAGGCAGGCATTTCTTCAGGCAGCAGCTGAGGCACCAGGCTGGGAGCCATCTCCTCCTTTCCCACCTCGGCGCTGGTTGGGCTGTGCTCTCCTAGCCCCTGGAGCTGTCGCAGTCCTGGATAAGAGGAGGGACACAGCTGTGTGTGGTTCTGCCTGTGGTGTTGCTGTGCCAAGCGAGCTGCGTGCTGAGCCCTGTGGCGTGTCCTGGCCGGCGGGAGGGAGATCTGTGGTGGCCTGCCCTGTGACACTGTCCCTGCTCCCTGCAGCCAAAAACTGTCTGTGCCTTTCCATACCTGCTCCTGTGGGTGGCTCAGCAGCACAAGTTCTTCCTCCCGGTATACCACACAGGGAAGTAAACAACAAGAACATCTTCTGCCTCCTTAGCTGCCATGGGAGGCAGCTCACAACTAAACAAAGTCTAGTTTCAAGGCCAAAGTAGTCTTCCATATCTTAACATCGATTCAGTGGAGTTGGAAGTGACTTATCAGAGGTGTATCTCTCTGGTTAGCCCTCTACCTCCCAAAATATAAATTCCTCAGCACTAGGATTGGATTTTTGTTTGAGTCATGCATTCTCGTATGTGTATCTTCTGTCTGGTCCAAAGTCTGCTGCTGCACAGTGAATTTTCTTAGAGATATGTTCGCTTCTGTGCCTTGGATTTATATCTGTATTTGCTGTTGCTGTATACTTGCATCTTCCCTGTCACACAGGAGCACTGGGCTGGCAGGTAGCCTCACAAGGGAGGGCAGGGGTTAGGGGACAGATAGATGCTACAGGAGCAGTTATCAGTGAGGCAACTTCTGCTGTTTCACACAACATCGTTGCGTGCACATCCTTTGGGAACAATAGTTCATGTGGCAGCTGGAGTTCTGAACCCTTAAGGACCTTGTATGAGCAATACTAAAAGGTTAAATAAAAATGTCTTTTTCTTCTAATATTTAAGAAACATACAGTATTTTTTTATGGGTCCCACCCATTCCTTGGTGAGAAGCAAAGTACAAAAATCTGTACACTTACCACAGTACTGTGGTTATCACTGATGGAGGACTGCTGGTTTCTTAATGGGAGGCAAGTGCTGTACAGTGTGGGAAATAAACTTACTGGAAATACCTGTGATCCCAATCAGATGGATTATTTTAATGAGTGTGTTGTGGAACCTGGCTGAATAAAGTTCCATGCAACAAAGCAAACAGGGCACTATGGGCAGCTTGGCCCGCTCCCTACTGACACAGTCACGGTCATTCTGCAGGAATTCTGTGTGATGCAGTCTAAGGTTTAACCTGGGTTAAAGGATCTACCTCATGGAGATGCAGACACAGACAGGGGAGATCTGCACTGGTACTTCAGACAGCAGAGGCTCAAGACTGAAATCACTGGTTAGACCTTTCAATTTGCACTTCAGGAGCACAGTGTACACTTCTCCAAACTCTCCCCAAAGTCTGGCACGTTTATGTAGCGTCTGTCCCATCACAGCCTCGCAGGCCCTGGCACTCCTCTCTCTTTTGCCCCTGCTCTAGCACAGCACTCTCAGCTCCCAGCAAGTCCTTCCTGGGGTCTCTGGTTTTCACACCAGTGGGGCAGGAGGCCGCTGTGCTGCCTGACCCCTCTGACTCAGGGAGGTCACCCTCACAACTCGGAAGACTTCTGCTTCACAGATACTGAGTATATTGTTTTAAACTTTCACTTTTCTTTAAAAAATCTTTTAAAAAAATCCCCTGTATGCAAGAATGAGTCTTAGAGGCTATGTGTTAAATTTTTAAGAATGAGTTGTAAAATTGTAGGACAAATTCAATATTTTTTTTATTTCTCCACACTTTTTGGGGCTGCCATTTTCTTTTGGACTTCTGTACTAGATATTCATAAAGAATTATGATAGGAGGTGAAGTACTTTTAAAAGTCTCATATCTCCAGTACTATGACAATAGCATTTTTACCATGAATAAAAGGGGGTGGTAGTTTAAGAAAAACATTCCTTCTGGGAGACACTTTTTATGTAAACTTGACATTGCAGTTTTTTCAAAATGCTTAGAAAGCAATAAACTTTTTTCTGCATTTTATGTTTAGCTTATTGAAAAGTCTGTTCATCCATATAGTGCTAAAAGAGGTAGTTGCATTTGCACAAGAGTAATAGAAGCATATAAATACAATATTTGTATGTTAAATGTGAAGCAGTCAAGCTTTTTGTTTTATAATATTTGAAAACATAGAACAATTTAAAATTAATTTCTTATACCTACTATTAAGTTTGTTAAAGCAGTCCATATTTTTCTGTCTTTAACACAGTATGGAACATAAAAGAGGTTTATTACAAACTCTTCCCTGCAATTTTTTATATATGATACTTTTATATTTGCCTAGAAAAGGGCGACATGCATTCTCGAGCAGAAAACATTGCCTGATGCACAGCCCAGGAGTTACGATGTGCTTGTCATCATGTCAAGAGAATGTGTTATGATGGTTTGAAAAACAAAATTTTATACTTGCAATACAGTATTAATGGGAATACAAATTGAAGCCCCACAACTATTCCTTTTGATACTTTCAAGCACTGTGTAGATTAGGGCATCTTCTGTTGGTTGGAGTGTTACACCTGTGACCCTTTAAAATGTCTGGAATTGCATGTAATGCTGTAGGCAAGTAAGTACTTCCAACCACAGTAAATTCCTGCCACAGAAAGGAGGACTCACCCAGCTGCCTTACCACTCCTCCTGAGTTGTTTATTTTTTTTCCACTCTCCCTGATTTGTTGGTTGTTCTAACCCTGTGTGAGTTCCTTGCTCCAGGTCACTGTCCCAGAGCTTCCATCAGTGCACTGAGGAGTTCCTGAGAGAGAGGAAAGGAAAGCACTGCCTCCATGGGCAGAGATGCAGGCTTTGGGTGGCCATCAAACTGGTGTGTGAGCGCCAGACCAGCCTTTGCTGATCCACCTTAAAGCTCAAATCTGTATTATTCAAACTGCATGTTTCAAGTGTTTATGCAGTGTTTTATAGAAAATAAAATGGTAAATGCTCATCCATAATGAGCATTTATCCAGAAGTTTTTGTCAGCATCATGAACCAGGCAATATGATAGGGAAGTTGACTGAGAAACCCTAACTGAGATAATAACGTAATTCACAGGTAAAAATTATGTCACAGAGACTTTCACAAGCAAGTGGATATTGCATCATCTTAGGGTGTTAGGCTTGTGACACTGCCTTCTGATTTGTTTGGATATATTGTTACAAAAACCAGATTCCAGGAATGTGTGGTGTTTAATCCCTTTTTTTTTCTCAATTGTGTTTCTGTTATCTGTAATTTTCCTTTTGTCTTTGTATTTTATAGCTGCTTCCAGAACTCACAAATCCAGATGAGCTGCTTTCATACCTGGACCCTCCTGATTTGCCAAGCAATAGCAATGATGACCTTCTGTCTCTCTTTGAGAACAACTGAAACCATATGTATTCTCCCATCCTTTTCACTTGTTCACACTTGTGTGGCTGCACAGCGAGGAATCTTAACACTCCTTTTCCACAAGAGAAGAAAAAAAAACTCACAACTTGATCCAATGGTGCACTCCCTGCTTTCTTCATCTCAGAACTGCTTTTGTTAGCTTCAAAGACTGCGAAAGTGACGGGAGAAAATAATACAAAAGTTAAATGCAGTAACCTCTGAGTCTGCCATGCTACATGTGACAAAGAAGCATAGACAGTTTTGCAGCTATTGGAAACCCCATTTGGTGTTCATCCTCTAGAGAGAGAGTTCTGTGATAAACATAGTGTGAAGTATCTTGGCAAAACCGAATCTTGGCAAGGGAAGAAAAATCAGCAGAATGGAACTGTCTAATTGACCCGTCTCAGAGTGTCTTTACAATGCTTGTTCTTCCATTTTTTTGAAACTGTATCTCCCTCTACCCCACCTCTCCTCTGCCCCCCTCCAGCCATGGGTTTGCCTTGGAATGATTGTCCTGGCCATACACAGAATGAAAAAAACCACCTACAAGGCTCAAAAAAGCACAAATCCTACAGTTAAGTGGCAAAGACGGGAGACACGCAGGCCTGTCAGAGGGAGCCAGCAGCTTAGCTAACGCGACTTCAGTCACAGAGTCCTGAGCTCTTCTGGCCGTGGGTGTCGGTATTTCTGCAAGCGCAGGGATCTCAACCACCTCTTTGCAGAGGATTCCTCTGGCCCAGCACACAGATTGGAAACACCCAGGAAAAATTTAAAAGGAGTTTGCAATGTTTAGGGATTTTTTGTGGTTTTGGTTTCAAATCAGTACCGTTTCTGGCTGTGTTAACATCCAGCTGTAGAGATTGCTGTAATAAAACTTTTTGCCATGTATGCCATACGTAATGGAAAAGAGAGGGAGGGGGGATGCAAACCAAACTGTTTCTGATTATTACCTACAGCCTTCGGTGCCCCAAGAGTTTGTGTCACTGTCTGTACTGCACAATGCATAGTAAGACAAGCTGGGTTGAAGGCAGCGAGGAAGTCATTGCAGGATGGAGGGAGAGTAACATCACTATCTGCATAATTATTTTTAATAATCAGCTTGAGAAGGGGCATTGACATTGGACAGACGTCTTACAGCTTCATTTTAGTTTTGCTTTGCATTCTGTTTTCGTGACTGTTACAGATACTTCAGCCTTTTCTTTTTCTCCTCCTTCAGTTTCTTTTTTTAAACTTTGGCTGCTGGGATGAGCTCTTTCTCCTGAAGGACCGAGTGTGGGGAGAATAAGTACCTGTCAGTAGATTGCTACTGCCCTCGAGAGACCCTGCTGCCACAATTACTGTCTTGCCCCTGTGATCTTTGCTTCTCGTGTGGTTGCTGCTCCTGCATGAGCTTCCTATTGCTTCTGTGCCCATTTCTGTGCTCTTTGTCTCTCTCTCTCTCTTATAAATGATGTACAGTAGCTGTGTAAGAAGTGCATGTGTGCCAACTTTGCCCTCGTGGTGCAACATTTCAGCTTTTGCCCACTGTACAGTTATTGGTTTTGTTTCTTTTGATACTGAAGCATATTTGACCCTACTCCTTTTTCTCTTCCCAAATCCAATCATCCAAATCTTCGTTTGCTCGCCACAATGCATTTTAAACTGAAGTGCCAGGCAAAATTTTGTTTGTTCCTGTCAGTTTGACTAGATAGCTTCCTAGCCCTCTGTGTTTAGTTTGCAACGCTGTAAATGGCATGCTCTGTGCTTACGACTCTGGATTTGCTTTCCTCACCAAAGTCATATTTGTAAATTCTCTGCATTTTTTGTTTTATTTTGCTCTTTTTGTTAACGTTTCCCACTACTGCTGTACATGCGTCGTGGTATATATATGCTAGTCAGCAGCACCTTGCTGTAGATATTAAAGGAAATGGCGGTTTAGTTCTTTTATTTTCCAGTAGGAGTATTGAATCTGTCAAACGTATTATGTAGAAATGGTCCCACACTTATATTTTTCCTCTTTCAAGTTTTTTTAAGAAAGGCGCTGTTCATTATGCAAAATCAATTATTTTAAGAATTGCTATTGTAAATATCTTTGTGAATATTTTAGTATCGTCTTTGATAATATTCAACATTTTCATGATCCGGTTATACTTTTGCTGGTGTTTTTAAATACCTTGTCTGAAGAAAAATATGGGTCCTTTTTTAAAAAAGAAAATTGAGGGTTCTTTAACAGAATAAGGGAGTTGGGTATTGGTTTTTTTCCCCCCTATTTTCTTTTGGTAAGTTAGCCTAAATTTCATATCCATTTATGTGATGAACGAATTGATACATCAGGCAGTACCTGGATAATCAGGGCCCAGCTCTGTCATGGAAACATAATTGTGTTTGCCTAGGGAAAAAGTGATTTTCTAGAGAAAAGGAAACCCCAACTGATCAACCAGTGTTCATTGACTGTGGGTGATCATGAGCTGGTAATGGCAGAGTTTGTTCATTTGCCCAAGTGAGCAGAACACGTAGGACCAGCTGTCTGACCAGGTAAAGATGCACTAAGGCAAGCAGCAAATCTGTATGGTACCGTATTTATATCACTGTACTGGTGCTCTGGTCTCTGAAACTGGGGCAAAGACACTTAGGGATGTTGGTGGGTGGGGGAGGGAAACAGTATAGTATATTTTATTCTGCTTAGAAGTGTCTTTTTTCTTATGTAGGCTTGACAACCTGTAGAGGATCTCTGCAGAATATTAAAGATACCTTGGTGTAATACACGGTAATATGGTTATGGTGTGGTGCTGCTATCACACAATTCCTAGGAAAGACCATTGTTCACTTATGGATACGGATGTGTTTTGTAGCCATTTTACTGTAGTAGTTTCCCCCTGGTTTTTTGCTGCATTTTTTATATAGGTCTGGAAGTCATGTGCAGAGGTGGCTAATGATAAACTGACTTTATGCCCTTAGAGTTCATTTTTTCTATTTGGGGGGTAAGTTCCTTAAGCCATAGGTTTGGGAATAAAGAAGATTTCTCACTGTTAGAGGGAACTGGTTGCTCTGATTTTTTTAATTGATTCTATTCAATGTTCCATTCTCCACTGATTCCTGAGCAGCTAAGTTAGTCACCTAAAATTAATTTTCTCTTAAACACAATATTAGTATTTTAAGCCAGGTATGTTAAGGATTGACCTTTTGCTAACTGGTAGTATTTAAAATGTATCATTTAAAAGTACCTGTTGGAAAGCATAAAGGGAAAAAAAGCCCCATAGATATTAGCAATATGTTTGGAGCAGTGTTGGCATCTGCTTTGTACAGTAACAGATAATTAAAGCAGACAGTTGACATCTTTAAACTTACAGAAACGTTTGGTTTCTAAGCAGAACTTAGAAAATACAATTTTTACCCATCACCCAAATGTTGGACATTTGAGACAGTTTTAAAATTTATCTGTCAGCTAAAATCAGGTACTGTATCGTGAAGTCAGTATGAAAAAGCTTCTGAAAATTTAGGGGTTTTTTTATTTGTTCACTGCCGTATTAAAGTTTAGAGAAAAAAACCTAGCAAATAGGGTAATCACAGTCGTTTCTTTTAAAGCTTAATTATTATATGAGATTCCAGTAGTATTTTTCTTCTTTTTTTGTTTGTTTACCTTTTAATCGTTTCCCTATGGAAGTTCATCTGGGAAAGAACCCACAGAGATCTACAGTTCTGCTGCCAAGACATTATTCTAGGACTGACAGATACACGCCAGTGTCTGCAGCGGAGACTCAAGGGACAGCTGTACATATGTAAATGACAAATAGAGACGTGTTAACAGAAATGCATTCATTTTCCTTGGAATGTGCATTGTTTTTATTTCGCAGGAAAAAAAAAAAAGCTTGAAGCTCCATCTTATGTGGAAAATGAATCCTGTTTGTTAGCGTTTGTGGAGTCTCAGCATTTGTTCCACTTTCACTTCTGTATTATACTCTGATCCTTTGTTTTGTTTTGTTTTATCTACATGTAATATTTAGCTTACGTGTACTAGTCTATCACCTGTGTATTTTTAGGGTGCTACAGAAATAATGAAGAAAAATACGGGGATTAAAAAAAAAAAAAAAATTGTAACCAAATTCATACTTTGTACAATTTTTGATATCACGATCAGAGGAGAATTAAAAAAAAAAAATACAATCTGAGGTAACATGCAAAAATGGCCATTGTCTTTGTTTGTACATTGTATGTACAGTACAATGCAATCATTTCATACTTTAAACTGGTCAGAAAAAATAATTGTGATTTTTAGTCTTGCAAAACTGTATGTAGTTAGATGATGTGACAACCTAATATTTATCTAATAAATATGTATTCAGATGAAACCTGTATATTAGGTGTTCATGTGGTTATTTTGTATTTAAAGATCAAATTATTTGACTATTGCTAGACATTTATATACTCTGTTGTAACACTGAAGTATTCTCATTTGCTCATGTTAATTTTTTTTTTCCTAAATAAATTTGCAAAATTAAGGTCTGACTAATTGGCAGCTGCTTTGTAAATTTTGAGTTTCTTTTTGAAACCATGAAGTTCCCCTTTGCCCTCCCTGGTTTGAGTTAATGTGGAAGTCAGTTGCACAAGGTGTATGTTTTTCAGAGAGCAGGACTTGGTGCAGGAAGGGAAAGGTGTGAACCACCCTGGAGACAGAAGATAAAATAAAAGATTATGAATGCAAACATGGGATCACACAGAAAAAAGTCCCTGCCAAGCAAGGTATTGGTAACTTGCTGTTCAGTATGCTGGGCACTGCCTCTCTCCCAAACAAGTAGTAATTACTTTGAAATGAAATCTTTATGTGATATGAATAACAGGAAAGGATGGCTTCTCTCTGGGATTGGCACATGGGGAAGTATTAAGCATCCAGCACCTCTGTTTTAAATTCTTCCAAGTTTGATACTTTTCTTTCAATTGAAACCTGACATTAAAGTGAAACTAGACAATTCTTTTCTTAATGCATCTTCATCTTAAAGTTGAAGCATTTGGTTTCTAAATGCAGCCTTTGAGTTACCAATCTGCTTAATTTATCTACCTGTTCAACTGTAAGCAGCCTGAATGGTGACACAAGGAGCAGACACAGGATATCAACAACATGCACAGGTCCTGGCCTGGCAGAGTTCTGCACCCAACGGAGCCGCAGCCACCAGTCCCTGCATCTGAGAACTTGTTTTAACAGACCTACTGGGTATCTGTATTTGTATATGGCGTTTCTGAAGGCGTTTAGGCTGAACTCACCTTTGAAATACATTCAAATACCTGGGAACAAACAACCATGTCACAACCATATCTATGCAAGTACATACAGCAATTACTCCACACCTCCACAAGGGCACAAGTCTTTGTTGTTAATTGAGATACACACAAGTGTGTGTGTGTGTGTGTGTGTAAATCCAGACTAGGGATTTATTTTCTCAAAATTGGGAATAATCATTTGTTTCTGACTCCCAATTTCTGCCTTCTGTGATGGCCCTACCCATCCCAGTGGAGTTTTTAGGATAACATAATAAAACTGAGTTACAGTGTACACAGTAGTGAAACAAGAAGTATTTATCCATTCTAGCCCATAATTAATAACTGTTTTGGTTTTGGCATTCTGTTTTTCTGGAAGCTCCCCAGAAGTGTCAGCAAGACATGGTGCAAACTGACTTTGGCACTGCACAGCTGGAGGAAAGCACGAAGAGCTCGAGTGATGTCCCTAAGCACTGTACATTTTTCACACTTACTTCGAAGTCTGAGGAGGCTGCAGCAGTCCTGGAAGTGGTACTTCTCCCAGTTGTCACCTGGGCCCCCAGGACAGGTAAGCTCTGTGTGTACAGTGGGTGCTGTTGTCTCCTGTCCCATGTCCTGGCAGCGTGTTCTGTGTGTCGTGCACTCCACATGTGCTTCCAGAGAGCCACCTACACGAGTGTCTGTCTGAGACTTCTCTGTTAATCCATGTGCTAATCAACTGTTGAACAACTTCAGAACAAGCTTATTTCCCTGCATTTCTTCTCTACTCTTCCTCATCAGTATGGATCTCTGAATCGTGTTATTTTGTTTGTGCACGTTGTATTCTGTTGCCATGCACTTGGTCATGCTTGTTACAGGAGTAACACATTGAAAACAATTACAAACATGGGAGGGGAACCCCTTATCTCTTTTCTGTTTGGACAGTGGGGATGGGAGTCTTTTTGCTTTCTTTTAAGCTAGTCAGCACATTAAACAGCTGTACAACTCTCACCTGATATTCTATTTATGATTCTTTAGTTTGTTATTCTTATCTGTTTCCTTTAAAGAATGTATTTTTATATTTGTGTACCTAGTCTTATATTTGTATGTGTAATTAACCAGAACTCACTTCCCTTTTATCTGCTTAAATTCCACATCTGTACCAATCTTCCTGCATTGTGAACTTCCCGTCATGAACAACTACCTTTCTTTTTTACATTTTGAATTACTACCAAAATGTCACCTTATTACAGTTTTCCACTTTGCATCACTGAAATCCTACTGACTCTTAGGGAGGATGCTGCTCCTGATGTCTGTCATTGCCTCAATGCACTATTCGTGTTTGTTCTGCCTAAAAAGAACACAAGATTTTCCTTGTATCAGACAGACCACTGAAAGCTTCTGCTGAGATATCTTGTTTCCATCAGTCTACAGAATTTTCCAAGGGAATATAAAAGTGGCCCCCAAGGAACCTAATCAATGATGCAATTTTGTTTATGAAGCAAGCAAGCAGCAATTCGGTCATGACTCCTGCAGGTGTTAGCACACAGCATGGCACAGGTGGCCTGACAGGTTGGGTTGCCACATAGTTCATCCTCATTTCCAGAAACTCCTTGCCTAGACCATAATTGGTTTCCTACAATTTAAGTATAACCTCCTGTTAAAATCCTTCCCTTCTGTAGACTAGATGAAGTAAGGCTCTTTCCCCTGTCTGCTGAATGTGTCTGCTTGGTTTGTCCAGTATCTTTCCAGATACTGAACTCACCGTACTTTTTGATAGCTCCAGTTGCACACAGCAAAGTTAATGCTAGTATTTACCACTCCTAAATACACTGGCTTCTCTACACCTTTTTGACTCTATTGGACATCCTAAGAGGTAGATTTGGAATTACCAGTTATGGGTTTCCTCTAGGTCAGAGTTACGACCAGTTTAATTTTTAATTGAATTTTACAGTTTAGAGTTTCCAGTTTGTCCATAGCTGTTTCATGATGTTGGTTGTTTTAGATTTTGTTAAGAACATTCTGGCACATTTAATTTGTCACCTTGGTCTCAAATGAATGCATTGATTATTGTGAACACAGAGACAGGTTGCTAATTTTAATAAATTCTAACTAGTTAAACACTAGAAAAAGACAAATACCACTTTTAGATATTTTAGTTTGCAAAAACAACTGAAATTCCCCATACTTACTTAGTGAATGCTGGAGTTGAAGTCTTAATGTGTTTTTAATGCATATTTAAATTGATTCAAATTTTTTACATTTCAGAGTTTTAATCGGTGCTCCCTTTCCCTCTGTGTTTCTCAGAATGAACGTTTTTAAGACATGGAAACTCAGTGAATTTTACCCATTTACCCATCTGATGAGCTTCCTAGATAGTGACTGGCTGTAACAGCCGGTTCATAAAGCTATTCAGAATATGTTCCTTCACAAGAAATCCTAGCAGTTTTCCCTTCCAAGTTATGAATGATGGTCCTGGGAAGAAGCCTGGCTTCCATATTGCCACTATCAAACTGATGGCAAAATGTGGAGTGACTCTGAGTCAGAGTCGAAAGCTAAGGAGAGCTAGACTGGCTCCTCAATGCTGAGCGAATTTCTTACCCTCAGCTTTGAAATGTTTCACCAAAGGCTTCATTATCCAGAGATGATGTTCTTCGACTGTAAATGTGACACTTGTCAATTTGCATTGGACAACTCGAGAGCACATTGTCTATGCAGGTGATGGTCACGTGCGGTTATGTCATATAAGGGTGTCATAAGGCTCCGGGCTAACTGATGTAGCACTGCTGTTACATGCTAAAGGTAAGCAATCCTTTCTGTAGGGAAGTGGCAAAAAAGAAGAGAGGAATCTGAGATTCTGTGTGGTGAGGTTGCTTCCAGCAGAGTTGTTCATTACACAGTAACTGGTGGAATGTTTTTAGTCTTGTTGCATCTGTAAAGCTTTTAATTTCTAGGTGATTCTTGTTCACACTGATGCTATATGACCCTATTTAGCTTCCAACTGTGAAGTTCCACAACTAAAAAATACGTCTCTAAACTTTGATTATTGTCAAAATTAGTTTAAAGCCGACAGGATAATTCATCTTGTACAAGGTACAAAGGCACCTGTTACCTCAAAGATATGCTATATATAATGTATATTATATCTATATTATGTATATGATCATAAGTATAGAGCTGTATTTTTTATATATATATATAAAGGATATATATTTATGGATTTGCACTCCAGGAAAATCCAAGTCTTTACCAGGCAGCTGATTAAAGCTCCAGTCTCACCTTACTCATACAAGATGAAGTATCATGACTAATCAATTCTAAAAGTAGTTCTGATACTATTACCTTATTACTTGTTACTCAAACCAGAGGTGGTAAATTAACTGAACTGATCTCTGTAAATTTCAAGTTGTGTTACAATTGAAATTTCTGTGGTTTTAAACGTAGAAGGGCTCCTGTAACTCTTGTTGTATCTTAATATTGTTTTGTAAGTATGCAATGCCTCTCCCACCCATGAGCAAATCAACATCCTGAAGATTTGTGGGGCCACTGGGAGTAGTAGCTACGTTTATCTGGAACCTACAAACAGGCATTTTTAATGTCCTATGTGCTTTGCCAGGCTGTTGTGATCTATCTGTTGGCAGCTGCTGCAGTGTATGGACAGAGCTGGGGAAGCTGCAGGCGGCTGCAGGGTGCCCTGGGCACTGCACAGAGGCACTGTGACACATTAGCACTGGGTTGCCATGCGTGATGCAGGGAGATGGAGTAATGAATTCCGGGCAGGCAGAGTCACTCAGAAGTTCTGAAATGAAAATGCTGATCACAGGTGTAAAGAGCATGAGTGGATTGAGGTTTTTCTTGTATGACTATTTGTAGGTAATTAGTATGAAGTCATGTGGGGAAACTGCTCCTTTATGTACAATGTATGCTGGAGAGAACGTTCACGTAGTGAGCTGAGTTAACTACAAGTTCCTTAGAGGAAACCTTGAATGGGGGACATATTTATTAGCATTTTTTCTTTTAATCCCTAAGTGTACCTGTGTGACCACTCTGTGCCCTTTGAGCTCTGTAGTATAGTTTAATTTTACACTGCAATCACTTAGTGTAATGGAAGGTCTTTCACCATCTCCCCCACTCCAGTCCCCATTCATAAATAAATGCATATCACAAATACAGATCACAGAGTTCTTTTCCAGCTCTTCACTCATCTTCTAGCTTAGCCAAAACCTTGAAAAAAAAATTATGCTGTGTCTTTTGAAGTGCAATACATCCAGGCTCTGCAGGGGGAGGGTGGGAATGCCCACTGCAAATTCCTGCTCTCCTCACTTAAAATCAAGCTGAGTACCTGTATGACCTCTCCTTATTCTAATAGTCCTGATTAGCAGTCTTTGAGATAACCATGTCCCATATGTGCAAGGGTTCTTATCATGAATCTCAGAATCAGTACCGTGGAAATTCCTTGTATCAGAGTATGAAGTGATGTTCCTGTGCAATGCACTTAATGGTAGATTGCTGCAGCCTGTATTTGAGGTTTTATTTGCATGGTCCAAGCACACAGCCCCGTGACGAGCATATGAAAATGGGTCACAGACCATTTTGAGTTCCATGTAGTTGTATTCTTGCAGTTGGTAGGTTGCAAAATGCGATCTTATCACATCTGCCAACAGCATCAATCCAAGATTAACAATTAACCTACATTCCTGTGTCACAGATGAGTAGGCATGCAGTTGGACAGTTAGAATCAGGAATGCATATCGCCTTTTTACCAGTGCACTGTCTGTCTGCTGGGGTAACACCATTTCAAGACCCTTGAAATAAAAATTCCAATTCACCTTCCAAGCATTTATTCCTTCTGTTTCTTTGGAAGAGCCATTTAACTGCCGTTGTTATTTCCTGGCTGTCTTGGCACAGTGGTGGTAATATTTAATCAGTTACCGAATAGTCTTTATGAAAACTTTTAAGTTGTAAGTAATATATCAGCATGAAATTCTGTTATTGTATCATTCAAGGTTCTTTTTCCTGTGCAGAAATTTCTCTGCTACAACATAAGAAGGGTCTTTTAGTAGGTGATTTAGAAACTAATTTCAAAAGGGCCCTCCTTGTTTATCCATCTCTAACTTCCGTATCATTCTGGGGGGAGAGGGGATGATGAAATCTGTAAGGGCAGGTACCCATATCCCTGATAGCTGTGTGGGGTGCACTTGTTTTCCAGCCAAATGTACTTATCTCCCTGCCACATGTTGCAGAATTTCAGTGATGAACATGTCTATAAATGGATATGTTCAGAGCTCCACTAAAATCATTTCAGTTTGCTGAGCTAGCTCTGTGCCTCCTTTGGCAGTGATATAGTGGCCTTTGACAGTTTTTGGGGACCTTTTTCTGTCCTTCTTGGAAAGTGACCGCTGTAATTCACAAGTTCCTAGTCAAGCTGTCTGCATGAGTTGTAATTCATCTGACTCGGCAGGAGTAGACCATAACAAGTGATTTAGTAGCTTTATTGCATAAACCTAGAGATAATAATTCAGTCCATATTCTCAAATAAAAAAATCACTGCTGCTTTGTTTTCTCACCAAGGCCTGCAAATGAGGAAAACTGCATTGTTTGCTCTACCAAAGATGTCTGTGAACTCTTCTGAGCAAAACAGTTCAAAACTGTTTCACCTGTGTTTCCTAAGTGTGAAACAAGATGGTATTTTCTTCTGCTCATCTTTCGTCTTGTTTATTAAATAATAACTCCTTCAGGGCCAGAACTGTCCAATGTTATAGGTATAAACAGAACATCTGATTTTTATTTGGGCTTCTAGTGGCTGCTGCAATTAAAACATTATTAAAAAGGATTGTGAGGTTTTATGGTCACTAGAGAGTTGATTGATGATTAGATTAACAGAAGTCAAAAATTACCAAAAATGGACTTGAAGCTGAGAAGATGTGACAAGCTAGGTAGAAGTGCTGATTTAGCTCTTAGTAAAAAATAAAACCACCTTTAGATTATTGGTAAAGAAATAGAAAATACCAGCATGGCACAATATGCACAAAGTAAGTCATTGTTCATCCTGGTCTTGAATACTGTGCAAAGATCCCCTTATCCCAAAAATCCATAAAAGTGGAACAGCTCTGAGAAGAATAATAAAGATGATCCAAAGACATGGAAAAGCTTTGTTATAAATAATAATTGAGTTGGCTGTGGCTCTTCAGTGTTGAAATGAGAGGAGAAATCTTAATGACAAAGATAGATACCAAACAATTTGTCTCCTCTGGCACAAAAAGTAAGGCATACTACTTTGACGAAGGCAATTGGAGCAATATTCGAACAGATTCTTGATGCTCTGGGCAGCAGGCCTGTGGAAGGGCAGCTGCCAGTTCATTGCCAAGGAATCTGCTGATTTAAGACCGGTCCAATGAGTGGATAAGTACATGGGAGGATCAATAGAAAAAGAGGTTGCTACATACCGTAGTCACATCCAGCTCGGGAAGTTCTCTGGAGTGAAAGCAGTAGGAGGTTGAAAGCGTACTGCCTATAATACACCCCTCCCCCATTTTCACTCCTCCTTAGGCATTCCTTTGAGCCTTCAGGACAAAATGGACTTTTTGACGTAGCTTTATGTGGTTCTGCTGTAGTCATCCCTACAGCATCAGCAGTTAAGGGTCCCTCTGGAGTGTGTGTTCATCCAGAATTTCTCAGTTGTTTGTAATTACACATTACAGTTCTGCCCTGATCTTTGTGGTCATGGCAGTGCCTTGATTGACAGCTTTCTGTTGATTCAGTGAATGTCTCTGATGACGGCACTTTTGACACAAAGAACTTAGGTGGGATCAAAAGTTTACTATTCCTCGCATAGCGGCTGTCTTTGTATAGTTCTATTATACTGTATTACATGGTTGCATTTCTGTAACCTTCATTAGAATAACTAATGTATAACACAAGAAATGTGAAAATAACTATTAGAATCATGCTTGATTTTCTTTCTTTTTTTTTTTAAGACATCTTACGGCATTAATAATTTGAAAAGCTTTTGGAAGTACTCGCATATGGAATCGGGATGGAAACTTGGACATTTCAAAGTAATATCTAAATTTGACTCACATGTGTACTAAGTGTTTTCATCTAAGTTGCTAAGTTAGGAAAACTTAAAATTATATGTTGTTATTTTCATATAAAACATGAACAATATTTCACAATATTTAAATGAATAATAATATTTCAATATATTAAGCCTGGGCTGCTGCTACTCTCTTTTGTAATGGCTGGGGCAGGTTTGCGGCCCAAGCGCAGGTCAGGCTCTGGAGCGATGCTGAGGGCACCGCGGTGCGGGGTGACTCGGGCACGCCCGCCCGTTTCGAGACGCGTCAGTGCCGAAACTCCCGGGGTGCTCTCGGTGAGTGACGGGCAGCCCGTGACTCCCGTTTCCCCGCTGATCCCAAGGAATTATCCCGCACCTGGGACGACTGCGCCGCCTTCCCCGCCAAGGTGCTCTCCGGAGGTGTTGTGTGGAATTATGAAATTTTAGAAACTTCTCCGCCTCGGCCGGTCCTTGGGGTAAGGGGCCGTGAGGAAATGTGCAAAAAACCCTAAAAAACCCCACAGGCAAACAGACAAACGGGCCCTCGACAGCCCCTAACAATCGCTGTGCAATG
>VZRR01007368.1:126046-257987 GCA_013398015.1 Oreocharis arfaki | reverse complement strand
CGCCCCGCTGCCCGCCAGGTGGCGCCAGGCGCCCGCGGCAGTGGCGGGCCCGCGCCGCCCCTCAGGCCGCCCCTCAGGCCGCGGGTTCGAGCGCGGGCCCAGCGCTCGGTGCCCGCAGCCTCCGGGTGCCGCTCGGGCTGCGCTGCGCTGCCTCCCCGCTCTGCTGAAGCCTCCAACGCTGCCGCTGTGTGTCCTGCTCCCCACTGTCCCCGAAGGGCTGCTTCGGCTCCTGCGGGATGAGAAGACGATTCAGTGCAGTAGTGCCTTTCCCAGCCGCAGCTGCACATTGCCGTGAGCAGTGGCTTACTGGGGTGTGGTGGAAGGTGTTAAAGCTGAGTATACCGTCCAGAACAGGTTTTTGGGAAACTAGTGTTTGGAAAGCCTGCATAACTCTAATAGGTCACGGGAGAGAAAGGTCCTTACTGTGGAGCTGTGTCTCTGAGAAAAGCTGAGGGATGGCAGGTGTGCTACTGCCGTTTTTCACCTGGATGTTTAGAATAAAAGTGTACACTGGCAGAGAGGTTGGCACATCCAGACTGCCTCTGGAATGAGGCAGGGGCACTCCAGGAAAAGAGCCTGCTGAGAGCTTCACGTGGCTACCACTGATGTGCTTCCAGATGCAACACAAGTAAGAAAGCACACCCTTAGGTAAAGTGCAAGTAAATATACACAGAAAAAAATGAGTTTATATTTCAAAGTTGTTTCAACAAACTCACAAATGTTTTTGTTTAGTCTCATGTTTTAATTATTTGTTCCAGACTTTCTGCTTACATAAATTGCTTTCTTTGGTGCTAGACTGAGGCTATGTCTCTTTGTTTATAAAGTTTAAATGCTTTGAAGTCAAGACATTTGAGGTACAAAATGTTGTTCTCTTTTGTAATGCTGTATACTCTGCTGGTAGTAATATATCAACAATCAGAACCTCAAATAAGTGAATTACTGAGAGTACAAATCATTTTACGTGACATTTCAAGGCCAATCTGCATGTCCTGCTGCTAGCTGACAAATTGTAGTTGGACAGGCACACTCTACCCAATTTAGAAGTAAGCAGGCTAAAAAGACATTGACCTTCAAGTAAAAAACTTTCAGATCTTGAACTTCAGATTTCTTAATTGGGTCTGACTTTGTTTAAAGACATTGGATGGGCCAGCTGATCACAGGTGAATTTTCGCCCTGGATCTTCACAGCCCAAAACATCAATTTGTGGCACTACTGAGCCGAAAACTGAACCTTGACAACAATTGTCCTGAGCCTTGGCATTCCTTCTCCAGTACCAGCTCTGCTTTTTCCAGTGCAGCTCTGGATATGCCTTTTCCTTGCTCTCCTGCCTCCATGTGGTCCCTACATCTGCCACAGGGCTCTGCGGCCACCCAGAGCCTGCATCCTATGTTAGCCACGGGTAAGCTGCCAGACGTGGGAGAGAAAAGAGCCACAGCATCAGGAAGGTGTAATTTAGGAGCTGCGGGGTGCAGGAGGACCTTCACTGTGAGCTATAAATGGTGGAAGAGGAAGGGGCTTAGAGGTAATTGTGAGGTAGGAGACCTCCCTCTGGCAGGAGAGGGAGCTGGTTCTGTTGCAGGGCACCTGAATGAGGACAAGCTTGTTTGACTGTAAGTGCCGTGTTTAAATGAGAAAGATTTGAGGGGCCTTGCTGCAGAAGTTTGTCAGTAACTGTTGCTTGCTCTGTCAGTGGTGGAAATGTCCTGCAGTATAGCTGGAAATAAAATCACTGATGGTTTTGACTTGAGTTCAGTGCAATCATATCAGAGGATAACACTGACTCCAAAGTGTTAATTTATTAGCTGGTTAAGTGAACAAACCCCTAAAATTCAGTCATTGGTGGGATTGATAGAGTTTAAGAAGAATGGAAGATAACTTAGCAGCACACCTGATCATCTCTCAGGAATTCAGCAAAACCTTCAGGTCCCAAAGGCCACAGGAAAGAGCAGTATAAATGAGCAGGCTCTAAAACTGCTGCTCCAGTCTACCTCTCCCCCCTGAGGGGGCAATTCTGCATTTGGATTGGTAGCACTCCATGCACTTTGCTTGGTGTTTGCTTGTATTCACTATGCATATATATTTTGGGGGGGTTAAAACCCAGGTTGTGTGTAAATGTCAGCTCCCTTCCAGCAGCCCTTGCTGTGAGTGCTTTGGCCTGTGTGTGTTTCAGCAGAGCACCTGCAGGGCTCCGAGAGGGCTTCTCCGGGTGTCCTTCCCCATCCTTGCCTAACACAGCCACTGCACCTGTGAGTGAGCAGGTGTAGGGTGAGGGACAGGGACAGTGACCTCCCTGTGCTACTGCTCCTTGGGGCACCTCCATACAGAGTCAGGGAAGTGCTGGGACCCATCCCAGCACACGCTGGAGAGAAACCCTCCTTCACCAGGTGGGAGGGAGCAATGACTCCATGGCTCCAATCATTTCTTGTTTATTAGGAAGCCACATTTCTTTTCACAACTATATCCTGGCCCTGGAGGTCTGAGGGGTGCAGGGGTGGACCAGAGGTATTGTGTCACTCCATCCTTCCCTGGCAGGTCACTATTTTTAACCATGCTTGAGAAACATTGGTGTGAATTTTCATTCCTTTTTGCCAGCCAGGACAAAAACCACTCAACTAGGCAATATAACTGACTGTGTCTTTAAGTTGGGATCAAGGAGAAGTTAAAAATGTGCAGATACAGAGGTTTGGGGGGGTGAGGGGAAATTTTGTCAGCATTCTCATTTTCACTCACCTCCTACTTAAAATTCATCCAGGAAGGTAGGCAGAAGAACACAACAGCTGCTAAAATTACTAGGTGGGAATCATTTTTAGCAGGCACAAGTGTCTTGTGGTTTTCCTGCTCACGCTCTCCCTCTCCACTCCTACCTCATCCCCAGCTGGCTGCACTTTCCTCCCGAGAGGCTTTCGTGTCTCTGGTGTCTCTCTAGCAGCGGCCAGCCCAAGGCAATCTGTCAGCGATGTGTGGCAGCTGCCACGCCGGCCCCCGCCGGGACCGGCCGAGGAGGAGCCCTGGCCTCGGCTCCGCGGCCCTGGGGGGACTCGCTGCTCCGACCCCACCACTGGCACAGCTGACACGGGATCCTTGGAGATGCAGAGGAGTGCGAGGAGGAGGCAGCAGCTGCTAATGTTTAGGTTTTGCCAGAGCAATAAATTTTGCATTAGTACTAAACAGTGCACGCTCCAAATGATGCAGTGTCTTAGGGTTTTTCTTCCCTGCCAAAAGTCAGTGTTTGGTTAGATTTTTTTTTTTTTTTTGGAAGCAGTGTTGCTATTAACTTGATGGCTGCCAAGGCCAAACAAAGTGCGAAGTGTCCTTTGAGAAAGCTGCGTGATTCTGTACATTAAAAGCTGAGGGGTGCCAGCACGCAGTCCCAGCCTCGCAGCCTCTCACATGCTTTGCTGATGTTGCCAGGATCCTATAAACGTTTTTCTTCATTTTTTTAAAGAGCATTTCCTTGCCTAAACTGCAGAAGCTCAAGCTTTGCATTCTTTGGTCTGATTCTTGCTTGGTAGGGGACTGCACAGCTCTTGGGAGGAGTGTGCAGCGGCACCAAGGCGAGCTGGCTGCACAGGGTGGAAAGGTCATAGCTCGAGCGAGCACAGAGCTGCACCCGAACGCTGGCTGCAGCCCGGCTCCCCCACTCCGAGCGCACCGTGGCGTTACAGAGCTGTCAGCCCACGAACCCCGGCCCCCCGACTCACTGCTGCGTGCAAACAACAGGCTGGCCCTGAGCAGTGGGGAAACGATGCCCATTGCTGCCCGGGCTGGGTGTCGGCAGCGCTGGTTACCTGGGGCTGGCAAGAGAGGTCTTTGAGTTTACTCTTGGGTCTTTGGCAGCACCTCGGATTGAGAGCTGGGGCCAGTTTTGCAGGGCACAGTGTGCGTGCTCCAGGTCAAGAAGTTCCTGGCTGAAAACCGCCTGAAAAAATATCCCTTGGCTTGGATGCCTCCCTCCTTGCTCTTGCCGCCACCCTCTCTCCTCTGTGTACAGCCGAGGATGTCAAGCAACAGAGCAAGAGAGCTGCGGAGAGAACCCTGCCTTGACTCCTGCTGTGAAGCCACACAGATCAGCCCCCTGAGACACCTACTCTCTCCACCCCGCAGCAGAAACCTGGAGAAAGCTGCAATTTAGTTCGCTGCAAGAACCTGTAGCCATGACTGTGGCTCCCCTGGGTCAGTGGGTTGCAGGCAGAGCTTTGTCGTGCCATGTGAAGGAGGAAGTGTGCTCAGATCCGCTCTTTGAAAGCGTGGCTGTCCTCCACCACCTCCGGATAAGCAGCGTGCTCGCAGCCTTGGCCCCAACACCGAGATGTTCTCAAGGTAGGGCTGCATCCAGGGCTGCAGGCTGTCGGCCCTGCAGGTGTTGCTCCCCCGGGGTGATGTGAGATGCAGGTGTGGCCTTGCTGCCTGTCCTTCCCCGGCTGTGGGCTGGTGGTGGGGCCAGGCAGCGTGGTGTGGCCAGGGGGATGTTATGGTGGCAATGGTGTCACTGCTGCAGGTTGTCACAGGGAATGGTGAACACACGTGCTGCTTCTTGTGCTTTCCTTACCTGGGCATTGGGATGCCTGAAGATGCACTCCCTCTGATGCCCAAGCTGGACTTGCCCCTGGACTGAAGTGACTCCCCCAGTCTGCATGCAAGAGCACACCATTCCTTCGACTGCCTGAAATCACATCTTAATACCATCTTCTTTCCAGTCAACCTACCAGTGAAAGGCACATGTTGCTGAGAAACTGAACTCCTGGCATGCCCAATGTTTGCTGACCACCACCAGTTCGTGCCCCTCACGCAGCAGCTGTGCCCCCAGTGGGGGAGGCCGGGGAGCTCGGGGTGTCTGCCTTCAGCCTGCGCTGTTCCCACCTGCCTCTGCAGAGCGTCTCCTGGCATGGCTGCAGCTCTTGGGCTCTTGTCACTGGCACATCTTTGGAGGGCAAGGGTGGACACAGCTGCCCTGGCTCCGAGCTGTGCTCCCACATCCCTTTGGGTTGCAGACTTGCTCCCCTCTGTGGGAGGATGGCCTGTCTGTCTGACAAAGCATCAATCCCAAATCACTGATGCTAAAAAAGGTGCAAGGATTTAATATATCAGAGAAAAAAACATCCACTCTCTGTTAAATGCTTTCCTTTGGCTGCAGAGTGAGCAGGATCACACAGAGCTTGAGGACTCACAGCATGAGACACCAAATGGGAGATCACCAGTGGATTGGCCATCTCTGGGGTGGCTGCTGTTACAAACTACTTGTTGAGACTCACCGTGTCATGTTGGGTCAAGGCAGAAGAGTTCATTTTTCTAGTACTTTTATTAATTGTGTTTCTTTGGCTGTTGTTTTGAAATTCATTGAAGAAGTGGTTTAATGCCCTTGGATTTTGGAAAATAGTATTCATGTGCACAGATGCAGGAGTGCATAAAAAAGGAAAACTAGATATTTCTTTTAGTTGTAAGGATGACTTCATTTCTGGGGTGAACTGGAGAATTGTATGGTGGTTAATTACAAAAAGCATAGAAACTGGAGTGGAACAGTGGGCAAGATAATTGCATCTTGCTCTTCTCCACCTTTTCAGCACCATTCCCTTCATGGCAAAATGAAAGGAAACTGTTTTTTTTATTCACAATAATATGAAATAATTTTCCAGAAACCATCCTGGCCCAGATCGCCTTAAGCAGAGTTATAAAACTGCATCTGGTTCAGCACACAATTCACAAGAGAGGATGGCCAAACTGTACCCTGACAGCTGGCTGACATGCCCTTCCTGTGGGGTCCTGCTGCATGAAAACCTAAAGCCGTGGCCGGCCCCTATTTGTACAACCCCCTTCCTGGCCATGCTCAGCAATATGGCTTTTGCAGTTCGCAGCTAATGCTCCTCTCTGCTGTTATGGTCTGACTCCTGACAAAGGTGGAGGAGGCAGAGGGAGGCAGGGGCTGGTTACCTCTGTGGGCGGACAGCACAGCAGCATTTTCCAGATGTTGGTGGTATTTTCACTCCTATTTAATTACTTGGCTCATTTAATGAAGTTTATGTCATCTCCTTCCATTGCTATTTCAGAGGGTGTGTGAGGAGCAGGGCGGCGGGGGCACCTCCACCCACCAGCAGCGCAGGAGGGAATGTCCTTTGCTGCCAGGGTCACACCTGAGGTGCGACAGCAGCATCCTGCACTGTAGGGGCAAAATAACATTTTCCTTCCACTTTCTGTTTCATTCTAAACTCAAAACACAGGTGAAAGAGCAAGGGTGTCAGATTGAAGAGAAACAAAGCTGCAGTAACATACACCAGAGTGCCAGGTGGGTCAGTGTAACAAATTTGGAAACTGAGGGTTCAATGTGGATGCAGTGCATTAGAATATAGAAAATAGAAAATATTTTATATCTATAGGAGAAGACTTGACACATTAATTAAGAAAAAAAAAAAGATAAACCAAACATGAATGTACTTCAGGAGCCACAAAAATTAACAAATGAGAGCAGTGATGCATTAGCTGGGAGATCAGCTGTGTATCTGAGCCTGTAGCTGCAGAGGAGACACAAACAGAGCACACAGCTACCTGCAACACTGCAGGGTTCTAAAGCTTCTCATCCCCACGTCCCCATTCCTCCTGCCAGTGCAGGCTCACAGGTATCATCACTGCCTGAGCCTGAGCTGTGCTGCTTGCCCGCAGCAAAGGGCCCTGCAGGCCTGGGTGTATTTCCCTTTCTCCTGCCCGCTGGAGCTGGGGGGAAGGCACGAGAACGAGGATCTTCCAGCATGGCTGGGGGTTACTAGGGGAGCTGGGCTGATGGTTCCCATCCAGCTGACTGTCTTCTGCAGTGGTGGGTGTGTGTCAGCATTACCTCCTAAGCCTTTAAATATAGCTTGAAACTTAGAGCGTGTGGGTTCTGCCTTGCTTTCAGTGGGATTTTGCAGCCATTGTTATCCCACCTAAGAAAACTTAGTTCCTTCTTTTCCCCCTTTTGGGGCACTTGGAGCATGGCCCATTCCACCTTTCCAGAGGCTGCTTCTGCTCCTCAGGAATGAAGCTGACAGTTTTTCAATGGCTACTTACAGCCTGCAGATAACATAGGTTTGTTCCTTGTTGTTCTTTAAGAGCAGGGCCCCTCAAAGAGCAGGGCCCCTCAAAGAGCAGGCTGAACTCTGTATCAAAGAGTCAAAGGGTTAAAATAATATCCCAAGTGTGTCATTGCTGACTAAGGTCCTGAGCTTAACAAAACCCCAAACTGTTCCTGTTCCACTGATGTAATTCGTTATCCTGAATTTTCCCGTATTTTATTATTTCAGTATTCCTGTGTCAAAGTCACAGCTTCAACATGTATTCTTCAGTTGTCTTCTCAAAACCTGGCAGAAATATGAGTTGGATGATAAACCAGTTCTGATCTTTTCTGTATTTGACATCATTCACCTGGTGAGTCAGTTTCCTCCTGATCAGGGTGCTGAGGTGGATTCTGTCCCCTCTCCAGGTGTCTCTAGCTCATTCCCTCCTGTCTGGTCATGTAAGTGGGATGTGCTGGGAAATGGCAGTGGTCCCAAAGGGGGAAAAACACCGGGAAAAATGTCTTGAACAATCTCTATGAGTGTGGTGAGGCACTGGACCAGGCTGTCCTGAGAAGCTGTGGATGCCCCATCCTTGAAGATGTTCAAGGCAAAGCTGGATGGAGCCCTGAGCAACCTGGTCCCGTGGAAGGTGTCCGGGCCCTCGGCCGAGGGGTTGGAACTAGGTGGTCTCTAAGGTTCCTTCCAACCCAAACCATTCTGATGCTATGATTCTCTGACTTATGGCCATGTGGTGTGATCCTTAAGCTGATATAGACCTTCACTAATCAGTGAAACTTTTATCCAGTTCCAATCCAGAGTAACTTATCAGGACAAGACTCTCTCCTCCTGGTGAAGCATTTAATTTATAGCCAGTTATTTCTTAGCTTTTTTTCAATAGTCTTACAGCTGGGGCATCCCAGGGTTAGGGTCCCAGTGCTGAGGTGGTTTCATTGATACCAACAGACCCTCAGCATAAATGAGGACAGAGAGTATTTTACATGTATTATGTACTACCTGGCACAGAGCAATGGAAAACTGGAAAAACAAAACCACAGACTATAGAGCAGAATGAGTAAAACCAAAAAAATAACTAGGTCCTTTATTTTAGGAAAGTCTCCAACAACCTCTAGCATGCATTAGTGAGATATCAGCTTTCCGCCTTGCAGAAAGAACTATAAAATACTATATCTTAGCCCTGCACACTTTAAAGTTCCTTGTCCTTTATTGCAGCCACTGGTTTATTAAAACTGGAAATGGACCTAGACTGAACTTCTGCCCAACTATGTCTGAATGGCTGCATCCAAGCCCTGCACCTTTTGAAAACTGGTCTCTAATGTTTAAAACAAACCCAAGCCCAATACAACAGCAAACAGCTTCTCACTTCTCCTCCCTTAACTTCCTCCCTGAACAAAAATCCTTGCACCTGGACATACAAAGTCATTAGGGTCGTGGGGTGGCTCCTTACCCAGTACTGTTAAAGGCAAAATGCCCAGTGTGGTTAGCAGTGTCTCAGGATTAAAACTCAATGCCACCTGAAACTCTTCCCAAGCATATATGATCAATATTGAGTTTGAAAGTATGTGTGTATTTATTTTAGGTGTACTGATGCGATTTGTTCTAAGACTAACTGGCAGTAAAAGGTATTAATTTCCTATCACTTTTTTCCATATTGTCCTTCTCTCATCCGTGTAGTTTATGGTCTCTACTAAGGAATGTTGTCCTCTGGATCATTTTTTTTGGCTTTGGTTTTTAATAATAAGTATTCATGCTTAATACAGCAGTTTTTCTGGTAACAAAATTCATAGATTAAAAAACACAAAGCAGCCATTCTTTCCCTTGGACAGATTTGAAATGCAATTACTTTCGTCAGTTATAAATAAAGGCCTAGTAGTTGATGTTTGGTGGGAAACTCTCCCAGTGTCTTTCAGAGCCCTGTTTTTCAGTCTCCTCTGATAAGAAAACTGCTGACTTGGCATTTTGGGGAGCTGTTTCTTGAGCTTTTTGTTCCTGCTGTAGCTGCCAGGGGTTAGCCAAGCTCCAGACTGCAACGTGGCCAAACTAGGAGCTGCCTGCGCTGCTGGGCTGCCTTCTGATGGTAACACCACACTGCTGGCTGCTGGGTTCTGCCCATGAGCTGCTGGATCAGGCGAGCTTTGGGCCATTGGGTTGTTGTCCCCTGGATTCTGCTCTTGGTGGCACCTCCACCAAGACCTGGGAGGGGGTCTGTGACAGCCTTTACTGCACCTGGGCGCAGCTCATACCCTCACCTCTAGGTCATCCAGGGCAGAAATTAATGACGGCTGCTTTTTGTGTGTATGGCTCCTGCAGAGAGTTTGTTTCAGAGGAGGTAACCCAGCTCCACACTGTTACAGACTGGCATTTTTCCCATGGTAAGACACTAGATAAGTGTCAAGCTTAGAGGACACAGCCCCTGAGTGGGCAGGGATGGGCCAGCTCTTCCTGCAGATATCCTGCTGCTGGCTCCGTCTCCAGGCTGGCTGCTGAGGCAGGGGTGGTTTGAGGAGAGATAGGAATCTTTAGTGATAAATGAATGGGGGAGATAGGATTCTGTAGTGATAAATGAGTGGGATAGAAATCTCTGCTGGTGAATGAGTGGCTTCAACTAAAAGCAGCCACTGACAGATATGACTGAATTACAGCATGAGTTTTGTAAAGCTAAGGGAAAGGTTTGAAGTGATTGAAATGGCATCTTTAAGCCTTGATTTGCAATACCAATGTTTTTTCTTGACCTCATTTTGTGAGATCCTTTTGTACCAAAGACCAAAGAGCATTCATGGATGCAAAGGTTTCCTGAAGGGTTTATGGACCTAAAGGTTTCCTGAAGGGTTTTTAATTTGGCGAAGGTGCCTCTGAATGACCTGGCAGAAGTACTTGCTTTTGAGCAAAATGTGCTGGTCTGTTATTGGGGTTCCCTGCCAGCCTGTGCTAGGTATGTTTTTTTTTTTTTTCCTTCTCCGTAGTCTACTCCAGCACAGCAGCCCAGGAGAGTTCAGAGGGGAAGTAAAATAACCTTTTTCAGAAAAAAAAGAACTGTAAAAGCACTCTGATACTAGTGGGTGAGAGCCCAGTAAAAGAGATGACAATCCAACTCCGAGCCTGCTTCGGTAACTAAAAAGAAACAATAAGAAACCTAGTATTTAAAATGGAATTAATTTTCGCTTTGGATTGTGGTCAGATTGGAATCAAGCTTAATTCCTTCAAGCTATGCTTCCCCTCAAACACCATTAGCCTTTAGAAGCTTTCCTAGGGGAAGCCAGTTCATTTGTCTCAGAGCACATCGCGCTGCTGGACTTGGTCTCAGAGGAGAGGGAAGGCCGGGCTGTAACTGCAGTCTCTCCCAATGAACTCATACTTGTCACACATCCAGGACTGCATGGGCTAATCTGCCCCTCACACCCACCCAAAATATAGCTGTGTCCCAGGGAGCTGACCTCCACCCTGGGCCCCTCCAGGCCTGGGCGATGCCGAGGTACGCACAGGCGGATGCATCCCTGCCCCGGGACTGCCGGGACCTAGAGGGGCTGTGTAGTCAGAGGCATTTTACCAGCACTGGGACATCTAAACCAATTCCCTTCTATTCTTCTCATCAATACCAATATAGAATCGCTGCTGACAAAACTTACGGACAGAATGATGATAAACAGGTAATGATGATGGCAGGAAAATCCAGGGCAATAATGGAGTGACTTGATGTTTTTTATACAGCCAGCTGCAAAGCTGTACTTCTGCAAGCATGGAGGCAGCATGTATAGAGTGAGCATTGCATCCTAAAACCTGCTTGTCCAAAGGAGTTAAGGGCTGCTGTGGAGTCAAAACCCAGCACGAGCTTCCATTATGGTGCTGTGGCAAAAGGGCCACTGCAATTCCTAGGAATAGGAAGAAGAAAGAGGGGAAGTTTAAACAGAGAGACAAAGGTATGCTCTTTGTGGTTCAGGGACTGCTTTCAAAAGATGTTGAAAAATTAGGCAAGTGACAGAAAAGAGGAGCAGAAATTAATTGGAGTAGAAGAAAATGACTTAAAGAGACTTTTTTGCTTAAAGGAAAATAAAATGGGAGGGAGGGGAAGAAATGTCTGAGAGTGACACTATATAGGTGGAATGTGGGAAAAAATTACCAGGTACTTAATTTACTGTATGAAAGCACAGAAAGATACACCTGGAATTTGAGGTGTGCAAATTAATACAGGAAATGACGATAAGTGCCTCTCTTTGAAGATGTGCTGGAAGAGTTATTAGGCTCTATAATATAAGAGCCACTGCCAGGGATATAATGACTTGTAGCATATGGGCTGTCACAATAGATGCTTTAATGCTCCGTTTTGACCTCTGACTGCATTTAAACCCCCCTTTCCTGATGTGACTCTTCCCAGCACTCCTTATCATTTCTTCCTACTCTTGTTCTCAGTCTGCTCTTGGAGAGGTTTCTTCCTTTTTCTCTCCACTTGTGTTTTTATTATACCACTGCAGAAAAAACCAGGCTGTTTGAAAGGTCCTGAAGGGAGTTGATCTCCCAGCTTCATCTGAATTCAAAGGGAACTGGGTGCCAAACACAAACCTTGTGAAAGCCTCTACCCAGAGCCCTGAAATTTGGTATAGCTTTGAAAACCTCATAAAAGGCAAGCTTGCTGATAGTGGGCTGTCTTGAGTTTTATTCCTTCATCTTAGGCATTTTTCTGGTGAGGGTTCTATAAACACACACACTGATGACTAGAAATAGGAAAGTACATGTCTGGCTGTCACACACTAATTTTCTGCAAGGAAAATCACCGCAGTTTTTTAACTGGCTCTTTATCTCAAAGCAGCAAGTATCCAGACGGTTGTCTCCAACTGTTGTTATTAAATTCAGCAGGAAATCCATCCTGTCCAAAAGAATTATTAGTTTCCATTGCTCCTGGAAATGTCCTGAGATGTTAATTTGTGTGTGTTTGTGTTGTCCAAGTAGCCGACCAGTGAGCAGGGCCACGGTTTGCTCTTGTCCTTGAGCTCTGGGAGTTGGGTGGCAGCTGTAAAACTGAAGTCAGCGTCTAAGCCAGGGGGTTATTTATGAAGGCAAGTCTTCCCAAAACACCCCGATTCCTCCAGCTAAAAATATGTTTCACATCAGAGGGAAGTATTTGAAATTAGTATTTTAACACATCGAAGAGGTGTCCAGATGCCATTAGCAGCAATTTTTGCCACGAAGAAGCTGGTATTTGTCAGCTATTTTTGCCCAGAGGTGTGTGAGTTTCCCTTTTTACATACAAGAGGAAATAACTGTGGTGGCAATCTGGTCTTTGTCAGAGCTGTAGGTGCTCAGCCACAAAGCCCTCCCTTATTCATACCTTAGGGCCCATTGGGAGTGGGAATCATCTAGCAAAGGAAGCACCAAGCAAAAGCGGAATGGGAGAGGATTTTGCCTTGGCCAACTGCCCAGAACAGAGTCCCCCCTTGCCAGTCACCTCAGTGCCAGCCCAGAGGGACCAGCCTGGGGACCTGACCCCTTGCTGTGTGGGGTCCTGGGCTACAGGGCCCCCAGCGAGGAAGGAAGCAAGGAAGTTGTCTCCTGCTGCCGGGGTGCTGTGCTTCCAGCCACCCTTGTTGCTGCCTCACTGTGAAGGTGACCAGATACAAGGCAGCCATCGGAGGTGCTCTGCCAGTCTGCAGCATACAGAATCTTTAGCGTAGGAGAGCTTGGACCTATACCCTGAGTTCCCTACTGGACCTTTTTCCTTGGCCAGCAGGCAGCTGATGGGATGGAGAAACTGGCATGCTGCAGTGTTACTCCTCAGGTCCTGTCAGCCATACCAAAATGATGGATGTCATTCCTGGCGTAAGCCAGGCAGCCTGTCAGTGTAGCTGCAGTACTCCACCACCAGCCCCTGTTTGTTTTCAGAAGAAAAGCTCCAATATGTTGAGAAAAGTCCAGATTTATCTTTAAAACTTTGTTTCAGCTTGAAAATCATTGTTTTTCTGGCAAACTAAATACATGAACTTTTTTTAGGGGCTTCTGCATGAAATCTTCATTTAGCTCTCAGTAACACCATAGCCGTGTACAGCCATCTGGCAAAAGTCTTCTGGAGAAATATGACAGACAGCACAGAGATGCTGCCACAGCCTTCAGAAATAACCACGCAGCACTGACATAGTTCAGATGTTTGATTTTACAAAAGATCCTTCTGGACATATATAAAATAGGCCTCAGTGAACACACACCCCCCTAAGAGGCTCACTGCCAGCGCTGCAGCGAGTAACAGCTGCAGTCCGTGGTGCAGGATGTCCCATCACACCAAGGGGGAATGGAGAGGCTGGAAATGCAGCCGGCCAGGGAGCACTGCAGCCCCCCAGCACCAGCACAAGCTGCTGACACAGTCCTGGGGAGCTGTGAGAATCACACTGGGTGCATGACAGTGAGTTTTGCCTCAGTCAGTAGGTGAATCTCTGGGCTCGCTTTGGAGGCAGCCGGTACAGTTTCTCAGAAACCATTAACATTTGCTGTCTCCTTTTCATCTCGTCCTGGGTGCATGACAGCATCCACAAGGAGCAGTCACCTGGCTGGGCTCACCTGAAGTCAGTGAAATCTGTACGACTTCCTTCCCAGCGTAGGACCAGTTTGCAGGACTCAAAAATAGTGGCTGCATCTGCCCTTCATCTGGATAAAACAGCTGCTAGCCAACAAGCTCGGTGTCCAGAGGTTTTAGCTGCATTGAAGCTGACCATCTCATTAAGTTTTAAGGAACAATTTCAAATACATGTGTAATTTTAGAAGGGAAGTGGGTTGTTATGCTGCAGTCAGCCTCCCACTTTCTAATGGCTACATAAATGTATGACAAACCCCAAAGGCTTTGGATTTAATCTGTTGTGCTTTGCTGTCACCTTTCCTTGTGGCGGGGATGCCTGTGTTGGAGGAGCCAAGGAGCGCTTCTCTAAAGGCTGACAAAAAACCTGGTCTGGGATTCTGCAGAGGGTAAGAGCATCTTCCCAAGCACTGCCCAAATGCCGCTGTGGGCACCAGGCTGCCTGCAGGTTGTGCTTCTCTCTATATTATTCTGTCAGCTTAGTGGGGCTGGCACTGAACCAAAGCAAATGGTTATTTATTAAGCCTTCAGATCAAGATTTGACAGAAAATAGATACAGAAAAAGAGAGGTATAGAAAATAAAACACAGAATGCAAAGATTTTAATATCAGCAGTCGATTTCTTCTCCTATTTTCAGGGTATATTTCTGAACTGCAGCAACATTCACACACATTTGGGGTTCAGAACTTCATCTTTTGACCTTCTCTCTTCCCTTTTCTCTGCCTCCAAGCAGGCATCTTGGCTACCCAGGAATTTTGCACACAACCAGCCAGTCGGGGTGGCCAGCGCTTAGGTCACTCATGGCTAGTTGGGAATCCCCAAGTTTCTAGTCAGCTTTTTTACCTTCTCTGAGTAGTTTTCTCTTCCTTCATAAAGTTTTCCATGGATTTATAGGTTTCATTTATAGAATATTACTTGCAAACTCACGAACTTTGGTACATTTGGAAATTCTCATGGAGAAATAAAAAAAAGAGTGTGTTGTCCAGCTGTCTCTGGGGCAGCATGCCCTTACCACCTCCTCTAGCTCTGGGAACGTCACACCACGTGCACTCTTCATCAGGGCCCCACAAATGAGGCAGGGCTTTGGCAATTAGTAACAAAACTAAAATACAGCCATTCAGAAAAACATTAGTAGAACCACACATACAGACTAAAAGCACTTTTCCGGCAATGAGTTCAAGATGGATAAAAAGCTTTACATGTTGCAGGGTTCCAAACAAGGAAGAATTTGAAGCATCGACCCTTAACATTTCCTATCTTTCAAGTGCTGTGTTTTACTATCCAATGGCTTACCGCTGTCAACTCTTGATTATCTGGTGTAGCGAAGGATTGCAATGACCAAGACAAAGTAAAAACAAAGATAATACAAAGCAGATGACAATTAAATGGTAGGAAAATAAAATAAGAGCAGTGTGGAAGACTGAGTAGCACTGACCTGGGCAAGGGTTGATGCGGAGAACCACGTGATGGAAAAAGGGTGCAGCAGATCCAGGCGCTTTTGTAACTCACTTTGGGTTCCCTGAGTTCCCAGTATGATTAATGCCCAGCTTTGTTAATCTGCCTGTGAGTCGTTGAGGACTGTTTTATTTATTTTTCCTTCATGGCCACATCACTCCAATAAAGCATTTTACCCTCTGTCTGTTACTGGTGGGTGTTCAAAGCAAGGTCAGCACAGGGCAATAGCGAGCAGTTCACACTGTCAGCCACCCCCGCAGGTTCCTGCCAACCCTGCTAGGAGGAGCTGGCCATTCTGGCCAGTGGTGATGCCCACCCAGCCCTGGCCCTGGCAGTGCAGGCTGGCTTTCCACAGCAAACTGGCTGCAAATGGAGTTCAATACAGGTGTATGCAGGGCAGCGATTCAGGAATTGTTCCCAGATGTAAAATGTCTCCAGCTCCCAGCCAAGCTGCTGGGGGCTTTCAAAACAGCTTACCACTAGCTGGAAAATGTTTATAGAGGGAACCAAGAGGCCAGAACACTCATTCGTGTTTGATTGCTCAGTGTGAGACTGAATCTCTTCCTTGGGCTTGGGCTATTTGGGCAGGTAGGCTGCAAGGAAGATGTGCAAAGCCTTATCAGGCAGCTCGTTCAGGAGTGCTTATGACTTTCACAGAACTACTTTCTGACCGGCTTTCTTCCAAAGTAACCATCCTCGCACTCTCTGGCACCGTGACCCTGGAACAAGCGTATCACAATTTTGGCATGTGTGGGACATGCTACCACAGTACAGCAATATTATGTGGCAAGCTCAACATATGTTTTGGAAGAGAGTTCAGTTTATTTTAGCTGCTCCAAATTTACTTGACCTGTTTAATCCAGCTTTCACACTACATCATTTCAGTGACTGGGACTGCTTTTAGGTCATGCCCCACAGAACATATGCATCCAGCTGGCCTTTCATCTGTGTGCTTAATTGTCCAAAATGATTTCCATGTGATTAATATAAACCCCCAACATCCATGATAGGCCAGACCACTCCATCATCCACGTTATGTTTGGCAGGTGCAGGGTCTGTCCCACTGAGAAAGGAATAGTGTGAACATGGCATGCTGGGGAGTCCAGACAGCTTCCTAGCTGGGCCTAATCTGATTGCTCCTTATCTAGGCTGGGTGTGAGCTAATATTGACTCAGGCACCCACAGGACACCAGTGAGGGGCAAAGCTCATGGCACAGCCAGCCCCACCCTGCTCTGGATGCTGAGCCATGGTGTTGTGTGGCTCCTTGCTGCTCTGCATATGGAAACAGCAGCTTGAGCTAGTTCTGGTGTGGGAGCTGCTGCCATCCCCAGTGATACTCAGACACGCCTCTTGTTTTGGGACCTGCCCCTCCGAACACACAGCGCAGCACTGCGGCTGCAAGAGCTGCTGTGGTCCTGAGGCTGAGGTGAAGGTGCAGGGCCAAGTGAGTCCTGTGACTGCTGCAGGTGGCCTCTGGCACGCCCTGGGGGATGGGACAGCTGACAGTGCCCTGCTCATGGATCACACCAGAAGCACCACAGGTGTCATCAAGGGATGAGCAGCCACAATGGCTATGCCCTCATGCTGCTGCCGACGCACCCGTGCCACAGACATAGGTGTGTCTTCTGTCTTGCCGGGACTTTAGTGTAGTACCCTGCGTGGGGTCCATGCCCCATTCAAAATCAGGTGACTGCTGTGGCATCATTTCTTTACAAGAAAGCTGCTCTGTCCCCTCTTCTACCCTCTGTTTTTTCCTGTCGACAGCAACAACCCTCACCCTTGCCTGGCAGCCACTCCCTCACCAGCCACTGAATCATCCTGGAGACAGGAGGCTTTTTTGGGTGCTAAAACTTTACAAGGCGAAGTCTTACAGAATACACCCATATGCCCTGCCTGGAAACTGGCTCCCACCTCTGTGGAAAAAGCCAGACAGTCTCAATTAGGCATTCGTGGAAAGTGGGGACAAGCTGGGGCTGGAGCCAGAAGCTGTAAAAGTTTCCACGTTTGCCAGCACCGATCCTGCAGACCCGTCTGCTCATTCCATCTCGGCCTCCTTCTCACTAGGCAACAAAATGTGCTAAAAGGAGAAATCAGGAAGATCGTTTTCATACCCAGCATTCTCTGGTTGGGATGATTTTTGCTGTGCTGCAAAGCCATTGCACTGTGTCACTTGTCTTCCCTAAGGCTGAGGGGAGCAAAGTGCTCCCCCAGCAGTGTGTGTCCCGCCCCGAGGAGCTGTGCAGTGGCTCCACCAAAACAAGCAACGAGGCTCCAACCAGGCCATTCATGGGGTAGAAAAATCAGATTCATCCCTGATGGGAAATCCTCCTGGAGCTCTTGCACTGAGGATTGACGGAGCTTTGGGAAGAAGAAAAGGCCGGGACTATTTGGCTGTAACCCAGCTGCAATTGGCCACACCTGGAGACTAATGGGGCAAGCAAGAGCTCAGCTCACAGGCCTTAGAAAGCAGTGCTGTCTGCCTCCTCTGAGACTTTTTTGGTTCTCTGCTAAACCAGTGACCAGGGCTGTGTGAGAAAGACCAGAAACTGCAATTGTGACTGGAGTACAGAGACCTTGGTTTGCTGCCTGTGAGGGCAGGGAGATGGCTGTGGTCACTTACCTGCACCCTTCTGCAGAACAAATACGTTTCTTAAGAGTACGAGTGGCAGTGGGGAGCTCCAGGGCATTTGCCTGTGCCACAGGTGGTGTGGAGCAAGGGCTGGGGGAATGTGTGTGGCAACACAATTAAGGATGTTTGGAGGGGTCAGCACGTTATTGTAATTCCAAATATACTTTTGAGAAACCAGGGGCGGTGCAAAGCATGTAATATAACTTCAGACTTGAAATGAGCAACAACTGTAAAATACAGGCAGTGGGGAGGAGCTGGGGACCCAAGGGAAAGTGAGGAGGTAGGAGGCATAGAGAGACTTGAAATTTACAATTCCAGTTATTTTGGGCACAATCACTTACAAACTAAATCTATAGGTGAAGGAGCCTCTGATGAAGTTCACCAACTTTATAATCTAAACATACATGTCTCATTCCAGTCATTAAACAGACTTTAACCAGTTGGGTTTTTTAGGAAATTAGTTTTGGGGATTGTTTTGGTTGTTTGCTGGCTTGTTCTGGGTAACAGGACACAGCCTTGGAGTGAATTAGCGGATTTCTTTTTTTTTTCTCCTTTTTCTTTTTTTATTAGGTATCCCTGAAAGAGATTGGTTACATGCTGGAGACTAGACAGTACCTGCACTAAGAAAAAAAGTACCATTTTTAACTTTTGAGAAAACCTGAATATGTGTCAGTTGTGAAAGTGAGGTTTATATGCCCATCACTACCTTCTGTACTGTCTATCTTTACTAAAGGAACCCAGGTGACAAATTTCCCCTACTTTTCATACTTAAAAAGCTGTTTGAAATCAGCCAGATTTGCTGGTAATGTGTTGAAGGGAAGATTATGTTTATGAAGTGTATCATGAAAAAAAAATCTAAGATTTACTTAACATATACAGTCCGTGAGAGAGCAAATTACACATACCTCAGGCTGAACTTCATCTTTGCTGGGGCTGTAAAGCCTTATTTCAGACCCTGTTGCTTCTCTTGTGCTAAATTCTTGCAAAGAGGCACACAGGGTTCATTTTAGGAAGGAAGTTAGGGGAGAAAAAGGTCACTTCCTTCTCTTGGCTACATTTATTTCACAAAAGCCTCCTGATGTATCCTCTTTGGTCTGAATATTTCTGTCTGCATCAGACTGACATTTCCTCCACTCAGAGAGAGATGGGCAGAGATATTTATGGCAGAAAAGGTAAAGTGTTTCTCAACCCGGAGATGCACATCTCAAGCCTTCCCTGCAGCTCCTGGGTGTGAAGCTGCACCCTGGGAGTAAAAGCCATGACTTAGAATCAGTAGATGGGGAAACACGGGTGCAGGCTAACCAACCTCCATGCTCATTCAGGGTGTCCTTGGCTGTGGCTCAGTGCTGGCCAGGAGGGCTGAGCACAGCGTGGCTGGAACCACTGTGGGAGCCCAACACAGCTTGGCTGCCTCCCATCGTGACACGGTGCGTGGCTCAGCCAGAGCCTATAACCTCATTGTTATGAGCTCCATTTACTGGACCTTTTGGATGCTAAGAGGTGCTTAAACACCTCTTAGAAATTTTCCTTGACTCAGTAAATTCCTTTGTGACCCCAGAAAACCATATGTAAGGCCAATCGAGGGCTAAACCCTGTCCTGCCACTTGGAGAGCAAGAGTGGGTGGTGGGGCCCAGCAAACAGGAATGCAGTGTAGAGATGCATTTAAAATAACTTTAAACACAGCTAATTAGGAACAGCTTTTTAAACAAAAGTATATGCAAGGAATTTTTAAAAAAATAAACCCAAACCAAAAATGTTGCTACTGCAGTGCAATATTCTGTTGGAGTCTACAAATTATGGTGGTATTTCAATTAGTTTCCTGCCAATTAGCCCAACCAAGCGTGACCATAGATGAATCTCAAGGTCTTCTTCCAGAGCATGAATGCTGGGAAACTGAAGGGTATTTCCCTGGGCATGTCTGAGGTACCTGGCAGCTGCCAGGTGCCTGGTGGGTGCCACATGTTTCCTTAGGTACAGGGCTGAAGTATGTTTACATTCACATATTGCAGCTCCTATAGTCACACAAAAAGTAATTCTTGGGCCAGGACAACAATCAGACTAGCACTTAGTCGGATATCTTCTTTCCTACAGCAGTTTAGTGAGGGAAAAAAAAGAACCACAGGCAGTCAACCTTCTGTTGGCGTCATCTCTTGCTGCTGGCGGCTTCTGTGCTTTGGGACTTCCTGAGCAGGGTCACAGCTTCGTGGTTAATAACCCTTGCAGAGTTCAATTTTTTTTTTTAATGTGGTTTTGTAGTTGGTTTTGATCTCATTTATTTTTTTGACAGCTAGAATATCCCATGACTATGTATTTCAGTCTGCACTGTGAAATTTTTGTTTTAATTATATTGCCTCAGTTGTTTGTATCCAAAATTCCCTTCTTCTAGGAGAGCATTGTAGAAGCAATTAATATTTCTTCCCTTATTTGTGTCATTTATTATATCATGGGATACTAACACATCTGACCTTAGTGATCTGTTTTCCAGAAGATGGAGGCCCAGTGCACAGTTTCCTTTCACAGGGAAATAATTTCTTGCATTTCATCAGTCCTGATCTTTTTGATTTCTCTTTTTTCCTTTTGAAGTGATAAGGATCATATAAGGATGTTTTCTCTTTAGTTTCTTGTTCCTACTTCCAAATCCTCTGTTTGTCTCTTTTTTAAAAACTATTACGGCATTGTTTTGAACAATCCAAAATAACTCAATGCACTTATTCCTGACTATTACTAGCTAATTTAAAGTCTGTTATTCAACATGCACCATTTGGGGTATCTTTCACTGAGCATCAGGGACTCTGTTAGCTGCTACTTGTGTTTGGTTTTGCTTTTGCTACTCTGAATCAGTGCATTACTGTTCACCTCCCAACTTAATAAACCTGGTTTAATTTCTTCAGATCCTGGAACCTGTTGGTGTGAGTTGCTGTCTTTATTGAACTCAGACACTTTTACTTCAATTTAATTAAAGAAATGCAAAAACTTGCGGTAGCCAATTCTCCAAAGGAATAACCACACCTTAGTAGCTGGGCAAGGTATTAGTTGCTGTGTGTAATTGCTTTGTGTTCAAAGATTGTCCGAGACATTCAGAAACTTCAGTAGGGTATGATGGAAAGCAGTTTTAATTGGTTGATTTTAATGTGTGCTATTCAAGCTTCTGTCTAGTGACATTTACTTGTGTATATCCCTTAGTGAAATTTCTACAGCTGCTGAAGATTTAACCATGTTGATCTTTCAATTACTGTGAACATTAAAAGGAGTTATTTGTCTCTCCTAGATGTGAACCAAACTATCCTTTGCCTCCCAGCAGCCTGTGAAGATTCCTGCGGGTGGCACTGATGTCTGTGTTCTTTTTTTCTTGTAGCACTGTTGGAGAGGGCTCTGAGGTTTGTGCTGCAGCAGGCACAGCCAGGCAGGAAGCCCTTGCACCTGTGGAGGAGCTGCTGCCCACCCCCATTCCCCTCCATCCCCTTCCCACCCCCCACACAGCTGGCCAGCACAGATGGAGCCCTCAGCAATCAGGGCTAGTAGCCAATTTAAGCGAGGCAGAGAAAAAGGAGGCGCTTTCCAAGGGCTGTGGGTTTCAACTCTCTGAATTTTGACCTGAGGGTTCTCAGCAGAGGTATTTTTTTTCCTGTGCTAGTGGTATTTTTCTGCTTATCATTGTTTTATCTGCAAGCAGGGAGTTTTGAGGTCTTGCTTCTTATTACTTCTGTAGTGTTTTCCTGCATTATTCTTTCAAGTTTTGCTGGGTGAAATCAAGTGGGGTATAAATGTCTGGCTCCTTGGAAATCCTTTGAGTTGTACCTCCTTATGCTGCAAAGCTGTAAGGAGACTTCATGGAAAGCTGGCTGGTGTTAGATTTCCCATACCTGCTGCTTTGATGTGTTTAGAAATTTAAGAGAAGGCTTTCTTACGGTGTTCTGGCATTCTCTTTTCTGGTCTCAGCTGGTGAATAGGCTACTAGAGTAGCGATTAAAAGAAAATCTTTGGTTTACACCCTATTCCCCTTAAAATGTACATAAAGTTTTTGGCTATGATTTGCTTTCCCTGCAGGCATGGGGCTTGGTTGGGTAAGCAGGGCATGCAAGGCCCTTTTTTACCTCTTACTAAAACAAAAGCAAAAAGTTAATGATGACAGTATTTTTATTTAGTTAAGTTCATGGCATAGAAATAAAGCCTTTATGGAACGCCCAGGGTCCCTGCTGCTCCTGGTCTCCTCATCGGCCCCGGAGCCGTGTGCCTGGGCAGTGCTCTAGCCAGGGCTGGCTCACGGTGCTCTGTTCTCTTGCATGGCAGTGCTGGCTGTCTCTGCTACCCTGGGCTGTATGTCAGGGATGCTCTAACACCGCACACCTGTGATTGCCTCCGCTTCAGTCTTGGCCCTTTGGATAAAGACTCCATAAAGGCTGGCTGAGGTAGGTGTTTCTTGGCATGTTCAGTTACTAAAATGTCTTATGAAGTTTGTAAAAAGGATTGTAGGAGGTATTTATCTGTGTTGTTTGAATGAGGTTTTGCAGTTTTGCTATCATGACCAGTCTTCTAGGGTTGGTTATCTGAAATGTGTTTGAGATACAGATGGTGAGGAAGAGCAATTGCATTACTTTCAGTAAAACAAAAGTGCTTGATGAGTAGGAGTGCTGGTTGTCCCCACACAGGAGTTGAAAAAATGATCTGTTTCCTCTAAGTCCAGAAGATGAACACCAGAGAAAAGCAAACCTGAATGTTGCATTCTATTTTTCAGGATCCCAAACTACATATACTTATCAGGAGTAAGAATTTTTTATGTTCCATTTAAGAGGTTTATTTAGTTCTTAGTGGAAAGACCTGACTGCCAGCATCCAACTCTTGGGGTTTTATGTTCCTTTTTCCTTGCCAATGTCTCTTGTGTACAGACTTTTTTCAGAGGGGTATGGAGACAGGAGCAGCCTTTTTAACATTTGACTGTGTTATATAGCAGTGAATATTCCATGTCTGAGGGCCCTGAGTGAGATTGAACAAGTGTAACATGCAGACTGTTTCCCCTTCCTAGCTGGGATTTAAGGACTAGTCTGTACATCTGCCATACAGTGGGAGGATCCAAGGAGGGGCTCTTGGTGTGATGTCACTAACTCGAGAAGTAATAGCGTTCGTGTGCTGTTTAAATTGGTTTTCATTTAAGAATAATGAAACAGCTTTTTATGTCAAAGTATCAGTGTTATATGAAATCCCCTTTATGAAAGCCCTATTATTTTTCTTGTAGTGGGAATCATTTGGCCCTTCCATTACAAGCAGGTTATTGCATTGGTTCTTGACCTCATTCATACAGAGCAGGAAGGCAAAGTGTTTGGCAATGAAAAATGAGGGAAGAGTAATTTGACTTGTTGATGCCATATTGCTTGTGTTAATCTACTTTTGTTTCAAATATGAAAAAGTTATTTCTTTGAGGAATCATAGAAAAAGTGGTAATAGGGAGCTAGGACTTTGCAGTTGTTCTACTCAGCATGTTTTCTTGTCTCAGGTGAGTGCTAAATCTGAGGTGCTTGTGGGTTTTTTGAAAGCCTCATGTCTTCTGTAAAAAGAGAGATGTATTTCAGTACTGAGCTCAGCTTTGTGGCTTGTGTTTGCTATGGGAACAGTGCTGTAGCCAAATTTGAAGTGAAGAGCAGTACGTTTTATTTTTCACACAAAAATTTACCATGTTCTGCATATGTGCCTTCCCTTTCCATGGGTCTCAGCTGGGGACGTCTTTCATCATTTGATGAAACAGTCCATTTTCAAGGCTTCAGAACTGCACAGTTCCTTGTCAACCTCTTCTTCCACCATCACATACCAATGCACAGACGTGTTTTTGTTCTCTCTCGTGTGGACTGAATGAAGACTCAAATCCAGAAATCAGGCTTGCAGTGTGATAGAAATGGTGTCAATGTGGTGAAGATCTCCAAGTGGCAAATATGCACTATGTTTGTAGGGATGATCAGGCATAGAAAAATGTGTGCTGGTGTGTCTAACAAAAATTTTCTGCTTGTTTTAAATGAAGGAGATCTCTTGTGTTAGAGGCAGGATACTTACAATCCAAAGTTAATTTCTTGGCATCCTTATTTTAACGTCTAGTCACTACAGTATTGTCAGTTTCAGGAGAAAAATTACTTGCCACTGAACTTTGGCTGGGAATGTGAGAAGCGCATTGCTAATACACAACAAGCACTTAGTAGGTCTAGTTCTTGCTAACTTCTTGTGTTTGCAAAGAATGATGAATGTTATTTTTCATAAAAGCAACTTTAGGCACCTAAGCTTTCCTATCCAACCACAGGCTACAAGTGTACTTTGATTATAGATGGTTTTCCTTGAGAAGGAATGTTAGACAACACCAGGCTGTTAAAAACTAGGAGCTGGCACCACTAACCCAAGGTGTCCCACCAGCAGTGAAGATGTGTCACCCTGGATGTGACCAGGCTCCTTGCAGCACAGGGACTCACTGCAGTGGAGAAACTCTTCTTCCGTGGTCTGGATCACGGCTGTGGTAGGGCAGGTTTGCTCCACAGGCACCAGACTGTGGCTGGCCAGGCCAAAACCAGGAGCCCACTGCAGCTCGGAGTAAATTGTCAAAGGAAGGAACACTCAAGAAAAACCGTGCCACACTCTTGTTGGGTTTTTTGCAATACTTTAATACAGCATTAAAATGCTAGAATACTAGAGGAAAGCTGTATACTATCCAGCAAATAAGGCACATGTCGGAATGCCATTTTATGGACAATCCACAACAGAGGTTTTACAGTCTCTTTAGCAACAGTCGCCAGATGAGCAAGCTGTCATCTTGATTGCTGAAACAGAACTGGTACCCCTGAGGCCTTTGTCCATAGTTTTTGTTTGTTTTAGCTGTACAAGTTTATTAACAGTTACAGAAAAAGAAATTATACAAATTGCCAACTGAATCTGACAAGGTCAGTGAGTACAGCTAAACAAATGTAATAATCATTAGGTTAATTTTTTTAAAGCTGAAGAAATTCATAAGATAGTGTTAGTTTTAGCACTATTACACAATGCAGTGAGTGCTGTACTAAATAACCTTTTAAAGGAAACAAGAATCCAGTATAGGGTTGGGCAGACCTCCCATTTTAGCATGGTAAAATATCAAACTAAAAACTCAATCCTTCATAATATAATCAAACTACATGAAATGTAAAGTGTAAAATGCTTTGAATACGTGCACATGCATATTCTATATTGCTATGAGTTCTAATTAAAATAAACATAAACCCCTACAATAATCTAATTCAATCCTTTTCTCTTACATCCTTTGATTGATATTATTGCTGTAGATGATACTGCATAGCTGAGCTCACAGTCTGCAAAGAGTTGTGAAAGTCAAGTCAAACAGCGTCCCAACCAACTTTCTTCCCCTCTAGTTATGGGGAAGGAAAGAGCCACCATTTGAAACCCACCACTTGTGCTTTGGAGTTTCTGAAAGCCGAGCCTCCACGGTGCTTTCAACATCTTTTGTGTCTCTCACAAGGCCATAAAGTGACATTATACTGTTATTTGCTCCTCACTTGCTACATGTCTAGTGATAGCTTTTCTAGCACTCCTTCCCCAAATACACATAAATAAACTGTATAAGCATTTTCATACAAGTCTAAGCACTTGAATAATACACTGGTTACTTAATACTGATATTTTCATCCAAGGATAACAAAAACAATATGGCTTAAAGAATTGCAAGGTTTTTTGTCAGAATTATGTACCAACTTTCATATAATATTTTATGTAGACAATATTTCCTTCTTAATGTAGTTCTGTTGCATACTTTATACAGACAAAAGCATTGTAAAAAAAAAAAAAGTAAATTATTTCCATAAATATTTTCTTGAGGATACATCCTTAGTTCTGCAAAATACTGCAAAATACTTAAGAAAACTCTTACCTCTGTTAGTATCCTAGTTGAGAGGAAGGCCCTTCTGAAAGCTTCCCAATTGTAAAAACTTTGCCCAAAAAACAAACAATAATTTTTTAAAAAGGCCCTCAAATATATACAAAAAAGTTACTGCAAAGAGTTTCCAGATAACAATTCAGTATTATAAGAAATATTTGTAACCATTCAAAAATTTTAACATCTAAAAAGGTTTCCAAAATACACACATAGTATTAAAAAAAAATTGAAAGAAACTCTATGTCAAGTATAACTCAAGATAAATACACATCTGCAAGTAAAACTGTAAAATACTTCATACAGGGGTAAACATTTATATCAATCATCTATAGCTAGTAACTGCACACGATTGTCCCTTTGAAATTTATCCTAGAAACACAATCCATCATCCCTATATCTAAGATCTCAAACAGCCCTCTGAGCACTTGAGCGATATAGCAAACTGAATGGACAGCACTGGTTTTGCAGATAAGGAAGAGATACAGGTTGAAGCCCAGTTGGGAGTGGAGTGATATCTGAAAGAATGATTTTTCTATGGGGGTAGTTCCATCACATTTTAAAATATGCTGGCAAAGGCAAGTGGAAAATACATATCCATCTACTTAACTTGGAAAACACATGTTGATGATTTATTGCTTACTGTTCAGTGGACAACTCTTAGGATCCAGAATAGGAAGAACATCTTCTATGTGACTGCAGGACAAAGAGCACTAATCTATGAAGTCTGACATTTCCAAAAGCTCTAAACTTTTAATCTTTTAAGTAGGTTTCTCTTTTTAATACTTTCTAGAGTGTCACAGGTACACAATCTGTGTATAATCTAAATTTCATGTTGTACAAAAAGGTAAAATGTAGATAATACTTCTAGGTATAAGGCTTCTCTCAGACATAAGTAACTTCACATTTTTAGTTTAAAAACTAAGTCCCATATAATGGGGAACTTCAAAATACACTTATTTTCAGGAATAATATATACTCTTGTGTATTTATCTGAAATTAAACAGCAACTTTGAGACAAAAAGGCCTCAAACTTTGCTTGTGTGGCATCATTTTGCATGTGTGGTAGCAGCAGTAGAAACTGGCTAAAGTGGGGCCATCCTTTAAACTACTAGGATTTTTCTTCATCACCTTTGAATGAAGTATTTGTAATAACTTCATTGTAGCCTTATTACATTAAAGCAGCTAAAAACCTACAACACACATTTCAAATTACTCAAACGTTTTTCCAGAGCAGTGCCAATGCCAAATGCTATATGAAATGTTATGACCAACTCATGAAGCAAATTGTGGGGTGTTGTGGTTTTTTAAAGAAATAAATGAAAGTTTAAAAAAAAATCCAAAAGGGTGAAAAATTTAAAAAAAAAAAAGTGTGTGCTGGATATATTGTTAGGCTGTCAACAGCAAGCATTAGAGGTTAAAAATCCAGTTTTCCAAATAAATGCACAGAGCCAAACTGTTCTCAGGTACACCCCTAAAGAATACTCAGTTTAGGGAGGCCTATATTGATTTAAAACTCTTTTTATTGATGCTTGCTTCACTTCTGCCAGTACTGTCTACTAATGCCTTCAAGCATTGCTAGCTGATGCTCTAAAGGCAGAGCTAGTTAGAGAACATCAGAAAGCAGTCACAAAAATTTAAAAGATAAAATCAATTCCTCATTTTTCCAGTCAAAAACCTGCACATTCATGGGGTTTTTTTTTCTGATTTGTAAAGAGTTGGTTGCATCTACAGGTGAATTACCTTTGTGTGGGAAGGGGGGGAATAGAAGAAATCTACGTTTTGTGATCAATCTTTCTTTCATTTGAAAGAAAAATTCAGAAATGTCCCTTCTGTGCCACTAACTAAAAGCCAATGGTCATAAGCTGTTACACATTACTTATGTGCATGTGTTTTTCCAGCAACTCCAACTGCACAGACTCGAGTGTGGAGCTAATGCCTCGGGCCCAACACTCCAATCCTATGAGCAAAGTCCTGCAGGGACAGAGGAATCCTCCCCTTGCCCGAGCTTGGTGCTCCTGCCTTCCCCATGCCCCAGCTTTAGGGAGGCAGGTGTGAGCCCTGTGCAGGGAGGGGGTGCCTGGGCCCCGATGCCGCCCGCATCCCGCAGCGGCCTGGGTCCGCGGCCTCCGGCTTGGGCAGTACAACCTACGGCAGTGGTGCTCTTGCTTTGCCACACGTGGTGTTCTTGGTCTGCTTTTCCCCAACGTGAGTGCAGGGGGAAATCTGCTCTCCTCTTTATTACAGAAATGCTAAGTATTACTTAAATACTTCATCCGTCTTCTGCCTAGGAACACATCAATAATATAAACACTGAACTTTCATAAGTACGCTCTTAAGAATTATTATGCTACACCTACAGACATTAATTGTGTTAAAGTAGATCACGTGTATTTTTAGTACAATCTAAAAATCCATAAGCTAAAGGCATTGCTTTGCAGTGTTGAATCTGGATAAACAGTTCTTAATAGGGCACTGTCATGAAAATACCAATGCTTATAATGGTATCTTTTAGTCAGCTTTTTGTCAGAACCTGGTGGTGTGTGATATAGCGATACAACCATATCAAGAATTGTGCTATTTTACTGATTTAGTGGTTATCATAACATGGACATTATTTGAATACGGAACAGAATGTTTGATAGCAATATCTTACTTTCAGGGAGAAAATAATGTTTTCCCTTAACTTCATCTAAGGGGGTTTCTCTGCATGTTCTTTAGCTAGATGTGAATCATCTAGGTGATTTTTTTGTTCATGTACTATCAAGTGCTCAAGAGGAAAAAATAGCTCTGGTTTAGAATGCTGCTCTTTCAAAATTACTCATGCTTGAAACAAACTATTGAGATTAATCCTAGAGGTCAAGCTTAGAAAATCCACCCCTAGATTTGCTTGTGTATTTTCTTATTTGTATAGACAGATTAGTATCTTTGTTGAGAGAATTTGTCTCTAAGGTAATTTGTGAATCTGTGCAAAAGAATGTGTTTGCATTTGAAAATGCTAAAACTGCATATCTTCACTGAGGCAACTGAACTGTTTATTAGTGTTACTTTCAATATTATTTTCAGCTATTTTAGTTGGAGTTGCCAACTGAGCAAAAGTAGTTTCCAAGTGATTAATTTAGTTAATTCTATTTTAGCATAACATAGCACTTTTCATCCAGTGATGCCAAAACACTTAAGAGATATTAAGTAAACCTCACAACTCTCCTGTGAGGTAGGTATACTAAAGTATTATTACCCCCATTTTGCAGATGGGGAAACTGAGGTCCAGAAGGATCTTGTGACTTGCCCAAAATCAGGGAGCTCTGGAAGAGCTGTGGTCAGAAGCCAGGATGCTTATCCATTGCTGTGACCAGCAGGCTGGGTCGCTTGGACTGCCCATAAATAATGGGGTTTGCAGGATACGAACATGCCACTCCCACCCAACAAGCAGATGCAATTTTGCCCTGCTTAGAACAAAGCAGGGAGATGGCAAGAGTTTCACCCTGGAGCAAATCTGTCAAGAGCTTCATGTTCCCTAGATCAATGCACATGATGAGTTTTCTACTTGCTTTATACGGGCTTGTCTTGACATACTGGTAACATCCTGCTATCACTTGGCATAAACCCCCTGCTGTCTTTGCATTATGGAACTAGTCCTCAGAACAAATTTAGTTTGCATCAAGCTATTTAGGATTTAAAGTATTTTCTCTAAGTATCATTCACACAAATCAATCTCCCTAAAGGAAACTTCATAAAAATATAAACTGTTGATGTAAAAAACTCCCCAACCTCAAACATTATCCCTCTAATTTTTTTAATGAATGCTACAAATGAATTGCTTGTTGTGTCCTTTTGCCAATGTACTCTTATGTAGACATACAAACAGGATACTGTCTCGAGGTACTTTGAGCTCGTGTTTGCCAATCCCTGATGAGATGTTCTTCGCAGCAGGGTGTCCCTGTGCAAAGTTCTACCTGAAATGGGACAATGAAATAGAACTCCTACATTTCTCCCCAGGTATGTAGGTGCTTCAGGAAGACATAAAGAAAGAGGGTAATATAGAGTGTTCTCCATGCCTCAAAACACTCCTATGGCTAACAAGTTTAATATTATAACAAATTTCTATAGTAGAAAACAGGACATAAAAATATTTCCAGAAAGTGGCTTTAAAACTACTATAAATAGTAAGTTTGGCTAATCTTTCAGTTAAGGGTTTTGCGGTCAGTTTTCAGTATTCTTATCCCCTTATTCGTAGTAAATTTAGTGTGCTTGTGGCCTAATGAACACGCCATGCACATACAGGGGCCATGTCAGTGGGATTATATGACAAGAGAAGGATCTGGTAGTTGCATAAGCAAGCCAATTTTGTCTCCTCCAAACAACCTTTTGGAATCCTTTCTGATGATCTGGGTCCCATTATGGCATTCCCTTTCTACCCAACCCACACCCTCAAACAATTACTCACTTTTTTTGCCATGTCCTGCAAAACTTATTTTGCCTAAGCCCTGCCCAAGAGATGGTAACAAATAGAAAAAGTCCAAGAAATCAGCAGCACAAAACTCTTAAGACTTTCTAAAACTGGGAAAGCAGTAATTCTCCTTTTATGCTGTGGCTTGTTTCATCTTCCTTTGTCTTGTCATATAATAAGAACAGTGTTCATATTGTGGGTGTGCGCTTGCAATTAGTGGCCCCACAGTTACTGAACCTCTGCAAAAGCCATACATATAACAAATATTCCTTGTGAATATTATTCCTTGCCTTTTGAATAGTACTTCATTTCACCTGGCTGTGATATAGGGTCTGTGTAAACAATCAGCAGAACCTGTAAGTGTAGTTACAGGTTGACAGTGAACACCATCAGTAACACTTTGTGTGTGTACATATATAAATTCACATATATATGTATACAAATCATAGTCCTGTAAATACCTATTGCATGCATGGACATGCACAGGAGAAATGTTACATTCTATTAATGGTAAGGCATATTATTAGATAGGCAATATTGGCAATTATTTTAGCTTTTATCTTGATCTGTTGTGTTGCTGTTGATCGCATGCTGCCAGAGAATCTTTAAGGATGATGGGGATGGGAAGAGGCCACTTTGAAGGTTTATTGCACACGGCGGCAGTAGTAGCCCAAAACTTTGCACTTCTCACACAGATGCTGAGGATGTTCTTTGCTCTGGTCTGAAACATCCAGGCCGTCCGGCTTTTCCAGGGGTCTCTGCAGTGGAGGGAAGGAGATCAGATTAGATCCAAGGTTTTGTCCTTGTTCCTCTTTATTAAGCATATGAAATCTACTTTTATGCCCTAACTGAGCTTTCTCCTGGTAATTAAAAAGCTACTATGTTTCTTTCCTGAAGGTATGGAGTGGTTTTTTTAGCCCTTCAGCTCCACATTGATTCAGACCGGCTTCACAATGTAATGTCATTCTTCATAAGGGTGGTGTTAACTTTGTCATAGACAAATTACAGAAATACTGAATTGAGGACTTCATTTATAAAAGCAGTAACAAAAGAGTTCAATTGCTTAGCTCCAGTAACTTAGATGTCCCAAAGGCATTAACACCTCAAGCACGGGAATCCCATTACCCAGCAACACAGAGCAGGGATTATCAATGTTAGGACTAGCTGCTACATGAAGAAAACTGTCTTAACTGTGCCCAGATACTACATAGCTAAATGGTGTCTTCCCAATACGCAGTCCCATGTTTTTGATGCTGAAAGTTTTGAAGCAGAGCAGCTGCAAAGCTATTAATAAAATTTTTTAAAAATTCCAGGCTACTACGAAACCAAAACAAAATCCAACCTCATGACACAGTCCTTTGCCCTGAATCTGAGTAATAAGTTATGTATTTTTAATAATATTCGTGAAATCACAGGGTTGGAGGAAATGAAGCTGATTTGTTGTTAGTAGGTATTTGTGTTTTCATTTTCCACAGCACGTAAAAGGCTTCACAATCATTCTGAAAATAAAATACCCATGTTAAATATTGTGACAAAGTTAAATGTTTGGAAAGTCCAATAGGTAGGGAAGTGATAGAGATATGAGGTTAAAAATTAATAAAGTGCACCATTTGCTTGGAAAGAAACCCTAAGTTCCCTAACCCATAAATTGTCTGTTTTCATGAAAAGTATCTGAAAGACCATTTCACTGCACAGTGCCATGAAGGCAGCACTTCTTCCATGGGATTGTGGTACACACAGCATGTGGTGTGAAATCTGAAAACTAGCCATAAGCTTCTCACTGTTTTTACAGGGATATTAAACTCTTGCTTTTATCTTCAAAATGCGATTCTTGGAGCAGTGGGTGGGTAAATATAAATTACACCATCTTGGCCCTTTATCTCTTAACACCTTTCTTAATCTTAAAGACTTTTCTTTATCTGTAAGGTCTTAAAGTACACCTGATCATTTAAGATTTCATTTTTAAGTTCTTCATCAAGTCACCTACCTGAGACTCTGTGCATAGGAACAGAGATATTAAAAGGATTTTTTCAGCTATGTAATCCTACCAGAACTGCTCATAAACCAGAGAGTAGAAGGGTTTCTCAGCTCTCTGAATAACTAAAATGACGCAAAATGTATTCTATCATCCTGAACAGGGGATGCCTGTGAGTTCTTGCTTGATTGTACTGGATTATAACTTACTATGTTGCACAACTAGTCAAAGCAATACATAGGAGTGATTCACTAGTGATTGTCAATGGTTTGTTTCTGATTCAGTGTTTTGAACCATATTGCCCTGTGCCACGTAGGTCTTTGAGTCTGACTTCATTTACATTTCAACTGCAAATTGGATTCCCTGTGTCAGACAAGGAAGGTAGATGGACTCTTCATGTCCAAATGCCCTGCAACCCCACTGAGCTTTAAATTACTTCTTCATGTCACTGCGTGGCCATTTTTGATCAGAACCAGCAATTCTGTTTCCAGGTTTGCAGTCCAAGCACTGGTGCAGATACTGCTTTTGCCACAAGACAGGCAAGTCGAATAAGGGTGTTTGGTCAGAAAAACTGCCTTTCTGCCTCATCTACCACTTATTCCACCACCATCTGCCCACAAATATTCTTCAAGAATTTGTGTCACATAGATACACAAAGACGAAGCCCAGGTTCTGGAGTCCCAGGGGTTAATTTACACTCTTCAACAGCGAATGAAAGTTTTGAAATGCTACACTTACAACAGGCTATTTGACTCAGCTCTGATTGCTTCTACATGCTAGCTGTGCTCTGATTAAAGAGAAAAATACAGCAGTTATCATGTTTATTGATATAAGCCAGATTTTTTTTTTTTAATATGCAAGGCCTTGGGAATCATTTTTCCTGGAAATAGTGCAAAGGACATTGGGAATGCCTTGAAGCGCCAAGAGTTTTTGGATGGTTTTCAGAAACAATAGCTCTCTGTGGTTTGCTTTCCCCCTGCGTTGATTGAGCTCAGCTTTTTGGCCTGCAAAGCATTTTGATTTCAGAAATGTTATTGTTACCAGTGTGTTAGGACACAGGCTGGGGAGAGAGGGGTTACAAATGCAGGAAAGCAGGTTGCCCAGGGCCAGCTGGAAGGAACGAAGCCATGCAGAGCCCAGACTGCACTTCTGGTGTGGTGGTGGAGGGCTGAGGCTTTGAAATTGGTAGTGTGCTTGTGTGGTTTGTGTCTCAAAACCACTTTAACCCAACTTTTGCATAAAACCAAATCCAAGCTTATCTCCATTTGCCATTATCTCTTCATGGGTTTCTTGTAAAGGCAAAAAAGAACCCTTCAATCACCCTGAGTAGCAAGTCTTCTTGTCCTGCTGCTGTCTGTCTGTTACTAACTGAGGAGAACCTAGAAGCAACAACCTTACGCTCTTGGAGCCTTTCTTACACCATGCTACAAGTGTAGGATGTTAGTCAAAGAGCTGTGTGTCCAAAGGCTGGACTCCTTGGCACAGGCTGGGCAATTCTCCTCAGCTCTGCTGTGGTGGAAGCAGAGGGGAAGGAGAGGACACTAGCATAAGAGGGGTGCGGATGGCTGGGCTGTTGCACACTGTGTTAGCTCCAGGGACTGCCTGAATTCTGCAAGAGACACCAGTAACCTCCTCAGAGTCTGCAAGAGCTCTGTACTGCTGCTGAGGACTCAGCCATGCATATGGAGAGGGTGTGGAGAAGAGGACAGGCTCTTTGGCTAGGGTGATAATTCCTTTCCTTAGAAAGAGGTGAAATGGGGCTTCTAGAAAAACAGCAAATCCTGTTATGTTCCTCAGGGGAGAGGTACCCTTTTTTCCCATTAAATGGAGAGTTTAACTGTAATAGTTCCATTTTGTTGTCTTTTTTCTTTTCTTTTTAAATGCAAACATCCACAATTGTATTCTTCCAGACTTCACTTTCATGCATCTTTCTTTAATTTTCTCCTGGTAGTTGTAGGGTGGAGATAATCTTGAGCAGCTCCACCAGGAAAGCATTTGGTGGTGGTGAATAAAGCTACTGCCTCAGGGGAATGAAGCTGAGATTAATTTAAATTTATATATCAATTCCTGACCTGCAAATTAACTTTTGATTCTGATTTATTGCTATCCCAATCTACATGTACTGAATGACCTCTGCATTCTCCAAAAGTCAGCTGAAACCCCAAACACTTCAAACAAAAAAGCTCACCCTTATGAAGTGTAAGGTGTTAAAGAAAGCATCACTAGGACATCTTGAGGGAAATTGCTTCCACTAAGCTGTAGAATGGAATAATGTGCCTGCTTCTGTTTGTATTTAGAAGACTTACTTTTTTCTGCTGTAGAATGGAACAATTTAATTGCACCACTGATGGATGGAGGATCACATTCGAATTCAAATGAGAAAACAGATAAAAATAATTTTCTGGACTCATTTACATCAAGTCTTAATGCAGCAAATGAGATGATTAAATGTCAGATTAGAAATGTGAACAGAAAGATTCTGCAGCTATTGCTGGCAGGATAATTGTTAGGTTAACAGTCTTAAGGAGCCATGCTTCCCTCAAGAAACACATGCTATCGTGAATTTGTAAATTTTTAGTCCAATAAAAAAATTAGGCAATGGGGAAGAAAAGATTAAATGCAATGTACATTCTTCAGCAGCAGACCCTCTGCTTTTCTATCTGCCTGGGGGAAGAGGGACGTTAACAAGGCCCTGGGTTGTCACTGTGAATCCAAGAGGCAGTGATAAGAAGGCTGCAGATCAGAGGCAGGATGCTTAGAGAGGGCAAGCAGTTTCTGTCAGCAGCGTGCCTCTGGGACAGGCCAGCTAGGAATGAATGATAACAGCACAAGGTAAATGGTGAAAATCTCTTTTTAGAGTTCAGAAAAGCAGCAGTCTGGGGCGAACTGTATTCCCATAGCTGGAGTACACAAGTACGGGCATGCTGGGGAGGGTTTATTAAATCTAAAGAGTCAAAAGATCATACTTGTAGGCTTGAAACTGTTGAAAAGTTTATTGGGCTTGAGTGATCATACCCACTCCTCCCCATACTGAGAGAAGAGAGGTGGCTGTGGTTGCACTCAGATATGGGAATTACGATGAGACCACTGAATTGCCCATGAAAGTAATAACTTGAGTATCATGAAGTATGTATTTACATACCAAATTATTTCCAGCCCGGCAGTAAATTCCTGACAGCTGGAAGAAAATAGTGTCCAAGAGGACAAGTCAGTCACCAGATGGCTGGTTCTGCACCAGTGCAACAGCTGTCATCACAAAGAGCACTGGCGTTAGCCACAAAGTCGGAGAAGAAGCCTTGATAAGAGGCCAGCCAGGAAGTAACCACGGGCGCAGATGTTGCTGCTATAGTAGGCAGGGGAAGAAAATGAGAATTCAGAGCTTGGCATCTGGGCTGTCACACTGCCAAGAATGGTGGTGAATGACTATAAGGACTGGCTCTGCTGCTGGAGCAGGGTAAGAAGGAGCATAAACAACCACAAAATCCAAATTTCTTGGAAGAATAAGAGAGGTTTATGTCTTGTCTGAGATTCCTGTTTATGTTTAGAGTAGCTAAAGTAACTACCTGGGAAACTACTTTTGAAATTGCCATAGAGCAGCTTTGTCAGGGTAGTTCTTTAGCCTTCAGTAAGGCTTGAGCTCAATGGGCCTATTGCTTTTGCCACATGTTCTGTGCATTCCTGTAAGCATTCTCACGGGAAGGTTTGTCACTTGAGGGAGAGGTGAAAATGCAAAAGGAGGAGCACAGTGGAACAGTTTAGCAAAGCTTGCTCAAGGAGTGGTTTTGCAGCTCAGGTGCGACAGCCACCCGATTCCTTACTCGGTGGAAGAGCTGGGGAATGAATGGCAGCAGCCCTCCTGTAAGGCTCTTGTGTTACTTCTTGTAATACATGCTCCACCATCTCTTTTAAATACAGAGATTTAGAGCTGTATTTATAGAGCACTCTAAAGTATATACACAGCTGTAAAAGTGCTGAGAAGACTTTTCCTGCCCCAGAGAGATTAAAAGCTCATTCTCACAGATAGACCATGTGGACTAAGAGCACAGGGCTGAATTGAGACATTGCTGGTGGGGAATTGGCCTGGGATAGTTTCCTGGAGTGAAACAAGCCTCCAGGAACAATGAGCAGGTGGCAGGAAAGTGTGGCTGCTCTCCTCTCCAGGGACTCACTAAAGAAAGGTATGCACAGGAAATCAAGGTTTGCGTATAGCTGCACAAGACATTCACAGAGCCAACATATGTGCTTGAATGGCTACCCTAGAGCAATCCAGAGTGGAGATTACTATCTTCAGTACTCTGATATTATTGCCTGAGCCAGTTACATGGGAGTACTTCAGCACCAAACCATCCCTTGTGAGATATGGACAAAACCCTACTGTACAGGGAAGTCCATGAATTTGGGAAAGCGACTGGGGAAGATGAAATGCAGCTATGGAGATGAGGATGGGAGAAAAGGGCAAGCCTGGAAATTGAGAAGAAACTCCTAATTCACTGCAATGAATATCGAGCAATCCTGAAATAAGGTTTTCAAATTTGTTTTTGCCCTAAATTGGGCACAAGCATCCTATTCTCCAACAGTGAGGATGACACAGCAAGGCTTGGTGGCCCCTGTGGTTGGATTTCAGCTATCTAACAGATAGCTGCAAGGTTTGATCTGTTTGGTGACCAACCGGGAGAATGCAGAAATATCCACTAGGCCATACAAGAGGATGGGAAAGTATCCTTGGAGGTGATTGCTGTGTCTTGTCTGTGTACACACCTTTCTGTAAGTGCCCCCCACTGCTCAGGACCAGGTGTGGAACAGGGGGGGTTGATTTGACCTGGTGTGAGTTTTCATTGCATATATTATTCGGTGAATGGAAACTTTGTATAGTACATCCTCACCAGGGAAATGCGGTCCCTGACTGTTTCAGATATGGGCTGAGATGTTTACAGTTTTTACAGTTTTGGAAGCTCTTGTAACTTGACAAAAAGGTTACTTCATGTTGAGGGACCAGCAGTGATTTTTATCTGCTGATAAAATGACCATTATTTTTTAAAATAATGTTCCAAGATACCTTTTTTCCTGTTAGGTTAAAGTTATATGTTTACCTAATAGTAGGACAAGGAGTAAGAATAGGAGATGATGAATTCCAGCACATTGCTGAAGAGAAATATTGACAAGATGGCTTGAAAGTAGAAATCATTAATTTTACTATGAATAAATACTGTCTGATCTTGAAAGGAGGTCAGACTTCTCTAGGTCATCTGTTCTTTGTTAAACTGAAGAAAAAATCCATTTATTGATTATTTGTACTATAATCACATCACACATTGTGGTGACTTTGCTGTTTTGTAGTGTCTATTCTTTCACTGCAACACTTTCTTTTTTTCGAATGGAGTAAAATGACACAAGAGAATCATGGTATGTAGAGAGAGGCAAGATATTTTCTTCAGTGAATTAAAGTTGGAAAACCTGTCCAATGGAAGATTCGGGTGAGAATGCAGATACTCTGATCCCATATAATAAATGCAGAAGGAGCACATGATTAACTGAGGACATCCACTGAGAGGGAAGTGAGGGCTTAAAAACTTTTAGAAGTGCATACAAAATCAAACATGAATGAGGCCTCTGCTTTGGTAGGTATTGACAAAATAATCAAAAGAGTAAGCAGGAAGTATATCTAGAAAATGTTAAGGTGGTGGAGCAGTGCTGGTTAAAAAAAATACTAAAACCATCTTATGTACACAAGACATTTTGTGCTATAACTCTCAAACTAGAAATATTGGACTTTAAAATTAAATCTTTCACTGCTTTTACAAAATACAGTTCTTAGCATAAGAGTACTGGTGACTGGGTATAGCATATTTTCCAAAATGGTGCAAAATAGCTCCACACTGACAAATGTTGATAAATGTTTAGGGAGTCTGGTGTGGCACTGGATGCTTTGACAAAAACCACGTATGGGATAGCAGACAGGAAGCTGTGCCAAGAAGCACCTCAGACCTCCTACAGCTTCTTATTCTCCTCTGCTGCTAACTCTGTGCATGAACTGATGCTGTTCCCTTCACTGTCTGCCTGGTGCTGTTATAACTAATCAGAAGCAGCACAGGGCACCTCTGGAAGAATGAAAAGGACTAGAAAGGATGACAACAGTAACACCGAGAAATAGAAGCAGATGGAGGTGAGGCAGTGACAACAGGATGCAGAACCTTTCAGCTCGAGGTTTGAAGTTCACATTTTGGGGAAGAGCACTAGTGACTGGTTGCAAGTTATTTATATTGGGAAGCCTCGCTGAAATGCACTCTTGTCTTGAAAATGTCAAATAACTGCAATACCTGCTGCTGGGACATGAACACATGGATAGGCATGTGCTCTTCCACATCCGTGAGTTATGGTGCCCTTAGGGAACAGCATGGAAACAGTGGTAGGGGTCGGCTGCGGAAAGCTGCACTGCATATGCTGTGATGATTCCCCAGAAAGTAGCGTGTTTGTGGCTAGGCAAGCACAGCCTACGGAAGCACTGCAGATTGCAACCCTCCCACAGTGTGTCTCTGACTGCAGTACTGCTGTGCAGGTTGGACTCCTCTAGCCCTGCCATGAGGGGCACCTCTGCACAGTGGACTACTTGCAAAACTTTGCTACAAAAATATACATGTCTGAATCTATTATGCCTCCTGTACAGTGCGGATGGGATACCTCTTGAATGATGTCTTGACCCTTTGAACATCAACATAAATGATGGAAAGAATTTTGAAGAACAAGGTAAATATTTATAAACTTGTGCTATAAATGGTCTTGCAATTTCTCTTACCCTCAAGACTGTACTTCTATGCATGTGATAAGTGACTCAGCCTGGATTTTGGATCTTTTAGACAAGTTGTCTAAACAGAGGTAAGGAACAAGAGACCTTGGAAGCTTTGAGATTGTCTTAAGTTAGTGCCATTAACCAAGGAATTTTGTAGGCAGGAGTCATCTTAGTGTTCTCCTTTATCACTACTCTTTATAAGTAGCAATAGCCCCGTGAGCAAATTCAACAGGTGCAAAAAGCAGTACACATGGGAAATAACTCTGCTCACACAAATGGAACGAAACAATGAATTGGTGTAAAGATGAAGAGAATCAGAAGAATGAGAAGGCCCTATTGCTGAACTTTCTTTACTCTATCTCAGATTTAAAAGCCCCACAATCTGTTTCTACAAGAAAGGCAGGTAAAAATTTTGGGCTTGAGGTATTTACACTGAAAGAAAGAACATCTAAATTTTTCAACTGTGATGGCACCTGTCCAGATTTCCACAACTCAGATGGCTCATTTGGGAAACCATTCACCGTGGTGTATTGTAGTCCACGTCAAAATCTATTTAAATCTTACCCATGCTTTACAAACTCAAGAGCATTCCTAGTTCCAAGCCTGTTGCCATCAGGTCTGCACTTCTCCTACCTGTTTGTGAGGATAAACATTAATGTGGCACTTGATACATTCTTGTCCCATGTTAGCCCAGGAGTTTCCACTCATCCATTTTCTCTTGCATTTGGGGCACTTATATTCACCAAAGCAGCGTTTCTTGCCCTGGTATGGTGTCAGGCCTTCTCCTTTTGGACGAGCCTACAAAACAAAGGGAAGCAGCAATGAATGACTGAAAATGTGTGTGTGTGTAGTAGAGAAGTAAAGATTTTTTTTGATTAGGAAACTTTGGGCAGAAGATACTGGAGGCAGGCATGAAGGTCATATCCCCTTAATGAAGAAGTTCATATGTTGAAGCTACAGTTCAACAGTTCTGAGAGTTGTTTCCATAAGAAGTATTCAAAAGTTCAAGAAAACTTACAATACTTGTTAGTGACACTGAGTTATTTAGAATTATACCTCTTCACTTTTTGAATAAGTCGTTTTAATATTAGTTTCATTATGATAAAACCGTCTCTATTGAGTAGATATTGCTAGTAATATATATAGAATTAGGAAGAGTAGCTCATTATTAATAAAGGACTACTTTTAACTAGAAATTCCAGTTAAGAAATCTAGTCTATTTTTCACTAAAGCCTGTAATTAAGAAGAGTATAATAATTCTGCTTTTTACAGCCTCTAAACAATTAAATATGGTGCTTCATTAGTATTCATTATTCATTGATATTAGATTTGTATTATCATATGGGAGTGCACAAACTGGGATTGAGTATGAAGGAAAGACATTCTGACTAGTGGAAATAGTAACTTTTATTTACTTTATCTGGTTTCTTGCTCTTGGTAAATTGTTTCACTGACTTCTACCTTTTGAAAAAACAGTAAAAGATTCTCAAATGGTGTGTTGTGATGTCTGAGTGTTAACCGTCCCTCAAAAAAAGCCTTTTTATCTAGGGAGGCCAGTAGAGTTGACAATGACTGTATGCAAATACCAGGTTTATTTTTTGCACAAAACTTCACTCACTAAAACTGTGTGTGGTACTTAACAAAATACAGTAAGGTATGTGAAGATGAGGGTATTGCATCCAGCTGTGCTAGGATAGCTGCAAAGGTGAAGCCATTTTCCCAGGGTCCCTAGCAGGTGTTGAAACACTGTCCGTGTATTCACTGTGTTTAGTTTGTTGCTGCCTAGAGGGAGATACTTTGCCTGTATAGTGGCAGAATATGGTATGATCACCTATCAAGGGGTTCTTTGTCACTTACTTCCATGTCAGGCCTAAGCAGCTTTTCTTTTTTAAGGCTTCCAGATAAAGTTTACAAAAGTGAAATGAGCCATCATGCTGGGAAGGGATTTATTTTTGTTTTGGGAACTTGTGCGATTTCTCAGTGTGTAGGTCCAAATTGCTTTCCATGTGAAAACATGGGTTGCAAAAGCAGGTGGTTGGCAGAAGACCTGAGCTTGGCAGGAGCTCTGAGACTCAGGCTCCAGTGGCTGATGGAGATGGTGAACACTGTGTTACCTCCTGGGTCACATGTGGGAGCAAGAGGAAAAGGAACATCGAGTGCGCTCTCCCCCGCATGCCGTGGGTGGAAGAGCAGGGGACACCAAACCTACTCCAGCCATTTTTTTCTTTCTGTAGTGTCAGTAAACAACATTCTTTGGGGTTTTTTATGCTTATTCCTCAGCATAGCAATATTCTTTAGAAGATCAGATCAGTAGCAACCTCCATTACAAACAGGCAAACATCTATAATAATTTGCTTCTGACAGGCCACTATAAATATTCTGGCTCATAGCTAAGGTGAAGCTGACTAGGACACACATATTTACAGTAGTACTGCACAGAAGAAAAAAAAGTGCATTGATATAGTGAGAGACATTGACTTCCACAACTAAATGAGTGCTGGCAGGCACCCAGAGTGTAGCTCTCTGACCCATTGTGTCCTTTGATAAGGATGAGAGATTGCAACAGAATGTAGTGCAGGAAAATGTCAATTTATGGAGACATCCTTATTCTGGACACTTGACTTGGCTCTGCCTCTGAGGAGTTTGTAGCACAACTCAGTGTAAGAAAGAGCCACATGCTCTCTTCGTTTAGAAATTCTCATGGAATTGAATAGAAACCCTGTGTCCAAAGAGCTTCTGTGATTGCGAGACCTCCCCTCTTCTCTTGAGGCATCACAGATTGTTTTATCTGCAGTTTCGATTGGGGGGGGTGTTATTGAACAGAAGACGAGTTATTTTTGATTCTCTGATTAAGTCACCCTCTATTTGAACTCCTCCTGCAGCCAGACTTGAAAATGCAGCTCAATGCCCCTAAAGCAGCAGTCCTTTCAGAAAACGTGCAGGTCACAGGAGTCACTATTTCCAAAAGTAACAGCACTGACTTTGGAGACAGAGTGTGTCTTGGAAATCTTGTAAATGTTTACAAAGAGTATTTAAACATAACACTCCCACAGCAATATGTTTTGTCAGACATAAAGAGCATTTAAACATCAGACTCCCACAGCAATATGTTGTGCCAACCACAATTCCCAGATGGGAAACTTTCAGAGACGGCCACTTGGGTGGGCCAGTGACTGTGCGTTTGTCCAGGTCACAGAGGTGACTTCAGAGACACCAATGCCCTGAAATACCCTGCCCTCACAAATGCACAGGGGGCACTGAAGATGCTGGTCTGTGGGGTCCTCTGTGTGTACAGCTAGGCATCAGAAATGGAAGCTTTCCAAATTAGAAGCTGCTTTTAAAATCTGGCTTGTCCAACTTTCTCGGTAAATTGGAAGCAGGACCAGGAAAAGAATGTAGGAGCCCAGCTCTGTTGGTAGTTTCCTGTCACAATTGCTAGACTAAACTTTTGATTTATTTTAACTTTTTGACCGTCACAGCTCCCTCCTCAGTCAGTGGCTCTAATTAGTTTGCTGGCAAAGTTACAACATTCTCTGTAGGTGTTTTGCTATTCTGCTTTATGGATGTTTATGCATTGCCCTAACAGATATTATTTTCCTTCCCATATCTTCAGTTTTCCAAACTGTGCCCCACAGGGAATTTGGATTCACAAACAAGCAAGCTCATTTTCTCTAGTGAGAAACATCATTAGGAACCACTGACAGCAGTGAAGGCAACCCTCCAACTCCCTCCACCCTGCAGAACCAAACAAAACAGATATTCGACAGTATTTGGTAGAAGGCAAAACCTGAGTGAGATACACCAATGGCCTGAGAGATCTGAGGCTGGGTGTTTCGGTTTGTTTGTTGTTGGGGTTTTTTTGTTGTTGTTGGGTTTTGTTTTTTTTCAATTTAAAGTGTCTGGCTCCAGCAGGAGCACAGCTGAATTGCATAAACATTTCCAAGAAACAGCATGCTCCTTGGCACAGAAGCAGCCAGCCCTGCCCACAGGGTGCTCGAGCACCCGGTCACTGCAACAGAGGTATCTCAGTGCTCATTCAGCTGGAGAGCAAGAACTATTTTCACTAGAGGTTCTTCCTTAACTGAGTGCCAAAAAAGGGCAAGAAGACACATTTTATCATTCAGTATTAACCTAAAACCCCCTACTTTACAGAGTGTGGGATTTACCTCGTTTAAACCATAAGCCTCCTGTTCTCTCCCCACCCCAGCTCCATTTGAGTGGTGGTCAATAATAGGCTTTGGTTGGTGTTTAGGTCCTGCAATTCCTGTACTGAGCATTCTCTTCTCACTCTTTCTGCAGATAGGGATTTATTTATGTCTGGAGTTAATCTGGCAAAGTTATGCCCCTATTCATAATGGCACAATATTTAGTTGTCACCACATTAACAGACACTGTTCCCATTGCCTGTAGGCCCAGGTAGTCTTTGGCCTGGTTTCTATACTTGGCTGCAAAAACTCGTTGTGTCTTCATTCAGATGTTTCAAGGATTTACTGCATCCTGGACAGGTAGGCCTTTGAGGAGGACCAAAACCAAACAGATTTTTCTACAAGGACCAAAAAACTAGCCATTACTTGAAGTATGTCTCAATGTCAAGATCTAGGTATTAGGGAACTGATCCTTCATGATGTTTTGACTTTGGACAAGCACTGACACAACTGAACCCAGCTTTGCAGGTGTACCTAGTCTGTGTGTGTGTGTGTGTTTGCCTTAGCTGGATACAACGAATGTACAAAGCCAGTGAATTTTGCATGGCACAGCAACAAAAATTACCTCAATATTCCATCCCTCACTGACACCCAGCTGTCTCTATTTTTCATCCACTTTCTTTCTTGAGCCAAAACCACAAATTGGCCATCATAAGATTTTAAAAGTGTTTAAGTTGAGCTTTTCTGTTGGTAACTGGCCAGTCCAGCTCGCTCTCAACCTATCAGAGGGTGCATCTCATGGAGGGATCTGCCAAATCACTTGGCAATGACGTACATAATAAACGACTCTCTGCTTTCCCTAAACAATTCCCTCAAAGTATCAGTTTGCAGAGTCAGCAAAAACAAAACATGTCCCCCTCCCCCAACACGCCCTGCTTAAAACTAGATTCATTATAAACAACATGAGGCTGAGTTTCCTCAAAGCAAAATGCAGAGGCACAATGTATTTAATGCTTTTCTTCCCCTCATCTCTCCCCACGTTTGTTTTACACAGCTGAAAGGGCTCTGTACAGCACAGGAAAAGATGAAATCAGCGTAACATCGGTAGGTGGATCCCCTTCATAGAAGAACTCTACGAGGGTCTGCTTGTAAGCATGCTTCATCAAATGAAGAGAAAAGGATAACAGCAAACAATAGCTTGATGCATGATGCACTGAGTGGGCCCCAAGGGGTTTGTGGGAGTGGGAAGGTCAGAGCTGTGTTTTGAAGTGTGAACCTTCTGACACTCTCAGCTGAAAGCACAAGTGGTAGATGGCATGAAAAATGCCCTAGCACTCTTCTTGTGTGCTACTGTACGTGCACAGTTTTAATAAAGATATGGTAACACATACCCAAAAGGTTCAATCAGAAAATGAAAACGAAAGTATAAGGACTGATTTGGTGTAGTGGGTGTTGTGGTATTCTACTTCTGACTCTGCAGCAAGTTGCAGAGTGGTGGGAAATTCACAGAAGTACTCTCACCTTTCTCAGCTCTGTGTATACTGTGTAGAGAATGAGGACACACTTACACTGTTTATGCCAAAATAGCACATGAAAGGGAATCTTTGGATTGGTCAACTTTTTTTTTCTTTGTCCTTCCTCACTTTTGTGGTCATATAAATCTGAGTATCAACAGAATACACAGGCAGATAGGTGATGTGTTCAGGAAATTAATTTTAAGCTAGCTGGTCTGCTGTTCATTGCTGTGTGTAGTCCACATTGCTCACGCATGACACTGATAATGTCTGACACTGAAGACTTCTGAGGTATTGATTTAAACCAACAGTCATTGCATCTTTACTTAGTACATGCAATACAGAAAGAGCATCTAGGGGATACAGAAACCAAATTCATGCTTTTTTCAGCTTTGTCTCTAGTTTAATCTGTGTATTATGATAGGATGAGAAGTCTTACTTGATACAGGTCTGTTAAGGGAAAAAACAGATAATGGTCAGAAAGTAGGCTCTTTGTTACAGCATTACTATTTAAATAGAAAGTTCTATTTGTTCTGCTGAACAACAGATATTATGGAATTTCTAGCTGTATTGGATATTTCAGGTTAAAGATTTATGGTAGTTTAAATTACATCTGAGCAACACATGGCTGAAAAATAAAGAAAACTTAAACCTGTTTGTGTAGCTTAAAAGAGGAAGCCAGTATGTGTTTTGTTTGACTGGGATTTTCTTAGGAGACTTGTCTGTGGCATGGCTTAGGGCAAATTCAGCCTCTGACTGGAGAGTTTACTGTATGGTTTTCCCACCTCTGCATCCATAGAAACAGACACGTTTTTCATGGCACTCAAACCTCATTGGTTGTTGCTGATCTGAAACCTTTTATCACGTGTGTACCACTGCCACTCTTACAACATGATCAAGGTAGAAGGTGGCTTTGTACTGAGGTCCCACATAATGGAGCTGCTATAGTCAGGCTTCTGATAATGTTGGTAGGATTTCTCAGCACACTTTCTCTAGGGCAGCACGTGTATCGTAGCCTTTCTGCGCCCCGTTGGTGCATTGGGCTGGGGAAAAAGGGACAATGAATTGCTGGAGCTGATACTTGGCCTCCCAAAGAAAAATAAAATTAGAAGTAGGTATGACTGATTAGGCTCTCTGTACGTCTGCTTGTTGCTCTGAGGGTGTAGTACACTGTGCTCTCTCACAATTAGTATATTCTGTCACCTTACGTGGACAATAATTTCACAGGCAAGTTTATACAGAAATTTGTTCCTTTCCCCTTTATACATGTACCACTACTGAGTGTAAATATAGTCCTCTACTTTCTTGGCCCTCCTGTCAGTATTTTTCTAGTAGAGTGATGTTCAGAACGGAACTCAGTTTTCCAGGAGCAGAGAATTAAACAAAACAGACAATTTGTGCAGTGTGCAAATCAAAACAGCATTGTTTCTTCTATTTTTCTTGAAGACATATCCTATTTCTGCTGTTACAAACATTTTCAGTCCCCAGGTCTTAATCTTTGGGAAACATTTAAAAACATATTGATTAAGCTGTGTCAATGAAATTTTACAGGTAAGTTTTGATATGGCAGAAGCCCATTTTATGTTTGTCATTCTTAGTATGTACCTCTTGGCTGCTTTGAAAAACCAGTGTTGTCAACTGTGTTGTGTTTGTTAACTGTGATTTTGATCTAGTTTCCACAAAGGTAAACCAAGAGTAAGATTTAGAAGTACTTGTTACTAATAACACGCTTCTTTTCTGATGATGATTAAATCAATAGGCATAGTTGTCATGGACATGTTGATCGAAGTCTAGAAATCCAAGAAGCTGGCTTGGCAAACATTCCAACAGTTAAATCAAAATCTGGTTTTGCAGATTTTTCAGAGTCCTAGCCAGGCTGTCAGGAGCAAAGGCTTTTCTTCTGCTATAAAATGGCTGTTTGAGCTCATCATCAGAACCACCCAAGGGTCAAAGATATGATATCATTACTATGCTAAGTTAGTTTGAAGCAGAATAGTTGCTAATTGGCAATGCTGCAATTATCTGATGTATCAATTACTCAATGCTGAATGGTTGATGGTGTGAGAAGTTGAAAGTATGGGTTTTCTTTGCCAGTGCTAGTCATCATGCCACAGCTAGTACAGAGACAGGAATCATGTAAACACTCAGTACCATCCTGTCTGAGTAAACAAATCTATTCATGAGTAGCACGCTGCTTTCACAGGCCTCTGTCCATATAAAAAAAACACTTGGACATATTGATGCAAGCAAACAGCAGAAGACAAAAGTATTTGGTAGAATGGTAACAGGGGACTGGTGCTGGACTTCTAGCACCTGGAATGAGTATAAAGCCCCAAGAGGTTTTCTGTCTGTTCATGCTCAGATTGTACCTCAGCTCTTCATTTGTAGTGGGGAAAGGTCCTTTTGCTGTTTCCTGCCACTTCTGCAGTTCTTGTGGCATTGTATAAACCACTTTGGGCTACCTATAGTAATGTAGGTTGTGTAGCATAGTGGAACCTTGAATTTCATCTCATTTAGAAAAGTGCTATTATGAAAAAACCAAGCAAATAACACTCATTTTTTTTCAGTCAATCCTTTCCATAGAAGAACATCTGAGTGCGTATCATATTGCACAGAAACCTGTTCTCCCTATAGTAGAGCCTTAACAGAAGGGTAAACTCCCCTTGCATTCACAATTCTAACTACTCTCAGATATACTTCTGCATTTCCTGAATGTTCTGTTCCTGATATTTAGTATATCATGTGTTATATACAGGGCAACAGGCAGCGATCAAACATTTAATGTGTTTGGTAGATATTCAGAGCCACAAAACTCTGCCAACCCTACCCAAATCTTCTGTTAAGGAAAGCTGCAAATAATTATCTTGGTTAACTGTACTTCAAGGATTTCTTTTACCTGCATATGCTACTCTCTGCTTGTTGAATGACCATGAAAGAGCTCCCAAAAGGGCTGTCTATGCTTGCGGCCAATCACAGCTTTAATACGCTTGTTCCCGCAGGACCTTAAAAACAATGAAATTACTTGAGCATATAAATAGCTGCCTAATGCATCTTCTTTTGAAAGTATTGCATAACTCAGTCTAACCCAGAACCTAAAGTTTCAAGAACGTATCCTTATGCATGTAAAGGTAACCATTAAAATTTGAACCGAATGTTAACTTGGTGCAACAAAGCAAGCATACTGAAAAAAATCCACTTCAGAAATTGCATAGTGAAAACTGTTTTCAAGGTATTGTTCAATGCGGTACAAAGTAAAAAGGGAGTGGGGCCAGAAAGTGAGGATGAGCGTGCCTAAGCAAACCTGGGTCTTTGCCGTGTAATTTAAGAATTGTATGTCATACAGAAAATAGGGATTTGCATATCAAACTAGGCATGTGGAAGAGTTAAAGTTACACTCGCCTGCTGGGATGCAGTGAGGCACTTCTTTTCGGCGTTACAAGATCACATTCTTCCAAACAGCTTGAGATAAAAGGAAGTGGTTGAAATCTTTCCTTTCCCTTCTCTGATACAAAATTTGACATGCTGAATTAATTATAAAGAAACTAGGAATGTATTCATTTTAATAGTTTCCTGATGTTTGGACTCTTTTGTCCCTCTTCATCCGTTGCTTGAGAACATACAATGGCAATAGTCTCCTCCTCTCTCTCCCCCTCTGGTAGCACACTATATTTAATATGTTCATATTTATTTAATAGTTGGAATCAGGGTTTTGGAGAAGGGAGGGTCAAGCCCTTGCTATAATCAAGCATTACCTCTTCCAAGCTGAGGTCAAGACTCATATTTTTGGACTTGTTTAATTGGTTCACCTCAGATGCCTTCATGTGGATTTCACAATTCTCCTAGGGCTAATGTGGCACAGCTGGGGCACTGATCTAGTGAGAAGCTGACAAGTCTAAGGATTATGATCTGTTCTTTACAAAGCAATGGAGTAGTTCTGATAGACCCCTTGCCTCCCCATAGGTCATGAGACCATTCAGAACAGATGGGAAGGCAAACAGATGTCATTGAAGGCAATTCTATTCCAAATCTAAGTGAGTAGCAGGTGCTTTTGGAGCCAAATTCAACAACTGGGATGCTGCTTTCTGCTTCATTGCTGTTCTGAGATGTGTTTAGGCAAAGTTGCTACCTGAAGAAAAGATGTGGAATAAATTATGATGCCGAGATAAAGCTACAGATCTCCAGCTGATTATGCGATGGTATTTCTTTCCTTATTAAGTGTCCGGGTAAAGAAGCTGCATGAGAAGACTCTATCCAGGCTAGACTGGGTACACCTCTATTTGGCCAAAGCAAATTTTCAAAAGAATATTTGGATCAGAGAATTTTCCGATTTATAGGGTGACCGTAGAGCCTGTGTTGCTTTTTGGTGTGTTACAGCTGAGAATCTGAGGCTTTTCTCTCTTCCAACTACGTGCAAAATAATAGTGTTGTCCTTACTATTGCAACTGTTTGAAAGCTACATTGGAACTTTAATTGCAGACATGGCAATTTGCAAAACATTTAGCACTTGCTCTTCACGAACTACTGTAGCTTAATCTTATACTGGGTGCGGTTTGGTACAACTTCGGTGTCAATTTATAGAGGGGAGTAGAGAAAAGGCCGGTATTAAAGAGGTCTGTAGGTGCTGAGGGGAGATAGGTTTCTCTGCTGCTCGAGTGGCACTCTAAAATCCTGCTGTGTGACAAGGCATAGCTTTTGGTACCTTTATCCTTTTGTAAATCTAGACCTGTTGTGGCTTTCCTCCAAGCCAAATATCTGCTGGGCTACACTTGCTGGAAGTACTTGGGGACAGTCTTTAATATGTCAGTGGTCTTAAGAAGAAATGTCAACTTGGGAATCTGCTACTTTAATTTGTTCTTTAGAAACACAGGTGTTGAAAGATATCGGGGAAATGACTGCTTTACGTTAAGGTACTTTTTCATTTGAGGTATAGTTGTTTGTAGGACTTGGATGACATTAACAAAGACATTACAATAAATAAGAATTTTATTCCAATTAGAATCTTTGATATTCATATATCTAAAAAAACCATTAATTTCTTGCTTAGTTTTAAATGAAACTGCGTCATCCCAAAACATGTTTATTTTCCTTACTAACAGTTTGTAGCCCACAAGTTTAACCTCATACAACAGAAACTTTAATATCCTTAATTAATAATTAAATAAAAAAATTAAGAACCATATCCAGTCTGTACGCAGTTTCCTGAATAGTCATTGTCCTCAGCTCTGACAGTGAGCAAAGGATGAGTGCATTGTACTCTACAGGCTGGGCAAAGAGTGTGCAGGGGAAAGCATTGCACTGGGAAGTAGGGATGAGAAGGAGGTGGCAAAGCAGAGACTATTTTAATTCAAGGCAATATGAAATGCAACTTCAGCAGTGTTATCACTCAGGAAATGGCTTGTTTTGCTCTGACTTTTTTATGTTGCTTGTTGCACCCTCTGAACTGGCACATACTTTATTTTGTTCCATTTGTATGTATATGAATTATAATACTGGATTTCTTTCAGCCTGAATTAGAAATGCTTTTCCTCATGTAAAGGTTTTATCTCTTCAAAACAACTCTTGGAAAGTAAAGGAAATATTGTTAAGATGATAAGGGCAAGTTTCAGGGGAAAGGATGTTTCTAGGAGAACTCGGCCTTCTTCCTTCCTTCTTTCTGAAAGGGACAGGATCTCTTTCAACTACCCGCTAAATCATTAAGGATTCAAGACCTGGTTCATGGCACATTTCACACACTGCATGAGAACAGGTATAACTACAGTAAGAAAATTTCAGTGGGAGAGTGCAGGATCATTAGAGTAATGTGATCTTGTGGTTAAGGCACGGGACTGGGCCTCTGCAAGCCTGGGGTTTCATTCCTGGCTTGACTACAGGCTCCTTCTGTTGGTTTGTGGACAAGTTACTCGATCTCTCATGTGAATTTTTAATCTGGAGTATGGGCAGTGCCAGTGTACCTCACATTCTGGGAATTTAATCAGTGTTTGTTACTACAAAAGTGAGCAGTATGCATGAATCTTGTTATAGAATTCTCAGGCAGAAGTTTTGAACAAGGACTGCTATAGGCCTGTCACTGGTGATCCTGGCCTCACCCCTCTGAGCCATTTTTTATGAAGTCTCTGCTGATGGATGTTTTTGTTCAGCTTGTTTTCTCCAGAACCTGACTGGTTAAAGTAGTCAGGACCATCACTTTCAATTAACTGCTCATGGCATCTCCACTGATACATCACTAAAAAAAGGTAAAAAAACCCAAACAACAGAAGGTAAGGCAAGTACCTACACGGTTGTTATAAGGATTTCCAGCTAGGAAATTCTTTATGCAAAAGTTGAAGCTTGGGCCGTCTTGGAAAGCTTCCCCCGTACCAAATGCAGCACAAGGACTGCCTGCCCCCTGTAGCCTCCCCACCCCACAGCAGCACAGTGGTGCAGGCTCCCAGGACAGCAGCACACAGGGCAGGCTGTGGCCTGTCCTCCTCCAAGATGAAATACCACAGCAAGAGTGTCATTCCTTCTGGCTGGAATGGGCCCTTTGCTTGAACTATTAAGAAACAGGCAAAGGAAATAAAGACCAGATGAGCAACCACCCTGCTTTTCTCCACCTCAGCCTCCTTCCCTCCACCTTCCCCCCTGCCATGCTGTCTACAAGATGACATAGAAAAACACCTATTGAGTCAGCCTGCTCTAAATTACAGCATTCTTTTTGAGCCTGGAAAAAGACGTGCTATGTATAGCCCAAAAACGAAACATGACTTTAGATGCTGATACATAAACTGCATAAATGTGAAGGGGACTTTTTTTTGTCCCAGTATTCTTTCCTCTAGCAATACTGTGGCAGGCTATACATGAACATATTGCATAGGAGAAAGTCTTAGAAACCCAGCCTTTCTGCCCAGACCAGCCATTGTGTTTGTTCATCTACCTCGAGAGCCATCAGATCCCAGCTACCTGACTTAGTTTGTGTGCTTGACACTGCTTGAGTGCTCCTTGCTTGCTCTGGCCACCTGTGCATGTAGAGCTGCCTGGGAGAAACTCCCAGGTAGTTTTCTTCTGTGGTAGGCTTGTTCTCCCCGTGAAGAAAGAGCAACCTTTTAACATCCTAACTGAAATGCATCAGAAAAGTCTCAGTGTTTTAAATATAGCCATGGGCTTGCAGTGAAAGCTTATAAGTATATACACCCACACTTTTAGATGATCCAAAGGCAATGATCCTTTGCACACCACAAAATCCTGTGCAGTTTGTGATAATACAGTAGGAATCTGCACCTGTAATCTCTTCCATCCTTCCCTTTGCCTCCTGTTCCTGCAGTTGTATTTGTATTTTCCACTGGGCTCCTTGACTGTTTTTTTTTCCACTCTGTGCAAAGCTAACTTGAATCATCTAAAGAATCACTGGTCATTCCACAAGAAAAAGCATCAGCAGCTGCCACACTTCATTAACCATTCTGTAAGATTCATAGTTCATGTTTGTAGTGTTACAAGAACACTGAGCATTTTACTGAAATTCTCATGAAAACGAGCTGAAGCAAACTGGTTCTCTCTGTAATGTCTTTCTTAATCACATGCAGAAATATGTAGTACCTTGAAGGTGAGGAAGGATGCACTGCAGTCAGTAAGTACAGAGTGAGAATATTAATAGGTATGTGAAGGGTAAGAGGACAACACCGGCAGTGTTGGGTAAAGAGCACTTCTCACATCAGAGATCTTGCTAGAATAGAGGAAAGTGGCATCTAGGAGGTGACTCTTACACAACAAAAAGGAATAAAATTTATAGCCTTTTCAACTATTCAGATTCTGCCTTTCGTTAGTTAATTGACTCTTTGTCTTTGTATAACTAATTATTTTGTTTTTCTATTCTGTCATAAAATAAGCCAGGAGGACATTTATCTGAAACTGCCTAGGAAACAAAAAGGTCATAGGTTGACTCAGGCCGTGGATGTGTGAGTTTTTTAGAGAAATAAAATCTTTTCTGTGTTGAAATAGGAAACTCATATCTGACTCATCAGGCTGCCTGGCTGTACCACAAGAAATTGTCTTTTGAACACCTATGTTTTAGGTCCGTTCTGTATAAGATGATCATTGCTGTTAAAATTTTTGAATTTTTGACCAGACTAGAGTCAGAAAACTGAAACAAAATGGGAACTGCCTAAACAAGTGAGCTGTAATCACCATTTCCTTTCATGCAAGTAGATGACATTTCTATTCCACATTTTTTTATTACCTCTTTGCCTGTTTCTTCTTTAAAAAGAAAAATTAACCAACCATTTACAACCTTCATAATATGTTTGTCCAGTGGCCCCAGTGGTATTTCCTATATTTAAGAATTTATTGTCAAAGACACTCACACGCAGCATTTCCTTATCATGAGATAACGAAAATCTCACTTCCTGAAAGTCAACTTTCTTGCCTGTGTACGCAGCAGTAGCTGTCACCATAGGACACATTCACCATAATCTCACACTGGAAAGCTTGGAGCGTATGATGTTGGCAGTACCCCAGACCTGTTGCTAGCAGCTGAACCAAAACAGGAGAGTGGCCTGAGGCCAGCTGGGAGTTCCACATTCTTTGACATGGATTGGCATATGAACAAGCCTTACAGAGTATATCTTTCTCCCCAAAGGAAGAATTTTTTTCAAGAAAAAACAAGCCAACACCAGACCCCACTACCAAGTTAGGTATCTCTTTTGCTAGCAAGTAACACACTGCACCGGAAAGCACATGGGAAGAACAGCTGTTCAGCTACTCTGCATGACTAGGAACAGTTTTTTACTAAGGTTTTAGTTCTATTTCAGAAATTCATCACCCTGTTCAAAATATCTGATTCCACTTTTGTACTTTTGTAGCAGATAGTTTCAAAATCCACAGGCCAGTGAAGTGAAAAGCTCATTATTAAACAACAGAAAGGAAGAATACATGTTCTAATTGAAATCTCATGGGAGAAGAGGATCCACCAACAGGCTGTAGGGCATAGAAGTGTTTCTAAAGTCTAAGGCAGTCTTCTTGACACAGTGAACAGCCCACAGCAAAATATCTTTACTAGATGCTGTCTCACTGTTGTTTGCTCAAGGCTAAGAAACTATTCAATTTTAAAAAGGTATTGTGCAAGAAGCATCTGGTGTAAAATGCCTGTCATGGTGTTTGCTGCAGAAGATGATTGGAGAGGTTGGGCGAAGGTTTGGGGAAGGGATATGGGCAGTTCTTTATCCCTTTTGCTACTGTTTCCCCTTTCCTGTTTCATCCTGATGCTCTTTCCATTGACAGATGCTAGTCTAAGGATAGATTCATGCCTGCTCTGCCTCCAGGGATGTAGTACAAGTGAATTTGCCTTGATCTTGGAGGGGAAAAAAATTTAAACCATTGAGAAAACCTTATCAGGAGTCCTTGATTTTGTTTTTCATATTAAGGTATTCTTCTCTGTTATATGGAATTATTTCAGCAGCGTTACTGACTTAAGAAAAAAAAGTGGAATGATAAAATAGAACACAAACAGAAACAAGTCGGAAACACCTGATGTATAATAAGGTCTCTGAGTGTTATTTTTCCACATCAAGGAGTATTGTTAAGGCTGTGCTGTTCTGCTAAGCCATGGATTCAGACTCTTGTGAGGAGATTGGCACAACAGCAAAAGTCTTCTAGCCCCTTGATTTATTTTTTTCAGTCTTCCCAAGGACCAGTTAATTTTATCCGCTCTGCATTTTGGGGGTATGTGCAGTTCAGTGTGTGCCTGGTGAGAGGCTCATTATCCTCCACAGGCTCAAAACAAACCCTCGATTTTGAAAAGGCAACAAAAGAGGTGGCTGGTCCTGGTTTCCGGTGGCCCCGGCCGGGCCAGCACGGCGGGCTCCCGGCCCCGGCGCAGCTGGCTCTTTGTGCGCTCGGGCATAATGAGGAGGGCTCAGGAGGAAGCTGACACAGGTGTGCCACGAGGCCGGGGACTTGGCTGGGGACACTGCCCCGGCTGTGCGGGCACGTCTCCCCACACACAGGTCTTGTGTTCGCTCTTGGCCGCGGCCTTCAAGGGCCTCCTTGTCGCAGCACAAACAACGGCGTCGCGCAGCCTCCCTTGTGCGCTGCATCCTGGCCCGGACTGCCTGGAATAATCCCCTTTCTCAGCCCTAATACCACAGCAGAAATGTCATCCTTATTCTGCAGTGCTGGCATTTGTCAACTTGGTGGGTACAAAGACAGCATTCATTGAGCAGGAGACAGGCACAGGGCCCCAGGAAAAGCCCTTCGAGGGGACAGAAAAGGGTCTTCTGTCAAACTTTGAACTCTACAGGAGCTGCTGTTTGTCTTCAGGTCTGGCAGAACTAGAGAAAGGGCTGTCTTGTGTTGACCACGTCTTCAGTTGGGGTTGTGAGGCAAGTTCAGGTTTAGTTTTTAGGACAGCTGACTAGCAACAAATGGCCTTTCTTTTGGGGAAGTGCCATCTCTAACAATTGTACAATCTACTCTGTTCAGCTCTGTTCACTCTTGGACAAAATTAAACCTACAAGAAATGGATTTATCATCACACTTGCTTTACATATAGATGCAGCTATTCTAATACCAGATACTTTTATCTCCTGTGCCACACATAGAAATAAAAGGTTCTTGCCAGCCCCGGGGGACAGCTTCAGCTCTCCAAAAGGTACCAGTGAGAGGCAGCAGTATGAAGGAAGGGAAGCCTGCTCTTCCTTGGACATCCTAGTTAGCCCTGAAGTATGCAGAGGGACAGTAGATATTTCCACTGGTGGCAAATACATCAACAACAACTGATGGAAGAGATAGAGCCCTTCTGACAGTTCGCTCAATGAGTCAGCCCTTGCTGGTTTCTCTTGCCCCTGCTGTTGAGTTTAAGTGGATGGCTCAAGATAGCATGATGTAACCAAGAATATTCCACTTTATTGAAAACAGATCCACTGGTTTTGTAAATATCGTATTACCCACTATCTGAACACAAGCACTGAGCTCACTTAAAACTCTCTATACTCGGGGGATGCACAGAGGTGATTAACCCTGGGGTATTTGTGTTATGAAGACAGCTGCAATGCAGGTCTGGGAAGGCTTGATTTCAAGCTATCTTATTTTTCTATTTTAAGTTGTCCTCTAATGAGACTGTTAAAACATACCTCACTAAAGAAGTCGCTGTGTTTTAGTGAAAAGTTAAACTAATTTTGTGGGCCATTAAAAACATGCCCTGGCCTATTTCCCACTTGCTCCCATTACAGAGCACTCTAAAATTATAGACTGTATCTGCTGGTATGGAAATGCAGCTACCTTTGGGGTGGAGACCAGTACCAGCCTGTGCTTTGCATTTTGCTACCTCTTCACAGTAATAAATCTGTGTGAAAGTATTGGGGTACACTCAGTAGGTCTTCAGGGGGAGCAGCTACTAAATAGCTTCCAATATGTGAGGTATGACTTAAGACAATGGGGTTTGAGTCAGTTTTGAGAAACTGAAATAATTTCATCATAATACATAATTACACTAAAGGTGGGGTTAATAACAGCAGCAATAAGCAAAGGATACAGAAAGAGAAGAATATTCATTAGGCATTTAACTTCCATGGGTAAACAGAAACAAAAGAAGAGTATGTGTTAGGTACATTTAGCATGAGGTATACAATTCACTCAGCAAATATAGGTAGTTTTCTTTATAATGGTCAATGTTACAGTTCATTTTGATCTAATATTGTTAGATGCCTCATCTATAAAGCTCCATACTAAATACTGAGAGCAAATTGAAACTGACAGAGAAGACTGGGACAGTGGGATAGTCCCACAGGTGACCCCTTCCTAAATGCTGGCGTAGCTGAGCCAGCATTGAAGGAGGAATTGTGTTCTAAGCCATTCCAGTTCCTTCTTGAAAATAAAAGGAAGAAATATATGTCAAGCATGTCACTGTTAATCCATTCTGATGGGTGTGGGGGGTGCTTGTACAATAAGATGCTACAGTGGCTGGACTGGGCTGTAGGCGGCACGTTCTGTGCTGCCAGGATGCAATCAGGAAAACATGTGCAAGAAATCATTTTAGACACTGCCCACCACCCACTTCTTTTTAAGGATGTGGTTTTGCACATGAAATTGGGATATAAACAGGAAAGGCCTCCTCATTCTTCTTGTTATCTGAATAAGCAGTATAAAGGGAATTTCTCTAAATTATCTATGGATAACTGCCTTATCCCTAAATCATCTCTTAGGACTTAGGTTTAAACAGCATGAACTAAAGTCATGCCTTTAACATCAGCTAAAGGAGTTTTAAAAATCCCTTACCTTGCCTGTCCTTTATTCCCCACTAGGTATAAAACAGTGGAGCAGATATTTTTCTTCTTAGAAATATGTCAAGAATAGGTAAAGAGGCCTCTTCAGAGTGTGTGGACAGACAATTTAAAGACTATAAACATAATTTGTAATAAACATAATCTGTAGTGAACAGGCACAGTGAAATAAACAGAAACATAACAGTGTGCTACGAAGGAGAGAGATGTAAGAAAAAAGTGTGGAATTACACATTCACTGTAATTTGCAGTGTAGCCAGGAAGTGTAGTGTTAATACCAAACAAACTTGCACAGACATAGATGTGTCCAGCAGTCAGAAATTCGTATCTGTGCTATTTCAGCAGCTTCTCCAACAGTCAACTCTGTTTCCTGCTCTTTTGCTAGTTTTTTTCAGTGGGCAATATTCTTAAAATATTATGTATTAAAATAGTTGTCTCCTCTAGAAGCAGGGGGGGTGGGACAACAGTGTTTTAAAGTGAAAATAGTAGGTTTGATGTCTATGTGTGTAGTTTTAATTCTCTGCTTTTTCTGTTTGACTTTTGAAATGGCAAAAAATTCATTGTGTTGTATCATGTGATATCAGTAAACTTAAACATATTAATACTTCTGAAAAACCTTTAAGAACAGCCTCCAGAATTTATTTAATTTGCCATCACTGATCACACGGTGTTCTTCATTTTGGGTTCATGATCTAGTAGCTGGTTCAGAATATCAGGGCAGACACATGTGAACTGTAATGGAGCTCATTTTTTACTATGCCTATCCTGTCCTTTTGCTGTTTTCCTCAGGCTTTATCAAATTATTCAACACTGTGTTATTTTATATAAAACTTATAAAGCTTATTTCCTGTAAGTAGGGGTAGGTAGGGAAATACAAAATCACTTACCTGAACTTTTTATTTTAAAAAGTTGAGTCTCTAAATTGGGATTGCCTCCCAATTAATTTTTGTCTATGACATCTTGCAGTTTGTGCCAGTTAAATGATCTGTTATGAGTAAATTTGTCAAACCAGAGCTGTTAAAGCTCTTGATACCAGAAAACTGTAACCACATGAGGACTATCTTTCAGTTCTCTTATGAGACTGTTGTTTCATTGCTCCATACAGAGGAAACGAGGGTCAGCTGATTACCTCACAGGTTGGCCTGAGACTGAGCATGTTGCTCACCGTCAATGTGAGAAATGCTTTAGAAATGCATGGTTTGACTCTGGAAAAGTGCAGCAGTGAATAACCAGCTTGGAGTGGTACTTGGCAAGAAGGTTGTGATGACAGTATATTTTTGAAGGCACCGAGAAACAAAGAAGTGTTACCAAAAAGGAGATATGCACAACAAATTCCAGGGCAGAACAACAGCTGCAAAAATCTTTTCTGCCTTTGAACTCCGCTTTTAAACTGAACTGCTTTGTTTCACAGTGCCTGCAAACAACTGGAGCACTTCCAATATCAGTATTCATACCTGTTAGTGGAAAAGCTGCAGCTATTTGCAGCCATCTTGGGGTGTAGATGGATCTGCATTTAACAGGAGATTTTAACTAAGGAGGAGAGTTATTTAAAATTATTAGTTCAGGTTTTACAAGTGTGATCTCTGCAGGCTGCACAGGCACTTCAGTGGGCAGCACTGCTCTGCAGGCAGAAGGGCTCACTTGGTGCATTAAGGGTAGTGTGGAGGACACAAGATTAGGGGTGCTGCTGTTAGGTGTCCATATATATCTGGGGTAACTTGTAGGTATCTGCCTGCCTAGACTGCAGGTCCTGGATCTGCTTCCATCACCCCTGAGGGAGCAGAGAGAGGCCCTGCTTGCTGGGTGCTGCTGTCCTGCAGGCAGCCTGGCAGGAGCACATGCTGCTGGTGACACGGCTGCAGCTCCTGCTCAGGTGACGGCTGTGGGCTGTGGCAGCCCTCAAGTGATGTCACAACAGCTGGGTGGTCTGCCCCAGCTAACACAATCATAACTTTGCAGCTTTTTGCTTAGGATGTTGCTTTGGAAAACATTCTCACTGTCTGTACTCACTGGAAGCTGTTGTGGGGCTTTGTTCAAGCATACATTCAACACTGTATATGGAGAGCTGTGCTGAAAATGTAAGGCAGCGCTGCTACAGCAAAGTCAGTTTTGTAAACTTGCAGAACAAACTGCTTTCAACTACAGCTTAGCAACAGTCTGATGAAGTGTGGGGGGCCAATTCAGCATTTGCATTTCCTTCTTTCAAACAATTAATTTAGCTAAAAGCAGGTTATACTACGAGTGTTTAACCAAAAAAAACCCCACATAATGCCTCTTCTTTTAACCAGCATTAAGGACGAACAAAGGACAGAAGAAGAATTGCACATGCAGCTTCTGCTCGGCAGTGAGCTTTTCAAACTACAGCTCAAAACTTCTCCCTAGAAAAGCAGTGATCCAGATTGCCTGGATTTGATCCTGCAGTGCCTGTGTTGTGCACAGTAACAGCTGTTGGCTCCTGGCAGGGGGAAGGGGACAGTGTGGGGCTTCCAACAGCTGGGAGCAGGTTGTTTTAGTATTTACACTAGTAAATAGGAAGGACAAAAGGAAAAAGTTGGATCTTGCCAGTAAAAGGGCATATAAATAAAGAATGGAGAACTTTTCTTTTGTCCAGGAAATAGAGACTATTCACCAACCTGTTTGCTGCAATAAATAATAAAAGCATTAGAGCACTGAGTTTAGCACTATTTTGCATATTGTAATTATCCTCAGACCATTCAGATAGACACTAATAGCCCCACAAGCAAAGGATATTTTCATTCCCTTACATGGAAAGAGCCAAACAGCCCCTTAGACTGAAAATAAGGTAGAGTTTGCAGAAGAAAGTAAGAACCTAAGGCATACTGATGCCCTATGGCTGGCTTGAAATTCCTGGACTAATGGTGTACTACCATAGCAAGATATAGAGTAGGAGGGAAGGGCTTGTGACCATATTCGCCAGTGTGAAGATGAACTTCCCTTTGCAGCACCTGTACTGTTGGCACATTTGCTTTCCCTAAGCCAAGCGATCAGTCATGCAAACAGCTATGTGAAAACAGACAAGCCCAGGTGTTAGCTGAATCAGAATTACCACGTGGCACTGTCTAAACCAAGACCCTAAATCCCAGTATGCTGTGGTACCTGCCAACAGAAGCAGCAAACTGAAAGCCATTTCCTCCCATAATACATACAGTGTGTTCCTTTGGTCCCTTCCTAATAGAAATTGCGGTGAGCAGCATCAGATTTCGAAAGGAATACTCTGAAAACTTGTGTTGCAGACCAGATGTCACAAAAGAGACACAGAATGTACACTTGTTGTAGATGGTTGGAAATTTTGTCTGTTAAATGGAAGTAAAATGGTTTGTGTATTACATCTGAATGAGAATCAGCTTCTGAACTGCTGACTAGTGCTGAAGGCAGGGATGACTTTTTTGCCTCGTTTCCCCTCAGGAGAAATGGTGCGAGCTATAAAATCAGTTCTTTCAGCCTTGCCTTACATGCACATCCTTCTTGATGATCAGCTGCCTGAAGTCAGTTCTCTTCCAGACAGAGGAGAGCCAATGAGGTGAAATGACCATCACAGAGTCTGAACTTACTGCTTCAGACCAGTAACAACTTACTTAACAGAGTTCTCCATTTTCACGGGTTTTTTTCTTTTCAGCTGTAATTTTCATGCTCTTCTGTATTATTTTCTTATTTTCTTCTTTCCTTCTCTTAAGATCACTGTTCTTAATGTTTAAAAACTTGAACAGTGGAGTACAAACAGGATGTGTAAAATCTCCTCCAAGTCATTATTCTCTGCAGAAAAGCAGTGCTCTGTCATCTGCAAATGAAGCTTTCTTTCCAGTTACACCTCTCCCTCCTCAGCACTCTTCTCCACCCTGATGACTTGCTCTTTTGAGTTACATTATGATAAACAGATTCATCTCTGTGGAGCTCGGTGGTTAGTAATAACTCAGCCCCATGAGGCAGAAATATAACTTTATAGTCTGTGATCTGTCAGAAGTGGTGATATGTAGGATTTTACTTTAAGGAGTTGCAGGAAATGTGGCTTATGGACCTATTTATTAAAATCTATTGTAGAAACAGATGCACAAGCTGTAGCAATTAATGAAAAAATGTCACAGAAATCTGACTGTATACAACTTGCAAATTATTTTTAAACACAAAATTGTACTAGTAAACTGTTTTCCATTAATGATTTACCAGTTCCATTTAAAAATGAGCAGGAGATCACAACAGAGTGTAGAAACTGCAAGAGATTGAACAATATTGCACATTGGCTTGGGTTCTTTTGAATTTCAACCCCAAAATGAGCATAGATGATGTTTTTTGTTTTATATCTAACAACTTTCTGTGAACCTAATTTGCCTTTTTATCTCTTGTACAACATCAGAATTGCAATCGCTTCCTCACACTTGACTGGAAATAAAAATGCTCTTGATTGGTGGAAAAAGAGGTTCCTTTAAGCAACCACAGACAAACATTAACTCCTTTTAAACATGCTACTTAATACATATGAGGAGACCACAGGAGCTGAAGTGTTCTGCCTGTTGTGCTGATTCAAAACTGGCAGTAAGATATGCATCCTTTAGATGCACAGAAAGATGGAAGAAAGTATCCCATAAAGTTTATTTTTCCAGTATAATCAGCTTTAAGACCAAAGCACTTCAGTAGTACATCTCTCCCCCTCTCCTTTAGTGCAGTGGAAGTCTTGTTCTAAACAGGACTTCTAGTTATTAAATATATTGTAAACATATATATTTCAATACATGTTTACTTGAACATAAGCTCAAAATGTGCACACTGTGTACTTGGGGAGGCTTGTGGGAATCCTCAGTTCCTGAGTTGCCCTTGTTCCTGAAGATAGAGGAAACTTTCCATTGAAGAGGTTTTTGCCCTTGGTGACAAGGGCTCGTGAAATTCTTGTTGATACTAATAGGTGGGTACCCTCAGACAATACGGCCCAGTCCATGAAACAACTCGCAGATGAGGATTTTGTGGACCAAATAATCAAAGATGTTTAGAATATCCCATGAACTCAGTGAAAATGTCTGTAGGATCTCAGCATGTGATTCAGCCTGCACTTCTGTTTTGTGGAAAGCTACACAACACAGGCTGACCCTTGAATTGTTGGAGATACATGCTGCACTATTACTTGAATGCCTTGAGCTTCCTAAGAGGTGTAGGTATCATAGTCAGGTACACAAGATTGCACTCGAGCAGAGAGGTGAGGAAAGTGCAAGTAAAGCAGCCTCAGCAAAGAGTGGATAACTGCAGCATTTTGGAGAGACAGAAAAACATTCTTTGAGAATTCGGACAAGTTAGACTTGGGGAGTAATACCACAATAGCACTAAAAGAGTGACTAAATTTGATCAATCTTCAGATTGCACTAGTCCTAAAACATTTCCAAAAGCTCTGTCCTCTGGCTGCCAGTGTCGGCTCTTGTTCTCCTTCACCTTCAAGCAGCTGTTTTTCATCCATGAATTCCATTCGCCCCACTGAACGTGGGCTCACTACATAGCAGTGATACAGTTGCAAGCAGTGAAAACCAGCTTATGCTGTGTGTGTCACACACAGACATATTGCTGGCATTTATATGCAACCTTCCTACCTAGCAAGAGCAAACACACATGTTGTGTAAGAGACCAGAGGGAGACTGATACTTGTGGAATGTCACAAAACTGAGCCGGGGAGGCAGGATAAAATATTGGAAGTGCTGTTCCTGTTGGAAAAGACTGAAACCATCTTAACACATCAATCTGGTTGTCTGTCACCTCTTCCTGGTGGAACAGCTGTATCTCATGGACAGTAGTGTCAAATGCTAAAGAGGTGCAGGATGAAGAGAATGGATGTGTTCTCTCCTCATTACCAGAACGCAGTCATCCATCAGTGCCATTATGGTGGTTTCATTTGTGCTCTGGCTTGCATCCAGGCTGTACTGGGACTGCTTCACTCAGCTAAGGTAGGCTCCCTTAACTCTTGTAAGACATATTCCTTGCTACAGGCAGAACGTTCCTTAAAGAACTGTGTCTATACTTCTGAGTATCTGTCAGCCAGACAAGAAGCTGTCCAAGATGCTCACATAGGGAAGTAGTAAATTGATTTGAACTTTTGCCATACATAGTCCTAATTTTCCCCTTCTCCCTACCATCTCTGCCCTTTCAGTATCACATTAATCAATTCTGCAGACATTTGGGATCAAAAAGTACTGGCAGAAAAGGGAAAAAAGCTTCTCCAGTATTACTGCTGAGCTATAGGGTGGACCTGGGATTAAAAAAACTCCATATTAATACTACTGGTTACAAAATAGCTTAATGCCTAGATCCTACAGTGGAAATTTCTTCAGCAAATCCATTTAATGATTAATCTTCATCTCTTTTAAAAGAAATACAACTTAAAAGTGTACACAAGATATATATTGCACTTTATGGAAAGGGGAGGAACAATATTCCACCAATTCCAGGCATCCATCTCATTAGTTGTAGGCTCAGCAGCATATTTTTAAAAAGCTTGCAGGTAAGGTTTTAAACCATTCCTTGCTTATTCAGCCTATCCAAGCAGTCTCCTAGTTTGTCTGTCTTTTAAGTTTAAAATTGTCAGCTTTCATGATTATTGTTGGTGTCTGTGGCTCACAGCACATACATATATATTATTATTCAAGTTTCATTTTGTTTGTGTTAGTTGGGTTGTGTTTTAATGTGAAGTCATTACAGTGAAAAAGTTTTATATATAAATCCAAAGACAACAAAAAAAATTATACAGGAACTCTGCTGTTTGCTCTAAATGGAAATAAACTGGCAGGGCCCTAAGTTTCTACAGATTTCTGTAACCTTAATGAAAATTAGGCAATATAGTTCCATACAGCACCCTGGAAATGAATAAGGTGTGTAGTGCTCAGTGTATAACCAAGATGTCAGGACTGGTCAGATGACCAGTGTAGCCCTAGAAAAGCCCTTCTGTCACCCATAGGCAAGGCCAGCCTCAACAAGCAGCCTGTGGAGAAAGGCTGGAGCGAGTCAGTGCGACAGCCCTGTCACTCTGGGGCACAGATCTGATGGAAATAGCTGCCACTGTGAATCTGGTTACCCTGCACAAGGCTCCTGACTCCCCTGGTGCCAACTCCCTGACCTTTACAATCTGACAGAGCTGCCTTTGCACAGCAGATAAACAATCACCTGTTTGAGGTCACAGGTGCCGAAGCCGAGTCCCAGAATACAAGTAAAGCCACATCTCAGTGCAATGCCAGCTGCAAGGATCCAACTGCAGGCACATCCTTGTTTTTTCCTGTCTTTTAGGCACAGCACTGCACATGTACCCATCTTTCTCCCAGAAACCAAACTGTCAGTCTAGGAGCATGTATGATTGATTATTTATACATGAAATGTCAGCTGCTTTTCTTTAGTGCGTGCTAGGGATGTTCAGCAGCTTTAAAGGTGACTTAAAGGCGAAGTCCTAAATATCTTGCACAAGTCCTTTCCCTTCAACATCCCACTCATTGAAGAAAATTAATGAAAGTAAACCACACATATAACTTGACGCATCTAAATATAGTATAGAAGTCTTGGCTTGTGTGTGGTCAGTAACACTGAAGTGTTTCCCACAGTTCAAAGAAACTTTGAAACAGAAGGCTGGGAAGAACAAGAACCTGTCAGCCTCTGCTTTGTGACCACCAGCTTTAGTGCTGGAGTATGGCTAATCCAGAGCAAAGTTTATTTCACAGCACTAGAAGGGGGTGGCCCCATCAACAGCCTTTGGCTTTGAGATGACTTTAGCTCTTTGCAATTGCCAGTACAGCACCTGCACTAGGAACAAATTTTAAAAAGTAGGTCACAACTGCACATGCAATTACTGATTGCACAAAACAGGCAGGCTATAAAAGTGTCCGGGTGTATCTGCTTTAAGTGCTGGCATGCAATGTCAGGAAACCCAGAAAACAGAGGACCACCTGTGGAGTCCTCACTGCAGTATGATCCTGTTAAGTTAATACTCTCGAGCCTCTCTGCTGACTAATACAGGCAAGCATTACAGCCAGCCAGGACTTTAATAAGCGGGACACTTCTACCTAGGGTACGTGCCAGCCCTAAGCTTGCTGTGGAAAGCAAGCACGAAAGTAAGCAAGAGGTTAAAAAAGAAAACGTCTGGCTTTTTCAACAGCTGGGTTCCATTGTGAAAGGGTCATGTGGTGCCAAGGAAAACAGAAAATAGGAAGGCACACAGATTTGTTAGTTTGAAGTAATTGACCACATGGTGTCCAATGGTTTGTGTTCTCATGTTCTCCAGAGTGAAGTCCCACGGGAGCTGAGGCAGGGGTTCCAGTTCCTAGCACTCTATTGTTTACCCTGATGGTTTCCAGATGCTGGAGACAAGGACAGTGAAATCTTTGGGATGCTGCCAAAGAATGAAAAAGACTAAAGAAAACACTGAGGGTATTTTTTGAATTTTATTTTTAAAGAGACAGTACTTGGTGAAAAGACCACCTTCTTTTACAGTTCCTTGCCCCCTCAACTACACATGCCCACACTGCTTCTCTTTTTCTGCCCCTTCTCCCCCATCTGGTTTTTCTTCCCCCCCACTCTTTTTTTTTTTTTTTTTCCCCATTTAAACAGCTTGGTAACTAACCAAGGGAAACCGATGTAGGGTTTGGGGTTTTTTTTTCCCTTGGCACCCATAGCTCATTTAGCTGTTACACAGTGGATGAGCAAAAATGGTCAGAAAACCCCAGCAAAAACTTCACAGCAGGCAAATCACCAAGAGAGTGTCAGCAGTGATGGGAAAGCCTCAGAAGGCTGTGAGTTCAAGTTTGCTTTGGCATAGCTGGAAGAAGCTTGCAGAATTCTACAAAGTGTTTTCAAACATCTGAACCATGGAAATGAGGGAAGGGGAGCAAGAATGGGAGAGCAGTACACATTTTCACCAGCAAAGCCAGGAAGCAGAGAAGAGCAAGGGAATGTAAAATAAGGAAAAAAAGTCCCAAACCCCTCCTAGTAATTAATTCTTCCAGAGGGATGAGGTCCAAGAGCAGGGCTTCAGTGTTTGGAGGCCTATATTTTAGTGAAGTTTGGCTGCCAGCACTCTGAGTTAGAGCAAGTTTCTACATTGCACCTACAGGTATGTATGTACTTGGGGTTAGTAAGAGACTCTGGAAATCTACAAAAGAGTTCCTGTTGTTGCCATCAGAAGGTGGTAGATGAGATAGTTCTCCTGTTCACACATGAGAAATACCAGGTTGTGCCTTGCCTTTTCTTTTATTGAAGGGTATCTGCTATAGTAATTTCTTTGCTGCAGTCTTCATGTCTCCTGAGAGGGGTGAATGAGTATTTTGCAGACAAAAATCCTCCTCAAAGTAGTCTTGGTGGAGTTCAATTTGCTACAATAAAAACTTAGCAAAATCTGCTGTTCAAGAAGAAGCAAACAAGAAGCTTGATTCTAGATTCACTATGAAGTGTGAATCTACTCATACCATAAAATTCATTTATACTTGGAACCTTAGGCAACCTGCTGGCCAAATTTCAGACCCTCTGATATGGCCACCTTGTGCTTATTCATTGTCTTTTAAGGAGCCTCCTAGCAAACCCAGTGATGCTGAAACCTGATGTTCTAAGGTATGATAAAAGGGCACAAGTCTCTTTACTTTTTCTCCTTCCTGTCTCCTGGACAGGCTCAAAAGGAGCCCTCATGTCTCTTCACTTTGTGATTTAGTAGTTTGTGTGTTAGGGCTGATAAAAATGCACCATTCAGAGAGAAGCATTGGTTTGTTTCTACTATACATTTCAAAGATTTTTAATGCTAAATTACTCCTACCTTTTTCTTACTGTATGTATTAACACTAACACAGAAGAGCTGAATTCAGACAGCACTGAAATTAAAAAGAGCTTAAGAAAGACCTCTTATCAGATGCTGGAAACAGGACTTTCAGCATGAGCCAATACTTCAGAAAGGGAGGTATGTTTGTACATTGACCTGTACATGCCCAGACGTTCTGTGTGTTGGACAAATAAAGGACGGTGCTGACACGCAGCTCAATGCGCACACCTGGGAAACCCAGTCAGAAACAAAATGAGGCACATGGTGTTTAAGTTTATGTATCTGTTTGATGACATGCTAAAAATATTAACTGTGTTGTTTTGACGCAGAATTGTGCTGCTTTCTAACTCCAAAACCAGATTGGACCATGCTGAATGCTAAAACAATACAACAATTTTATCACCCTTGAAGTGATGAAGCACAGACTCAACCTTAATTTTTTACCTCTTTGAAAAAACAGTAAGAGCTAATCTGTTTGAAAATAAAAGATTGCCTGTGATTTTCTAATTAACCTCTTTCTTTGTTCCCAAATAATATGTAATAAACAAGTTGCAAGCCTATTTCTCTCTCCACACACTGAAAAGAATTTCTAATGTTCTTACTACCTAGTACCTGAATCACATCCTGAATGGTGCCTGACATCAGCAGTCAGTCAGGTGGGTCTATGTCAAGATTTGGTTTTATTGTATACGATGCCTAATTTTTTTTTTTTTTTTTGGTAAACGAAGATCTAATAGTAGCTATGGTACCTATATTGCTGTCTCTGAAGTTGGACCATTTTTACTGTAGTTAAGGGTGTTTATTTCCTTCACTGAGCAGTAATTGTTTCATATAGGCACATGCATGCCAGAATGGCTGTAGTGGGCCACACAAAGTGCTAGCCCAGTCCTTGGTAGGTCCAGCCATGGATGTCAGAGGAGACTACAAAACCAAGCTAAGCATAAAATAGTTTTACCCCAGCAAGCTCCTCCAGACTCCCCCAGTTCGCAATTGAGGGATGCCCTGAGCCAGTGGTGGTTCTTTTACCCAAACTCTGTTCTGATCTTGCTGCTCAGAAATACAATACCAGAGTACTGCATCTGATAGAGCATGGCTGATTAAAGAATGAATTAATAACCCTGTCATGAATGTGCTAACCAAGTGGCAGTGTTGGGTCATAATTCACTTCTACTGAAGAAATCATAAGAGATTATATGTTCCATATTTCTTATTTCGAGGGGAGATGATGAACAGTGATACTGTCAAATGCTCTATGTTCCCCACACTTTGCTTCTAACTTGAAAGAGACAGAATCAAAATTACTTACAGTCAGCACATGAAAGATATGTTTGTTTTCAGACTGGCACTTTTTGGAGGCTCAAAGGGTATCAAGTACATTAGCAAGAATGTTTTCATAAAAGGCTCTGTTTTCCCTGTTGAAGTGTCTTGGTTCAAACACAGTGCTTGTGTTGGACTTAGCAGGACGTGTTTTTCAGTCTAGTTCCTGAAAGACAAACTCCTGCAGACCAAAGCCACTACCCCACGTGCTTCCTGTGTGCTGATCTTACAAGGGCAGAGAGAGGACTGCAGACGAGGCTGACGGTTTGCACTGGCTCCCCTGCACCTGCGCTCAGCTGGGGATTGCGTGGTCTCTGCAGGCAAGCAGAAGAGCTTTCCCCAGGGGCTGTCCAATGAAAATTTAAACCTCGACCAACTTTTGATCTTGTTACTAGGATGTAAACAGATACAATATGGGAGAAATACTTTGAGATGGAAGATATAACTATTATTGCACTACATTTGTTCATTGCAGTATTCTTACTTTTCTCCAAAGACTTTGTTTACTGCAAAAGAGAGAGACTTAAGAGTCCTGCAGAGAGTCTGCATCAGTCTCTGAGTATACACTGCCTCCTTAATGTTTTCTGTCAGCAGACTTGAAAAGAATAGGTGCAAAACTGAAGTTAGTTCTTGGTATGCATGGAAAGAATAAAGTGTATTGGATGAGAAGGTAAAGTGGACAGAGCTTAAAAGGGCCCTAATTTATGACGATTTTTTTCTATTTATTTTCACAACACTAGATTTGGTAGAGATGAGTGAGGACTGAACTTAGCTAAACAGATATCATTATTTGGATAAATACTGCTTGGTGGCTTTAGAGTGGCTGTGAATCCAGCTCCTAGCAACTCCTTTTCAAAGTCTGTTATAGAGATGAGCTGTAGGGAAGGATTTTTACTGCAATTCCCTGGATACAGGTCCTGCAATTTTGACTGGCTTTTAGGTACTCCCTGAGGGGTATGTTACCAATTTCCTTGTACCTTCTGCTTTTCCAGGCACCTGAATGAGAGTTTCAAAAGCTTGATAGAAATTAGTGCACTTGGGGCTGCAGGTCTGTGCCAAAGCACTGTGAATATCTAACATGCTGTGTTAAAGCTTAGCAGCGAGATGGAAACCTTTCAATTCCATTGCACTTTCAACTGCTGCCAACCTGGCAGTCCAGTGTGCAAGTTTTGAATCAAGCCTGGTGCATTTTTTTTCCAGGCAGATTTTTTTCCTTACTGTAAACTGGCTGTTCTATTTCCGAATAACACTTCATTTAGGGCATAAAAGGTGGCTTGAAGGAGCTCTAGGACAAGCCTTTGGTGACTTAAAAAGAAGAATTAATTTCTTACTAACTACATTTTTCCTGTGTGCACGTTTTTGATATGGGAGAGATGAACACAAATACTGAATATTTATTTGCCTTTTTCTTACATCTGTTACTGAAATAACTGAAATGTTTTAAATAACAAATATAAGACAGGGCACCAAGTGCTTCGTAAGCAGCTAATGCTTTAGGGAGTCTCTGGATTTGAATGCTGAGTTTCAGGCACCAAGAGGAGTTTTGTTTTCACAAAGTATAGTTTATCAATCTGTTTTTCAGGTGTCCAACACAGCAAATTAGGGGCTTTTTTGTATCTTCTGCAATTTTTCAGAAAGTTAGGAGTACAGTACAGGGCAAACTTTTTACCTAGCACCAGAAGTGAAGAGAACATTTTGTTTTGTAATTTTTTTTCTATAATTATTCTAGCTGTTTGTTCAAACATTTAAGAGTTCCAACTCTTTATTTAATGCTCTGTATTGGCATCGGGGATAGATCTCTGATCAAGACAAGAAAATTTAAATACAGTATGTGGATATAGGTGATTCTGTGTTTGCTACAGAGATGGAAAAAGAGAGAGAGACCCTCAGCATTTGGCTGGGACTCAGTGTGCTAATAATGTGCTGGTTGCAAGCAGCTGATTCTCTTCAAGTATGTCTGACCTAGCAGATGTCTTGAAGTTAGGGAGCTATGACCTCAAGCACTGGCTCATGGAGAGGTTGGATCCCAAAGAGAAGCTCCCAATGAGGCAGTCAGAGAGAGAAAATAACAAACAAAAAATATTTTATTTGTTGCATCCGGTTAACCGGTAACAAAACAAGCAGAAAAACATACACAATTATATCCTGAGTTTCAAGAGCTTCAGTTCCAAACTTTGTTTGACCTGGTTACTCTGAGCTGGCTTTAGAAAATGAAATGCTGTCTTTCCTCCTTAGACTGGAAGACTGTTTCCTGCCTGGGATTTATGGCTAGTGGTAGACCTCAAAGCACTGCATAATGTTCAGTATCAGAGGAAGTGAAGTAGATTTAGCTGCGAAGACAAACTGAGAAGGGGATTATCAGCAGATTTCTGCAGCACTTGTGTGTCTCACGTGTAGCAGGCGCAAAGGAGTTTTCTCCCTTCTTCTTCTGGCTTGTTTATACTCAGTAAATTGAATATCTGGGGATTGCATGCTGTGGTCAAATTGTCATCAGTTAAAATTTGAGCAGTTTTAAGCTGGTTATATTGCTCTGAAGTATTCTACATTGATACTATCTTGTTCCCGTACAAAATATGGACATTGGCTATTTCTGCTGCAACTGTTTCTTGTTTTGGGGGTTTGGGGTATTTTGGTTTGGTTTGTTGGGGTTTTTTTTAAGGTTTGGGCCTAAAGTACTGCTTTCTGCTATAAGCATTTTGAGCTTGCATTTTCTTGTCAGAATGTGTGAACAGATTATGGTATGGGCAAAAACTGCTGCTCATAATCCATGGGAAAATCAGATAGCAGAGCACTGAATGATCCGTGTGGTTTCTAACTAGGCTTAACCAATGGCAGCAGAAGTTGTGCTGACCAGGTCACTGGGAATAAGACATGTAGCTGTGTTCATTGGGATGAATGTAAATAGAGAAATGGTAACATTTTTTCACTTGCAATTGGTGTCTGATTTGAGAATTGAATATAAAGTGCTAAAAGATAATGAATTTTAAAATTTCTTTTAGTCAGAGCCCTGTAACTGATGCAGAACTTATGACAACCAGTAATATTTTGCATTTGTTATTATTGTGCTTTCCTTGAAGTACTATACAGATATCACTGAATTCCCAATTCTCCTGTGCACACTGGAATAAGCCTGCATGCCAGTGCCTTCCCTCCTAGGCACCCTGTTTTCAGCCCCTCCAAAAAGCCTGATTATTTTTTGGAAATCACTGAGCATCCTTCCCCAGGCCACCTTACTCGTGGATACAGCAGGTCACTTTGCAGTCATCACTGGGAAATGCTGGTCCCTGTACATTTTTAAGATGCTGGCTGCTGTCAGGAGGGAGAATACACAGCTGATGCATCGCAGTTGCTTGGGTGGAACTCCACAGAGGAGTTCAAGCCTTTTAGACCCTCCAGAAAAGTTGTACCTGTGGTCTTGTTATATCTCATGCACTTTGGTTGCCTCTTTCATTTTTGTATATTCCATAGAATAGGAAGCCACTATTGTTTCTCAGGTTTTATCACAAAACAAAAGCCAAGCTTCTAGTACCAAAATGCTGAGTAGGCATACATTTCTAGTTCTCACAGTAAGCCTCCGCCTACCTGGAGTTTTTGGATATAAAGCTCAAGATATGGCTGAAAGAGAACCTGTGTTAAGGGGAAAAAACTTTTCCAGATCTAGAACAGGACCTCAAAGGGATGAGGGTTTAATTCCAAATGCCACATAGGACATGTTGTTGCCCTTCTTATTCCTCACACTTCCCCATGGATTACTAGTTACTTGTGCCTTAAAAGGAATGTGGCAAGGCAAAGTTAATAACTTTAGACTCTTCTTATTATAGCAATGTGGGTCAAACAGAATAAAAAGAGTGCAAGAGGAAAAATGGATCAAGTTTTATTACTGATCAAGAAGAGCTCTCTTTGAACTCAAGGATTACAGAATATGGTAAAATATTTGAGAATGTAAAGGCTGAGTCTTTGGCACTTGATACCTAAAGCTCTCAGCATGAGAACTGAGATCACAGAATCTCCCAAATTTAGGTGTTTGCCTGTATCTTCTGTCACAAGCCTCATCACCTAAGCAAGCAAGTTCTTAAATACATATTTAACTTCAAAAGCACATGAAAAATCATACTGAAATCAGGAAAATTTTGCTGGATTGTGGTCTTATGATTCCAGTAGTAAACTTAATTTGAAGGAACCTGAACTTTACCTGGATTTTTTCTTAGAGAGGGGAAAACAAAATCATTCTTATCTCAACCCAGTTTCATTCCTCTGTGTGAGTAATGTATGTGGGGAAAAGTTCAGTGCTTGTTACTCTTCCTAACACTCAGACTATTTTAGAGCTGACAAAAAAAGAAAAGAACCATTGCTGAATGAGACTCTGTGTCTGTTGCTTAGGATGGCTCTCCTCTTGCTGTGGAAATACGTGTGAAAGCAAAAGAGACATCTGCGCCTAAGAGCCCAGTAACCCAGAAATTTCCTGTCCCATTCTTTCCTATGGAGAATGCAGGGATTTGGGAGCTCTCAAGACAAACATGCATCTATATTCCCATGTAAGACAGCTGTACAGCTGCCAGGATTGCAAGATGCCACAGAGTGTAATTTTTTTCTCAGTCAAACTATGCTACGAATGGATAATCCTGTCTTTTATTTATATATTACAAATATATTTGAAAAAAAAATCCACTAGCTTATCCATTAAAGTCAGATGGATGTAAACAAACACGTAGTAAATAAACATGTAAATGTTGGGGTTTTTTTTCTCCTAGGCTCTATGATCATTTCATTGAAATGAAGAACTTGTGACAGTTTTTGCTGTAGGGCTTTGTAACACTTGCTCACATGCACCAGAAACTCTATGAGAAAAGACTGACTGGTGAGGGTGGGTGTTGTCTTTTCTTCTGGTGATGATATAGGGTTACATAAAACTGGAAGTAAACAGTTGTCCATCACTCAGGACAAAGGTGTTTTTCTGCTGAGTTAACTTCAGATGCAATTAAACCAGAGCTGTGATACAGACTGGGATGAATGGTCATAGGAGACCTATGGAATTACTGATGCAACACAGACTTTCCTGGCAGCTGTGGAAGTTAGAGACTGTATACCTATGGCTTTGCTCCCATTCAGTTTGAGAACTGGCAGACATCCCATTTTTGTCCTGCACAGCACCCTGATGCCAATTGTGGGCTGTCCTCTACTGCGGCCACTGCTTTTCCTTGGGAGCATTGCTTTCTGGAAACAGTGCCTGTGCAAAAACTGACCAATTTACTTTTCTACTTTATCTTATTTCTTCAGCTGTGAAGAAATAACAGCAAGTACAGAAAGGCTGCACTTTTACTGGGGAGCACTAGGACGTTGCTTTCTGGATCCTGACTAGAGGTAAAACCTTATATGCAAGGCTGGCCAGAAGAATTAGAATGCACCTTGTTGGACTAATCAAGGGAATACACTCCGCCTTTCTCTTTTCTTCTCCCTCCCCCTGCACCACCTCCATTGTATGGCAATGGTGGAAGGAAGGAAAGTGAAAGACAGGAATAAAAATAAAAGATCAAGGAAGTTGACATGATCAGATTAAGCAACTGTTTTTTCCCATTGTATTTAAAATCCATGCATTAAAAGATGTTGAAGGTGTAGGTGTGCTCTATCTGGCTGCACTGATGTGAACTGAGCTACTCTGCTGTGACCTGCTGCCAGTGGCTGCATGAGAACACTCCCTCACTAGGACCAGTTCAGTAACCAGTTCTGAGAAAACAGTGTTTTAAATAGCACCTTATTAATACCTTGTGCTTGTCTTCATAGTTTGGGGTCTTTTTCCTTTTCTTTTCTTTTCTTGGCAATAGATCTGCACATATTTTTGTTAAAGAGTACTTAGATTCTAAGATGTACCCTCTTACAGAAGTTAGAATCAGACAGCTAGAGTTTTTATGTAGAAAAAATAATAATCTTAGGTCCCAATTTTACAACTGGATTCACTCAGGATGACCTGTGGCACAGTTGGAAATTCCCTGAAGTTTAAGGAAGATCTTTACACAAACAAGCATCTGACTGAAAATTCAAGACCTCATAGGTTTTGTCACCTACTCTAGGACCTTAGCTGTAGTCAAATGTCTTGCTGTTTAACAAGGAGCATATTAAAAATTCAGTAATTTATCCTTATATCTATTAGTTTTTAATTAGAATTAAATATCACCCTTTCCTCATGTAAGTACTGAAGTTAACACACGTGCTTAGAAAGACAAAAAGAGGATAAAGAAATTTGCTGTATATTGGCTTGGGATCATTTGTATCAGGTGAAGTACAACTAAAAAGATTCCTTCTGCAGGCATGAATCTGATAGAAACATCTGTGACTGGAAAATGTGCTATGCTCTGGCCAAGCTGTCACTGCAGAGTGAAATATGGGGTAAGTGAAAGTACTGCCCAGAAAAGCGAGTGGTAGTAAAGCTATACAGATGTGAGAGAGAGGGTTCTCTTCTGCTCAGTGATACCTCCTGCCAGGGTAGGCCAGGGAAAGAGAGGAGAGGACAATAAATGCTCAGGGCTGAAAGGAAAATGAAGAAGAAAGAGAAGGAAATCAAATGGCAAGTGAGGGACTGCAAAAACACTAGGGAAAAAAAGACAAAAACTGTTTTGTCAGCATTCAGGTTTTTTTCCTACATTTCTCACAATACATTGCTAAGTCACCCTGATATGTCAGCCAGCCATCTGGCACCGTCCTGCAGCATGCTAGCTGACAAAAAGAGGAGAGCAATGCATTTTAGGAATGGCTGAACCAAGCACAGTATCTGTATGCAAAACTATAAGGTCACCTCCAAGAGCTCATTTAGTCTACAAGTTAAACAAATGTAACTGATGTTCCTTCAGATGTATGACTGTTTGAGTTGTCCAGAACAGACTTCCCTCTAATCTGACAACATATTTCTGGCCAGTTCATTCTGAGAGGGCTAAAATCTGCATTGGTTATTCTGCTTGTGTAGATAAGATCCTGTGAAGACCTGCTACCTGTTTAGATTTGGGCTGTGAGGAGGTCAAAAGGGTGGTCTGTGAAAATAAAGGCTGGTCAGCCTCTCTTCAAACAGTTCCCCTGTTTATACAGAGTGAGTGAATGAGCACACGATAGAAGTGCAGAGTGGGTAAACTGGAAGTTCTCCTAGCTCTTTCACAGATTAGAATATTAAACTGAATTAGAAAATAACACACTGAAAAGATTTAAAGGAAATATGCATTATACAATGCATAGTTCAAATCTTTGGCACTCACTGAGACTGGGAACCAAACTGCACTCAAAACCAGAATCAAGGATTTATAAAGAGTGAGAACAATGAGTTAGGCATAGTAAAAACTCATCTGCAATTAATAAAAAACAGTATTCAGCAGGACATGTAGCAACTGCAACTCATAAAACAGTGTGACAAAGATACACTTTGAGACTTCATACCCATTAGAAGATTTTAAAAAAATTTCTTGAAGTATCTGTTTAGTCATTGCTCTTTACTAAGAGTGATCTCTCTTTTGAGGCTGTTTCTGTCTAACAGCCTGAGGAAAGGTGCTGGGTATCTCTTGGCAGTATTGGCAGAACGTACACAGCCATTGTTACTCTCATGGTGGAAGATGACAGAGAGGGTTGGAAACATGGATCAAGAGTGCAGGATTCCATGGGAGCATAGCTGCAGGCAAAGATGAGCTAGTGAAGGACTTGGGGAAAACCAAGCTGCTCACAGGAAGAGGACACTGACAATTATGCTAGTGTTGGGGGAGAGACAGAAGAGGACAGAATCAGAATAAGGGAGAGATCTGAACTTAAGTGGCATTGTGCTGCAGGCGTGCTGCTATTTTAGTCAATCTCCTGGAACCACAGGGTTATTTACTGGAAATCTAGCCTGAAAATGCATTCTTTGTGTAATGCTCCAAGTAGGAAGCCACCCCAAGGGATGTGAATTACCAAATACTGTGACATGATGGTGTAGAAGATAAACCCAAACAAACCATGACTCTCAAAGGCATACAGCTAAATATTTATTTCATAGTCAATTGAAAAAAAAAAAAAAAAGGATTTTCATCCAAGAGCACACAGCATAACTACAGGTCTAACTTGGCTCTGCTGTTTGCTCATGCTCTATTCCCAGACAGGACAGATTCAATGTTCGTAGACTTGAGGTCTGCAGTGGGGTCAGTCCTGCCTGAGTCAGGTAACAGAAAGGGCACTTTCCACAGCACTTAACAGTGCAACACCTATTCAACACTCATTATGGAAACCATAACCCAAGTTTATTAAAAAATTATGTGGAACAGACAGGATTTATAATTTACACTAGATTTACACAGATGTTTAATAATTAAAATTCCATTTAATTCTTCAACCAGTCTCAAATTAAGGTTCCCTGGAATTCATCCAGTAGTAATGTGGCAAAGTTGCCTTTCATGAATTTGAGACTCACCACAAATCAATCTGTTACTGACAAGCAGATTTTTGAACATTTGGATTTCTTTAGGGAAGTCTTGTGAACATTTATTCCTCTCATTGAATATGTTCATTCATGAATAACCACAAGGATGCAAATGGAGTTATTTTTTGAGCATGTGTTCTTCCTGAATGAATAAATGTCTCAGCATTTATCTCCATCTGTGGACACCTAGATAACTGGTCTCCCCATTTTATTTTTTTATACCTCACAGAAACTTTGTGTGTTACATACCATGCTATGATAGCCTAACAGATGAATTAAAATTCTTGGCTACCAAAGGAACAGTAGTGCAAATTTCTATTTGTGTAACTTGCTATTTACACATGTAGAATTCTTGCTATAAAAGGCTGATTTTTTTTGGCATAGCAGTTCAAAGATGAGCAGATTTTATGAATTTAACCATGGAAGTCTGTTATCAATTTTCTACATAAAAAATAAAAGGAGATACTAGGATCAGAGTCAGTTCCTCAACACTGGCTATGAGTTTTTGGTCACAAGCTTAATGTGTTTAACTGGCTGCCAAGGCAGGTCAGCTGTAAGTGGCAGTTAGCAAGTTTCAGTAATTTTGATTCTGAAGAAAAGCTTTAGAAAGGTCTGGCTGAGAGGATGGTAGATGGAAAAGGTTTTTTGATTAGTGTTATGAGTTTACAGAGACCCACAGGCTTTAGAGAGGTGAATGTCATGATCCCCACTTTACAGATGAGAAACAAGTTGCTGTTCTAGCATATGTTGTCATTATTAATGCAACCCTGAGGCACGACAATTTAGTGCAAAAAGGATGTTTCTCTAAGTGTCTTAGGTTTGGGGCCTGATTCATTTGCTATGAAGCAATCACTTCTGTCTTCCTGTTAGGACTGCTGCCATAGGGCCCCTGACGCTGCTGAATCATCTCCTCATGCTCATACACATTGGTAATATCTATTAAATGAAACACTTATGTCAACAATCATTGCTTGGCAGTGGAGAATACATGGCAGGAGTTATCTTTAGTATCAAAAGGGTTGTTACCCAGCAGGATATGTCACTGCTTGAAAACAGAAGTTTATAGCTATTGAGCTGGCTGTTTACTGATCAGCATCTAGGGAAAAAACCTGGATTACTGATAAGGGGCCAGTTGGTGTGTTAACATCCCACTCTACCTTACTTCTTTAAAGTTCTGCAGTTTGTTGCAATACTATCTAGAACTACAAGGTTCTGATATAAAATCAGAAGCAACTGCAAAACCACACATACTGTTTCGGTTACTCATAGGAACGGGGCAGTACTAGAAAACGAAGAAGTATTGGTGAACACAAAGAATAAGACACAGATGGGGTGCGCCTGTAAACCAAAAGAACTGCAAGCTGAAAGCAAGACAAGCTTTGTCAGAAACAGTGGGACTCGAGTGTCTAGTTTCCTAAGGTTCCTTTGAATTTTAGTGAAGAATGGAAAGTTTATTGCACCCACATACTTCTTGGAGGCTTTGTGGGGAATAAGGAGTGCTCAGGTATCTAAAAACCAAGAGCTATGGGATTTGGATCAGGATCTGTTTTTCAATCTTGTTGTCAAGGGAAAAAAGAAAGGGCCACAAACCACATCACTATCAAAATTATAAATGGCTGTAAGTGAAGTTTCCTCTGGAAGCTCTGCCCTGTGCCATTAACCAACATGACTTCCTGCTCAAAATTCCTTCTTTTCAAGAAGCCATGAGGCAGATGCTGACTGGAGAGAGAGAAAAGGCTATTTCAGCTACTTTAGGGCTTGGGTTTCCATGAGGGAATTGGACTTTACTACAAAAGAAATGCTTTGTTTCAAGGGGGAAAAAAATCCCCACATCCTCCTGGAATCTCACTTCTTGAACGTGAAGCTGCTCTGCTCCTGTCATGCTAAACTTCAGTTTCTGCTTTGTAGTCCTTGAGTCACCAAGTGACCAGAGTCCAAGCTCTTCCACATACACTCGCATACTCTTCTGCTCTGTTTGCCTCACACTTTGTTCCGCTGGGATAAAGAATTGCTATTTTGCTGGGAGGGAAGAACATCAATGATTATGTGCAAGATGAATTCAGAACCTGCTTACTGGAGGCGCATGCTTTAAATATGAGCATTCTCTAATTAGAAGTCCCAGAACTGCCTTTTTTTTTTTTTTTTCCCAAGCCTGCACTTGGAATTTGTGGAGGGAATCTCTGGGTACTCTAATCCAGACTCACTACCCAGAGCTTTGCTTAGTAAGCATTACAAATGTTTAATAGCATCCTGGCATTATAACTAAATGCATATGAGAAAAAAATCCAACCAAACAAACTAAAAGATTCAGAGATGTCTTATACAAATAACTAAGAGAGGGTTCAGGATTAAAAAAAAAAAAAAGAAATACAGAAATGCAGAATGTTCAGGAGCTTATGAGCATCCAGGTCCATGGTTTGGATTCTGTGCGTTTTGTAGCTGCAAATCCAGTGTTGGGCTGCGCTCACACACTGAACAGTTTGCTCAGGCAGGTTAAAACATTTTTTGGTCCGGAGCTGGGATCCAAATTACTTCCAAGAATAACTTACATTTACATTTTTTCCCCTTGTCCTCCAAGGCCCTAACTATTCTGCTCTTGGCTTATGAAATGTGAATGGACATCAAAGGGGATCTTCTATATTAAGACAGTGTGTATCAGTCGCTACATAAAAACAGAGAAGAAAAAAGTCCTTTGTATGTTTTGAAACCATGATCTAAATTTTAGAGAAAATTCGCTGGATGTCACGGGCTGGTGCTGCTTACTGCTCCATGCAGCAATGAGAAATGAATGACTATCGTGTTATGTTTTCTCTGTCTTTTTGTACCATAATTCATGGTTTCAAACACCATTTCCTGAAGCTAGAAACCTAGCAGAATAGACGGGACAAAATCCAGAAACAACATACCAGCCATTATAAGCCATAGCTTTCTCTCAACATAGCTACATTTCTTTGGTCTTTATTCTAATTTTTAGCCTAGCCAGGCTGAGGTGATAGTGGTGAAGTGTTGTGAGACCGCAGAATTATTTTTCTTAGCTGCTAAGATAGGGTGGATATGTGTTATGCAGAACATATATTCTTCCAGGCATGTCTCAAAGGGCCTGGTCGTAGAAGTGTTTACGTGGAAACCACAACTTCCTGAGGAAAACAAAATTAGGGAGGAAAATTTCTGTCTACTTGCTAGAATTTATTATAACCTCTGGCACCAGCTTATGTTCCAGAAACAGCTTGATTTATTTTTTTTTTTATGATATATTATAAACTAGAGAAAGGTGTGCATTGAAAGTACATAATCCTGTGCTAACCAGGGTTTCATCTAGACTGCAGAAGGAGAGTGTTCTTCTGTTGGAATATATCCAACAGATCTGTACTCCTTTGGAATACAGTTAACTGAAAGAAGATACATAATGAAGGCAGCAAAAGAAACACTCCAGTGAAGATGCATTTTAGCTGAAGATGCCAGCCATCCTGCTCACATGAGTAAGGGCTATGCAGCTACCTGAAGGATGGTTGGCTTAGGTGTCTTTGCACAAGGGAGGCCTCAAAACTTAGCCATCCCAGTTAGTTTTTTCCATGCTGTGGAAAGAAAGGGAGAGAGAGAGGAACTCTCTCCCTTTTTCCTTCTCTCTCTGGATGATGTGTGTAGGATGAAACAATTCTCTCTGGAACTGGTGGGAAAGCACAGGCAGGAACAGATGATCCTGAGAAGGTCCTGGATTTTAGGGAAGAGTGGTGAAAGGACATCTAATGCCTCCTCATCCCTCTGGGTACAACAGAAGAAGAAATAAAAAGATTGAGCAAAGCTGCATTCTGGTAGAACAACACTGGCATGATGGCTTTGACAGTATTTCAGATAGTGAGCAGCAAGAAGCTCAATTGCAGTTACAGGAGGGTTACACACCTCAGATTTCACTTGGGCATTTTTTGTGTCCCTGCACCCATGGCACGCTGTTTGCTGTCTCCCACTTTCCCCACTGCCACAGAAAGAGAGTCCAATTCAGTTCAGTTTTGTAATAAATTCGACATCTAAAGTGATGGGAAAAGGCTCGAAGCCTACTATAAACAGAGGACTAAACTGAGATTCCTGTCCCAAGGGCCCAAGGAACACGCTGTGAACAGCACATCTCACCACACTTGGCCTGCTGATCTTCCAGGGCTCTGAAACCTGAGCCTGGTGAGCTACAGTGGGATTCAGAGCCTGCAGGCTGAGCAAGGACCTGCTCTCCTGAAGCCCCTTCTTTCTCTCCTGGTTTTAATACATTTTCAGTTCTAGTTACAATTAGAGCCCTCTTTTTCTTCCGGTCAGGTTCTCCCTCTCAATACACACAGATTAGTTTTACTTCTTAATGCCTGGGAATGCAGTCATATCTGTATCTTTGGATAGTGAGGAAAGAAAAGGCCCAAGTAATAAAGACCAAATCCATCTTGAAAGCTCAATTTCAACCAAAACAGTGGTTTAGCCATTAATAATGAGATCCTTAAGTCAGAAAATTTACATCAAATTGAGAGCCATTGTTCTAATTTTCTAAGAACTCACATGAATAATTTGAGTGGATGTTCCATGCTAACAGAGAGTTTTAAAAAAATTCAGGACAGTTTATTTCCTCATGATTTGGTATAAAAGATAAATTAGTCTAACCAAAATATCAACAGGAGAGAATCTTTAGAGGGGAAGGTAGAAACTTGGTCTCAGCATGCAGAGCTCTTCATTCCAAATCTTTATCTGACTGCTATAATCATAATGATAAAATAGAACCCAGGCAAGTCCTCATTATATGAAAGAAACATTGTAGAATGCTGTTTCCTGGAGCTGGCTTCAAACCAGAGTCTCTTGTGTGGGTGAGATTTTAAGGATTCCTTTAAACACGACTTGCATTGCAAGGCATCTGCAGAGCATTACTGCTCAGATCCCTGGACCACCACTTCTGCATACGGATGGCTTCAATGCATCTATCGGCTTTTTGAGGGTTTTCTTTTCCACTGATTTAATGTTGTACAATCTTCCCTTCACCAAGGGAGTGGTTTCCTCATTTGTGATGTGGTAGCTTTTGCTACTTTGGGAATTCCATCTTGGAAAAAACCCACATCAGCGTCTACAACATGTTGTTATAATTACATGTCTCAAACAAAAATCATTTGCATTATCTAGTCAGAGGGGAGTTACTACTCTGATCTGTGACTGAACTTTACAACTTGACTGGCCTGCTTTTTTATGCTGCTTTTTTATACTAAGAGCTTCTACTAGAAGTAGAAGTTACCTGACATGGGATAAAAGTTGATGGAGCTGACTGTATGTAAATTGGTATTAGCAATTTATTTAAAATGCACTTTCGGTCTTGATTCAGACCCAGAAAAACGAGGCATTAAGCTGCCCACACCACCACGTTCAGCTGCACGTTTGCAAGCAGGCTTCCTTTCCTAAGGTGTCTCCTTGAGCTATGGAAAGAATTCCCTGGCTGGCAGCAGCCAGGAAGGCAGCAGAGAAACACAGACCAGAGGCGCTCGTGGCTGCACAGCCCATGCAAGGGCCGTTCATCACAGAGTTAAAGTTCAGAGCCGCGAGGTTTCGCAACCGGGTTCACAGTGGGGACTGCTGTTGTTTACTTTAGGGGAAGATGGAGGCATGCAAAGGAGGAGGGAGTCACTCCCCCATGCAGTCCCAACTGCTCGACACCCCGCTGCAGCCCTGTTCTCAATGATTTATGCAGCTGCTAGATGGGGTCTGGTTTCAGGGGATGTGAGCTGCAGGAGCAGGTGGGACTCCCAGGCAAAGACTCCAGACTCAGGACAAAACAGAAAGAGAAATCCGTCCTCTTCCCAGGGTGGTGAGGGATCTGACAAGGAAGTACTTTGTGAGCTTAACTTTCCCTTATGACGCCAGCCCCAAGGATCCCTGCAAAGCCACCTGCCACTTCCAAGGTAATAGGAGCCTGTGTAAAAATTCAGGACAACTAGTCCAAAGTGTAAGAGCAAATGTTCAACATCTAAGGCCACCAAGTGCAGTAATTTTTCTGTGTATTAGAAGTTCTTTGTTTGGGTCTGTGTACATGCACATCCTTTCAACCCATCAACTCTGACATGCAGCACTTGCCAAGCTAGGATTTTAAATTACCTCCCACATTAGCTGTGGCATAAAGAGGGACAGGATGCTCTTTATTTACTGCCATTCTGGGGATTCTTTTCCAGGGCTTGCTATGGATGTTTTTACAATTTAAAGTAATTTGTAATTTAAGCCACAACACCCAGGCCAACGATAACAACAGTTTTTCTATGGAGCTCTGTGGAAGTTCACATCCTCTACTTTGTATTTTCCTTCTCCCTTGCTTGCACTTGATGTGTTCTGCCAGTAGGCTGACATCAGATGTAATTTTCAAGGAACAGAAACTTCTGAGATATTAATTTCACATGCTGGTTTTTTTTAATACTGAACTGTGTGCACAGGGAGATCACTCAGGGGCAAAAGCTGTGTGGTTGAGGACAGGGCTGGGAAGAGCTGCCTTCCTGGGAGACGCCTGGGACTGAATCTAGCTTTTCTCAGTTCACGCCTTACTCCTCTTTGTGCCATTTAATAATCTGTGGCAGGGACGATGTGCTGCCCACCTCAGGCAGGGGCTGTGATGAAGGTCAACACAGATGGAAAGCCCTATGCCTCAGCTTGGTTGGGGTTAGTGGGACCCTCACACACATTCCAGGCTTATAAAAAGATCTGTTGGTATCAGTTTAATCTCTTTAGAAGAAGTACATCATTATTCATTTTCCAGTTGGGTTATAACCTTTATGTATGATATATTCCTTTGAAGATGGAGGTTGCGGCTGTTTCTCTTGGAAGATGAAAGGTTATTGGAAGGAAGTCTGGAATAATAAGAGGAGAAAGTGGGGGGAGAATGTTTTAGACCACAATTTCTAAGTGACCTCATTAGCCCCTCTAAGTGAGCAGCTCTCCAAGTCATGGCAGTGACAGACCATAAGACACTACTACATGTCAGGCCTGTCTGGCCTCCTGCATGCTTGGATGTATTTTTCCCATGGACTTCTTTGCACTCTTGCCAGGCCAAGATTTGTGTCTGTGAAAAGTTCTCAGGACAACTGGAGTCTCCTTTAGTCCAGCTCTGAGCTCCTCTCTGCTCTGTTAGTTTTGCTGATGCAGATGCTGGAGAAAAGCTGGCGTGAAGTTACTGAATTGAATGAACCTTGTGAAAGGGGAAGGGGACACTGAGCAATCTTCACCTGTGTATGAACAGAAGGTGCAGCTCCTCTGGCTGCACTTTATGCTGAGGACGTGAACTTTCAGCTTTATGTATTCATTTTTCTCATCTACATGCACAGATACATGTTGGTTTCTCACTCCAAACCACATCAAAAAACTGCAATTCTTTTTTTCTTATGGGTGATGCATACTTGGTAACCGGTCCCTATCAGTGCTTAAGAACTGCAACAGAGTTTTGAAAAGTCTGTTTTGAAAACCATGTGTACATGTTATTCTGTTTTATCACTCCCTGCTGGCACACTGCTCTCAAGCAAAAGGAATATGATGTTTGTAGAAGAGCCTGCAAAGCTGGGCTCAGCCCTGAGCTGTCTGCAGGAATCTACATACCTCCATGCCCACATTTCTCTGTTCAAATGGGGAAATAACTGGGATATAGAAGGCAGAAAATCTCTGCCTCCAAATAGCCCACATTTGCATCATATCAGCTCTTGAGAAATAAAAATCTACCCTGTTGTTATTATTAAGTTATTATATAGCTATTTTCAAGACTGCAACCTAAAGGATGGGATCTCCACTTCCCTTTTTGTACAAGTGAGCTGAACTCCTCTCTCTTCTTGATAAAACCTCAAAGACCTTATTGCCAAAGAAGACCCGAAGGGGATATGCCTGGGCTTTGTTTTCCAAATTAAGAAATGCCTTTTGGAAACTTAGGTTTGTGTTTGCATGCTGTCCACATCATGACTTTTTGCCCTTTGTCATCCCTCCAAAGTCAGGCAATTCCACAAGGAGCAGAAGTTCTTTGCAGGCATCTTCTGTGGGATAGGTGATTGGGTTGATGGTTTTTGAATCAGTTCTTTGCATGCATCTGGACTTCCTACTAGAATGCTGATTTTCAGGTTGTGTATTTTGGGAAGGGAATATATAGCAACAGTCAATTATTAGTCATTTCAATGAACTAAGCACCTACCTTAAATTTTCAGTACTTAGTTACATCATGTGTAAGTAAACAGTTTCGAGATGGTGTTTCTAAACAGGCTCAGCAGTGTATAAGCCTGGTTGCTGAAATTGTTCTTAGTTTAGTTCAATGACCCTCAACAGCAGTTTTTGTTATTCTGGTCTGTAGGGTGATTATCTTTTCCTGCTAAGTTTGGAGTCCTTTGCATTCAGTTTGAAGAGGACAGAAATGTCTGTTTAAAGGACAGTCTCATCAAAAACAGATGAAAGAAAATAGGAAAGAGTGGTGATTATCTGAAGACTTTACATACTTGGGCCTTTGTCACGCTATGTCTGATTCCCATTTCTATATATACACTGTCAGAAACACAATTTGAAAATTTAAAAATGTTACTTCTTGGGAATTTCAAGGATAATATCTTCATTGAGCACCCCAGAAAATTAGGGCTTGCTTTACAGATTAATTCCATTTCAGTTTTCCTGGCAAGAAACACACAAATCTCTTTTGCCTGTTTGCCAGGAAGAGAACAAAAGTCTATAACCTCACCTTTATAGAAAATCCCTTACTACTCATCTCCTTCCTTGTAACACAAGCCATTTGAACTCCTCTGATCAGTAATATGAAAATATTGCTAGATTCATCCTAAAAGCATCTTTCCCTGGATTAATGCTTACTTTTCCTGTAGTGCCCACTCACCTGCTGGCCAGCCTGCTGCCTCCCTGTCTGCTCTGCACATCAAATGGTGCAGTGCCCCATTGGTCACTGGCTGTGTCAGCCTGGCATGGCACTGACCTGGGCAGGCAGGGAGGATACTATTGCTGGAGAACAAAGCTACATGTCTTTCTATAAATTGTTTTTTAGTGTACTGAAAGCTAGGATGAATAAGGGTTTAATTCTCCCCCTTGCTATATTCTGCAAATAGCCAGTGATCTTGTACCTTTCTGGTGATTTTTGCTTTCTGTCTCTTGACATATACACGATCTCTGCAGTCGATCATCTCCACATCTTCTCCTCATCATGCTAACTCTGTATTTCAAGATTTTCTTCAAGAAAAACACAAAAAGCAGGTCTTATCTCCTGCTACCTTCATGAGTTTTAGTTCTGCAATTAAACTTGTTCTCACTGTTACTTGCTTAGACCAAGATGAACAGCACAACCAATACTTTCTGCTGTAGCTGAAGCCAAAGTGTAAACAGAATGAATATTTCCAAGGTTCCTAAGATTATGGGATAAACAATATGACCAATCAGGTCATTTCCAAATGGGCTATTTCCCATTTTTACTTTCAGAATTTTCCTCCCTTAACACAACAGAAATCTTGCTCGTTTGCCAGGCCAAGCTTCAAACAAATGCAGCGGTACAGATTGATCTAAATGTTTTTAAACCAGCTCTTGTTAGTGTTAGCAGAGAAGTCCAGCCATGATGAACAGACTGTGCTCCAGTGCTAGTAGAGGGAGCACAACAGCAGTGTTTAAAGGCAGGTGCTCATCAGCTTTAGCTGACACCACCACCACAGTTCTGCTTACAGTTTCCTTTGAACTTCAGGGATCAGGTGTGCTGGGACACACAAACAGCATGAACATGAGTAATACTGATAGCAGTAAACATGAAACATTTTAGTCAAGGACACGTGCCAAACACAGCCTCAGAAGCATAGCCCAGGGTACAGTAACAATGTCTTAGCCTGTATAAAACATCTCTTCATTCAGATCTCATTCTGAATTGAAAACATTTAGGTCTGATGTTTATACGTGAACCATGAGGCTGACACTTTTCAAGAGAAAAAGCTGGTAAGGTTGTTCTTCAGTATGCTGCCAAAAGAGTATTTCATTCTGGATCACTGAGACTCACAGTCTTCCGTAAGTGGTTCTTGGAAATGTGGACTGTGGATCTTTCAGCTCACCAGAAATGCACAAGCAGCTTAGTGTGCATTTAGGGGGAGAAAAGTGAGTGAGGCAAACCTGGAGAATCAGTGTTATAAAGGCAGCTTCCACTTTGCCTGAAGCATTTTTGTTTTATGCTAATTGTTTTTATTTGAATAAAAAACTAATGTTAGACTCAGGGATGATATCATGATCATGCCATTTAAAGACAGAGAAAATACTTCTAACCCACATCGAGCTCCTTAAGTTCTCTTCACAACAGCAGCATGACCCTATATTTATCTAGCATCTTTCAGACAGCATAGCTTTTAAATAATCTATGACTTAACATTAGGAGGTAAGCTCTAAATTATTGTGTTGAAGATGATACACTTTATTTATAGGAAGGTAATTTCTCACTTTTTTTTTTGTAAGCTTTTTGGTTTGTCTGGGATACTTGATCTGAACCTTTACAGCATTCAAGCCTTAAGAATATTGAATGTTTTTTAATGTGGCTAAAACAATAGATTTGTAAGGGCAAACATGATGAATAGGAGTAATTTATTTTATGTACTTAGCTTAGTATTAGAACATAATATTTTATATCTTGCAACACTGTTCACTGACATATGATTGTATTATAACAAACACATATGCAAAAATTCTGTATGTCTGACTCATTTAGGCCCGTTTTAAAGCTTGGTGGAAGACAATGGAATTTCCATTGCCCTCAGTTAGACTTGGGCTTATTCATTACTGGTCATTTAGTGGAGTATGTGACTATGTTTGTACACATGGTAAGAAGTAAACTCGATGGGTGTGCTGCTTTATAATGACAAACCAACACATTTAGGATAACAGGGAATTGGATTACATCCTTTCTGGTAAATCAACAACACTGATCCTGATTTATGTGTTCCCTTAGAGTGGGTCTTTGGCTAAAAACATAAATAGTCTCAATCCTTCTAGGTGGCACAAGCTAATTAAGTGCCATTTTCCTTTCTTCCAAGAAAGCCTGAGAGTTAACTCTTTCCTGCCTAACTCAAATTGACTATTGTATTCCTGAGCTCCAAATGGGGCTGCTGCATAGCTGACAACCCGTGCAACATTGTCAGAGTCAGCTGGGATGGTTTCTGCAGACATGGCCTGTAATAAACCCTGAGGGTCGGTCTTGTAGCAGCATCCCCCATACAGACATCTCCTGATGGGCTCTAGCACATGCTGAGCCAGCAAAGCCCGGTGGCCAGCCAGCCCTCTTCTGTTTGCAGCAAAAGAAAACGGAGAAGCCTCTACGTGTGCTTTCATGTCACCCTTTTATAACTTGTCAGATCAATATTAGAAGCTGAGGAAACAGTGGTCAGATCCACGGCCCAGGGAGGGATCTTGTACACTACAAACACAGACCTCGAAGCGGAATTACAGCTAAGGCGGAGACGGGTGGAAACAAAGACGCTCCAAAACACTGTGCCATCTTGAAACTGCAAGTTCCTCACAGACTCTGGTTTTCACTTGTGGTTTGCTCTTTATAAAAATGAAAGGAGAAATATCTGTACACAGTGCTGAGTCTACATCGCAGTGTCTACATTCAAGATCCAAGGACTTGTTTGCCTGATCATCCCTCAGAGAGGAAGCTCTCTATTACTCTCAGCTTTGATGTCACCAGTCACACCACTAGATTTAGAAGACAGTTTGTTGAGCTATATGCAGGAAAGGATTATGATATAAGTACACAAGTGGCTGCTTTGGGCTTCATGGTTTTGGGGACTCTGTAGTTTTGTGTGACAGTGCAAGAGAGCCTGTTCAGTTTGCTGACAACACTGCTCTCAGCAGAAGTAGCTGCTCCCCAGACCTCTGCAAATTGAAAGGCCAGACTCAGCCATGCTGTTCCTTAAAAGTGACATAGCCACAGGAATGGATTTGTGACAAGATGGCAAAAGAACAAATCCCACCATGAAAGAACAACAATGAAAGGCCGTAAGGGGGGAAAAAATGAATTCCAGAGTGGGCTGATGTGCTTACGCAAGACAATTTACACAATCACAGCATTGTACAAAGAAACAAAGATATGGCCTTGGGGAAGCCACTGCCATTTTGTAAGTAATAGTTAAAAAATGCTTGCACTGACTGTACCAAGAAATGCCTGTAGAGGCAGGGGCCCTAACAAGGAGCAGCAGGCAGCACCCCAGTGGGTAAACAAAAAGAGATGGCTCCCTGAGCAAGAGACTGGCCCCTCGTACACACAAAGGGCTTTATGCAGAGTCGCATGCCCTGGCTGTACCTCCGAGCTGGGCAGCCTCGCACCCATCTTTGAGCAAATTCTTCCGGGCATCTCAGAGATGCACGAGAACAAGAGGTTTCACAGCAAGAGCTTCCATCCTCACTTTACGTTATTGTTTGCGTCTCCGGTGCGTTGGGAACTCAGCATGCTCAGCTGTGTTTTTAGAGCAAGTTCCTCCAGCATGGCTTCTTTGTTCCTGTTCTGCTCCAATCTGCTTGTATTTAGGCTTCCCTGGCAGGGTGGGAAAACTCCACAAGTGTCAGTAAAAATTAGGTTTTGTTTTCGTCTCTCGAGCTAAGAATCTAGAAATGCTAAAAAGTGCTTCGGCAATCAGGTGTTGTGGGAAAAAGGTGCTTTTGCAGCTAAAAATATAAACTATTGGTGACTGATTTGGAAATTTGGTAGCTGACATTTAAAACAAGCGGTACCTTCCCAAGGTCATCAAAACAGAGTGCCTGACTGGATGAAGTGGCTTTTAAGTGCTGACTGAGTTTCCAAAATGTTAGAGATGAGGATTTCAGATCATGGGAATTCTACTTCGCTGAGGTGACTTATGTTTGTGTAAGCATCGATTAGGATGTAAGCAAAAAGTTATTTTTATAAAGTAAAAAATAAAACTTGGGAAAATAATCCATAAAGAAAAAACCAAATGTTTCAGGTTTTCTAAAGGAGCCTTAATGTATCAAGTACTCAGCTTCATAAAACTACCGTAAGATTTGGCGGCAAAATCTCAATCTAGATGATGTTTCGCTAGTAAATAAGTAAATATCCTGTAGATTTCAGAAGCCGAATGACACTTCTGTAGATACATCAAACACAAGTTCCAAGGGAGTAAAGAATTACTGTGAGCAGTTTTAAGTGAAGATTGTCTGACTGTTATAAAGTAAGTGGTGGTAGGTGTTGCTACTCATCTTCTTCCTAGTATTAGATGTGAGACTCCAGTTTAAATGTCTAAGAGGACAATTCCTACCAGTAAGGTATGGCTGTCAGGTTAGGAAATGGCAGACACGCCACTCTTTCAGCTGTGTGAAGTCAGACTGCAGAGAACACTTGAGAATATACAGCCTGAAATGCAGCAGCATCAGCTGAGGAAATGGCAAGGCTAACTCAACAAGCTGTTTCATTTTGGGCTGTGATTGTTGCTTCCTCCAAGCTTCCAACACTGTCCTTCCTCTCCATTCTGCTCACTTTCACCCATAGCTAGAACTGTGTAAATATCTACTACCGTCAACTAATGTGTAATTTCATGTGTCTCTACTTGATGATTTCTTCGTTTTCTAGTCAGAATAGACAAATGACACAACAATCCTTCTCATGTTCCTAGCTGGACAAGTGGTACAGCTGTGCTTCAGTTTCCAAGTCAGTAGGTTCAGCATCAGAGAAGAGCAAACCATCCTGGCATAGATGTGCACGTTAGGTGGGATTCAGGTCTGTGGCTATGTAAAAGGGACCATTACTTTAACGCTACCTACAGCATTTCAGATAGGTATACTCATGGATTCTTAGGTGCCTATGCAGTTTTCCAGCAGCTCTCAGTTTAGCAAGTGTCTAAATTTAAGCCACCACTTTGCCACAGTGTCATCTTCAGCAAAGAATTTGCTGGCACAGTGCACTACACGAGGAAGAACACTGCGCTCTCCTGGTGCTTCGATCTCCATTAGCTTTAGATTTTTCTGTACTAACAGGATAACACTCTCTTTCATATAGATGTAGCTAAAACCTTGAAAATGTTTCTTCTCCTCCACTGTTTTTTTTAAATAATCTGGTAGACAGATATTCCTGTATGTGTGTCTGTGAGGTTATACCAATTTGTTATTAGCCTGCCTGATAAGATACTGCAAATTGTACTAGCGAACAGTGATTACAAATGGTTGTTTTGTCTCAGTTTTTGTTTCAGTTGAATGTAAATCTCCTAGGATCAAAGGGCTCTATAATCAGAAAGATGTTATGAAAGAAATGTTTCCATCTCCTCCTGCCACGTGCCTTAAGGCTACAAAAGCAGTTCTCTCTCAACCCTGAAAAGAAATAGTAATAAAAAAGCAAACCATCAACTAGAATTTGGAATTGTCTTCAGGATGAAGCTTCATCACCGAGTCATGTAAAATGGGAGAGCAAGAGGGGTAAAACTGCTTTAGGGAAAGACTGTGCTAATCTAGCTGACTGAGGTGCTCTGTGGCAGAATTTCTAGGGGTCTGCTGCACAGCAGACCAGCAGTAAATCCAGGAGGCTGTTGCACCAGCCGAACCATTAATATGTTGAAACAGATTATGTCCTCTGAAATGAATGTTTTTGGGGGTTGCAATTGTTTGTAATTCTGTAATGAGAATTTCAGGTTTGTGTATAAACAATGGGAAAAGTGAACTAAGCAATGCAAACTAGTATTTTACTTACTTTCCAGAATTCTTTTGTAAAACTTGATGTTTACATGACAGTTAGCACTGTCCTCCTGCCAGAAGATATTGAAAAGGAAGGAAATGAACTGTGCAGTCATTTACACCCCATGAAAAGACATTTGATAGCTTAGAAAGATTTCTTGGTTTCTAGTGACTTGTTTCTAATGTAAGCTTACTGTCTTTATATTCTGGTCATGTACAGAGTCAAGCAAAAGCAGCACTGGGAAAAAAAAAGAGAAAGATAAACTGTAGGGCCAAATCCATTCTAATGTAGCTTCACCACATTTGGTGGAGTTAAGCCAGGAGATAATTTGTCCCAAAGATTTTGGAGCAACAAAGTATTAAAGTGAAGCTTAATAGAGCATTAGAGCTGACAGCAGTTGCAGGAATTTATTTGCAAGTAACTTTCATTCAAAATATAAAGAAAAATGGTAAAATGAAAACTTTCCAAAGCTGTAATGAGCACGCACAACCTCTGTCTTCTCTGAAAAGGAAGCTGGCCTTTCCCATAGGTTTCCACAAACATATCTCCCTATAAATATACACTGATATCTCCTGGTTTTGATCTGCTCACTTGTCCAGTTAGGTCCATGCAACTGCTAACTTTTAAAGCTGAGTCCTTGCCAAAGCTGTCTGTGCTCTCAAAGTAAAACAAAACATTGCACAGATAAAGAAAAAAAAAAAGAGTGTTGCTGATGAAGACAATGATAGGAGTGACCTACTAGGACAGATGCACACCACACCACATAATAAATACATTGTTCCTGCATATGGTATGACATCACAGATGTGCCTGAACACACTTGATGATTTAGCACCTTTTGCTGTGAGACAGAGCTGTGCCAGATTATGACAGAAAACAATCCGGGCAGCTGAGCTATGAAACGCTTTCACAAAGACCACAAGCAAATAATTTAAAAAGTGTTCTGTTCTTCTCAATATCGCACGTTTGATTCTGAAGGACAAAAAAAAGAGTATGATCAAAGATCTCTAATACAAAGATGTGTAGGATAGAGAAGCAACACTCTGGGGTGGTGGGAGTTGTGCGGTTTTTTTCTCTGATTTTCTTTTTTCTGTTGTATCTTATCAAGGAGCTCTGGGCATTTAGTATAATTCCTTTCCAGACAACCCCAGCCATTTTCTTTTCCAGAGTAAGGATCCAAGAAACTTTTGGTTAAGCCCATTTAAGGCTAGTAGTTATCCTCGTATTCTTCACTTTGATCTGGGCTACATTATTTCTCTTTTCTAATCCTCTTTGATAATGACAGAATTCTCAGAGTTTCAGATAAACTTTTCCAGATTTGGGTCCCTATTGAAAACATTCTAGGCCTGCTAAACTGAATCGGATATATCTAAAGACCACTCCAATGACCTCTAAAGAGAGTAACAACTGTACTAGCTAGAGATATTTGAGATCAAGTATATTACTGCTAATGGAACTAAAAGTCATCTGAAATCTTAGTTTCAACATCTTCTTTTGAAGGTATTAATGCAAGGTTTCTAAAACAGCACAAAAAGGCTCCTTTCCAGTTCTGTCCATTATGAACCTGGGACTGAACATGTGGAAGTTCCTTTGCTCTTCCTTGGTACAATAATTTGAGAGAAGCACAGACTTTGAGAATACCACCAAGAGCAGCAGTGAAAGCGACTGCTTTGGTGAGTCCATCTGAAGCCCAACGCTGTGATCACTCTTCTGGTAACTGCTGCCCAGATCTGATTCCAGTCCTTAATTCCTCCTTTGGCATGCTGACAGTGATCAAGAACTATGCAGCATTATTAAGTGCTTGTCACAGGAACAAGCAGGGATCAACTGTTGACTTCACCTGGCCTAATGGTTTAATCATGGCAGCTACCTTTCTTCTACTAATACGTATGCAACAAATTGAGGTGCTAAGAAAACCGCAGTGCTGTGTTCTTACCCAGTGCAATTGGCAAACTCTAGGAAAGGCTCTAAAAAGACCTAAATGGGAATTAGTTATCTGTTTCTTGCTTGTTCATTTTCCTCTCCCTTTCCCTACAACTTTTCTAGAAAGAAAACTGTTTCACCCTTCCCTTATTCTGGATCATATAGATCAGAACAGGATCTTGTTGTGCATCTTCTTTTAATCAAAATAGACAGCGATAGCACTAGCACAGGAGCCTATTTTTATCATCTGAGAAACAGCTGTAGTTGAATCAAGAAATAAATTGCAGACTAAATGAAATTTCAGTGGTCCAGAGTATGGTTATCACCTCTCTCCAGAACACAGTTCAAGAACACATGCGATAGGTCCTCATACACATACACATGTTCTGGGGTGAGATTGATTAGGTGAGGACAACACTCTAAGCCACACTGAAGAAAGACTGAAAGGCTCAGTTCACTCACCTCCTATTCCCCACTCTAGAAAAAAACACAAGGTGTCTTACTACAAATCCCCCAAATTTCAGCTTTTGGTTTTGGCAGGTGGTTGCGCTGAAAAAGCGTTTGCAGATAAACACGGTGAGAGAGAAACCAGGCAGGCATGCTGGCACCAATGACCCTCTATTTAGAGTAATGCTGCAAATAGCCATAAACAGGTTAGCTAAGAAGTTCACTGGAATAGTGTCATCCGAAAAACTGGGGGGACGGGGAAGTGTGAGTTTAACTTTTTTTCTGATTGCTATCCACAGTCAAGATCATCTCCATTGTCAAAGGGAGGCTTCAGAGACCCTCTGTTCATTTGGGTAGAAGCAAAGCTTCCTGGTAAGAGGGCTAGAGAAATCCTTTCCTATTAACCCTTGTGCATTCCATGATTCACTACATTATATGGAGGATAAGTTCTCCAAAGAAAAAAGGTCTGGTATTAAATGTATCATTCACTATTTGTGAGAAATTGTCTGTCACAACAGACCTGGCAGAAACTCATGGATGGAGGCAGTCTCTGCCCCAATGAGTTTGCCCTCTAGATGATGACATAGACCAAGGTTTGGAAAACAGCACAGGATTACTTTTGGGCTGAGGATATTTGGAGTACATTCCATCAGCTCTTGTAGTCTTGTTAATGACTACAGTGGCTACATCAAGACCCCATTCAAGTGAGCCACACTCTTCTGACATCAAGTGGGGAAGTTCTGGGGTGAAGTAGACAGTGGTGTTAAGGTAGTTTGAAGGTTGGCTTCAAGGACAGCACGTTCTTCTCCTTAATTCAAAGTCATTTCTTTTAAGAATGAGACTTCATTTTATGCTTTCAGTTTCTTCTAGTGAAAAAGGATGAAGCTGTATGTGAGGCTGCAAGTTTACAGCAGCAAAAGAAGGAGGCATGAGTTAAAAAATGTTTAAACGTGAAAGTAACAGCTGGACATAGATAAAGTATGAGAACATGAATCTTTCAGGCTGTAGCTGAAGATCAAACACGCTGAGAGAAGTTGCTTTTTCCATCAGTATTTTCACATGGCTCTGCCTCCAGGCTTTAGGCAAGACCAGAAGCAAAAGTGCCAAAATATCATGAGAAAAGCTGCTCTTGCAAAATTTCTGGCCTGACCAGAAATAGGAAAATCTCATGGAAGACTGTTCCTGTTTGCTTTCCAGCCCTGCTTGGCACATCCAGGAGGCTAAACCAGGTTCCCCTTGGTTTTGAACCATATTTGAATTCTTTTTTGGTTTCTCGTGTCTTTTGTAAATAGTACTCTGTAAACCTGTGGTATGTCAGCTGTGCTGACTTGACACACTGATCCCCAGACCGGTGCAGACCAGCAGTGATTAAGTGTTTTTCAACCTTGTCTCAAAGTTATTTATCATTTACTACTAAGTGGGGATCCTGAGTCTATTGCAGTGAGAGCTACACAAAATTATAGAAAAATACTTTGGCCACAAAAGCTGACTCTAGTAGGTAAGATGGGATTTTGCCACAGTTCCTCATCCATAAAACATGGATGGATAGTATTGCTAATATCACTAACAAAAGTGTATACAACTAGTCAGCAGTCAACCTACATGTTTTTGAATCTCAGTCCAGGTCTTAAACCCCAAGACCATTCTCTCACTTCCAAATCAATGTTACACACTACAAGAAGTCTAAATGCAAACAAAAATATCTGAAAAGCACATTGTTCAGGAAACTAGCTGGGATTCAATCTGTTGCCTCAGTGAGTTCGCAGTCAGCCTGACTCTGACCATGTAAGCTTGTATGTTCTATTGTTGTGCCTGTGGTAGACACTAAGCAGAACTGATTTTAAGGTCAATATGCACAACATCTGTGCTTACTGAAAGAAAAAAGAATCAAACTCCTACATTCTGAAACTAGTAAAAGTAATGACGACCTACAGAAGAAAAATATATATTTTTAAAATACATGATTTAGAGAATACATGACTGTAAAGTTGAGCACTGTAGCTACCAAACAAAAGAAGGAAAGTTGGGAGAGCTTGCTGACTCAGCAAGCCTCAGTGGAATCAAGTTCTCTGAGAATTTTTCCATCAATTCAGTGTCAGTTACTAAAAGCCATATACTTTAGTTCACTTTAGGAATTGCTATTTTAGTTGCTACAATGTAATTGAAGTAAGAATATACTTCTCATTAAACAATCCCCTTCCTCCACGAAATAAGCAATTTGATTGACTTCAATGAACTACAGGCACATAGTCTGCTTTCTCTTTATATTAAAGAAATGAGTCAAAACTCCCATGCTGTTTTCAACCTATATTTTAGAGTTATGACATATAGCCAATAGCAACATGCTGCACTGAAGGTCCAGGGACACACACATTTACCAAAGAGGACCTGGCTAGGATTCTGAAAGACATGAATTCCCTGGAGAGAATTTGTGGGGTACTGCAGTGCCTCAGGGCAAACTGGTGCAGCCAAAGAATATATTTCTGACTGTGCTAGAAAGATGCCCCATGCAAAGTCCATGAGGCAGAACAAACACAGTTCTGTTTCACATGATACAAATGGAGTCTAAGGGCACATTACCGCCTTCTTGTAAAAAAGGATCTTCTTTGTGATTGAAATTCCTGAGCACAGTGCACACTGCAGCTAAACTGGGGAGGTCTGCACACAATCTCTCTGTTGTATTTCTGTGGTGAGTATGCGGTACTGCAGAAGACAATAGCAGATGAGACAGTTCAGTCCTCACCGAACAGTGCATCTTTTGACCTATAATATTTTTATAACTTAACAGAATTGAACTGTCTAGGATTTAATACATGAAGCAGTATCAAAGAGCAGCTTCTGGACCAAAAGTATTTAGAAGCAGTCCATTATTTGGCATAAAGATGCTGTGATGCAGAGCTTTACTGATACAGTACAAAGACAAAGCATTACTAGTGGATGTTGTATGCAAGCTGCCATATGACCAGAGCTGTCAGAGAAAACCTGATATATTTAAGGAAGGTTTCCAACTTTTATTTTCTGTACTTACTTTGTATAAAGTAGTTGTCTCATCCACTACTAATATTAGTTGATGAACAGTAGTTGAGAAAACTCACTTTCTAGTTTTCCCATCCCTGTGGGACCAGGCACCTTTGTGACTATGTAGAAGAACAAGGCCTAGCAGAGTGAATCCAAGACAAGTGACCATACTACAAATTACTAATAGTCTTGCTCCACTTCTACATAAAAGAGGACAGTGGCTGCAACTTGTTAAAAAACAAAAAAAGGGTGATTAGATTTCGTTAGCTGACCAATGCATTCCTCAGGGTACCACTATGTTTTTCATTTCATCTAGTGTCTGAGAATTACAACCTCCCTCCAAAGAAGTAACAAATTAAGATCTAACTTTGATTGCAAAATAACACACAATTGCCTCCCAGAATTTCTCTTCTCTGTTGGTTAACCATCCCCAAGTGCTTTTATTCTCTGAACTAGCAGAGTTTTGAGTGAGGAATATTTTCCATAGACCCATCATGGTTATCTGCCAGCTGTGATGGTTTTCTTTCCAGAAGTACACAATTAATTGAAACTACATGACCACTACTAAAACAAATTACTATTTGCTATATGTTTAACTTCTCATTCTTGGGTAGCCCTCTCCAGAGTGAAACAGTGTTAGTTAAAGGTGAGAAAATGATGAAGACATAAATACTCTCATAAATGGCACTGAGAGTCACCACCATGATACAACTCCCTCACTAAAATGAGAGAGCCAAAAGCAGGGATGTTCAGTGTAACTAGTTCTTATTCTTTTCTAGTCCTTAGTTCCTGTCTTAAGCAGCTTAAGCTACAGCTCTGAAAATACAAAGTTGAAAGGGAAATATATGCTGGGTTGATTTAATAGTGAGACAGAAATTAGAACAGTGACAATAACTTAGGCTGGCATTTAGGAACCATTAGTTTGAGTGATGATGTATCTTTATGCATGTAGAAGGTATTCAGGATTGATCTGTAGGCCTTAAAAATGAGTTACTGGCCTTAGAGCAAGCCCACAAAGTGTGATTGAAAGTGTAAGAAGCAAATGGAGAGGGAGAAAAAATATTTCAGAGAAACTTCTGTACCAGAATAGCAAAATGACTAGCATCACAAATTCAAACATCATTGGGCAATCATGAAAGCCAGTTAAATAGCTTTTCTTCAAAATGATCTGAATAAAAAAAAAAAGTTCAGAAAATAATATTTGAGCTTATTTCTAAGCTTCTATGAGTTTGATAAAACAGCAGCTATGCTGTTTCAACTGGGGTTTTTTTAATGTTTTGTGATTTTCATCAACACAAAAAATTTGTAATTTTTCATCAAATATAACTTTGAAGTGCTGTTCTTCTAAAACCTTTTTTTTTCCTAGGATTTTAATCTATTAGTCCTTACAGATAAACATTTAAGATGTGATATTACCTGCTTTTAATTATACAATATTCCTATAGGGCAGGGGACCATAAGTAGAATTATAATTACAGCGATGCAAACAATTATACAGATTGGGTTCAAAGCCAAACATTCAAAATTAGAAAGGCTTTTATATTTCGGAAAAATACTAGAACAGCATTGACTCTTACTCATAGTGATGACTTACTAATTCAGTGTCACAAATTCACCATTCCCTGAATCAGCCCCATAGCTGAAGTGGTTGTAACAAGTGCTTTTCAGTGTCAAAAGCAGTGAAGGGGTGAGATGAATCTGAAAATAAAAATTCATTGTTTTTAATATGTGGATGCTGAAGCAAACCTGCCTTTTGTTTCACTTTCTTACATAGCGATGTAGCCAAAACCAGGAATGTAGGTAGTAAGGACTATTAAATCTGAGGAGTGCATGGGATGTGGTAAATAATGAAGAGATCAGCTAACTGATACAGTGATCTCAATCACTGCAGAAGTGGCACAGGACCATGTTTTAGCATAGGCAAATGTAAAACTGAAGGGCTGCAGCTTGTTACTATAAGTAGAGGTTTCTTCTCAGGAGAGTGATTCAGAATCAGCCAAACTTGAGTTTCCAGTATGACACTATGAAAAAAATTAACCTTTTTCTTCATCACTGATGATCTTGTGCACTACAGCACTGGGGGTTTTTTTGTTTGGCTGTTTTTAATCAAGGCTAGTCATTAAAAAGAAAAAGAAAAGCCTACTCTAATTTAGTTCTCTGAGCAATTAGGTCAGCTGTGCAGAAACAAGCAGAAAGTTTACAACTTCCAAGGATCTAAGTGGGTAGTAAAATGCTGGGAACAGTGTGCATCTGCCACAGGCCAGCTCTGCAGCAATGCCCAACATCTGAGCCAAGGGTCTTGGTGTCAGCTGAGATGCAGGTATTCAAAATGTGTATCGTCAGCCTTGGGTGAGAAAGAAGTAGACAGGCTTCTAGGGAGTGGCATTGGACAAAAGGAGAAATGGTTGGTTTATGTGGAAATGCATGGAAAAGTACAAGGTACAGTAATTGTTCAAGGAAGTTGCCTGGCCCCTTCTGACAACTCAAGATTGGCATAATCATTGTGATTTTGAGTTCTTTCCATCTCATGAACATGACAGCTATATAAAGTCAGAGTGCCACACCAACCGAAATTCTCAGCTAACAGTATCTTCTGGCTTTTCCTGTTTGATACTGTGGACCAGATAATCCAATATTACAAATGCATCCTAACAGACTTGAACAGAATCATGCTCATTTGTGTTTGCGGGCTGACCACGTTGGACTTGCCTGTCTTGACCTTTAAAGCTGAACAAACAAAACACTGCTGCAAGTTGAGGAGAGGTGGTGAGGTAAAACCCATCAAAGACGGAGAAGAAAGAGTGAAGATCTTGAAAATCTTGGTCCTGTAGTCATGTTTAAAATGGAGAACTAATAGCAAACTGTCTAACTGCAACACAAAATCTGCAGTACAAAGAATATTCTGTCAAGAAGTTGATGAAAATACTAAAACCAGTGCAGATATTTTAACTTAAAATTGACTTCTGCTTTAGTTTCTCCTTCTTTCCATTCTCTCTCATTAAATTTGAACAGAGAAAACGGTATTTGAGGTGGTCAAAATGCGTACTCTATATAATTGTTTCTGCATGTGTTAATCCAATGCATTCAGAGCTTCATTGCCTCCAGCATCTGAAATGCACTGCCTGCCTCAAGAGAAGTTTTCCTGTCAATTACTTAGATGGGCAAAATTACCTCAATTCATTGACTTGACTGTTTTTTCTTTTTTTCCCAGAGTGTATTTGAGGGGAAAAAGCTGCTTTTCATAGTCACGATTATCTGTCATGACTATACCTCTTACCTTCTATTTTATGGGACTGGTAGGATGGCAGCTCTGAAGAAGCTGCTTCCAGAAGTGGAAATTGCATGCTGCAATGCATGCAACCCTAATTCACAGTGCAAATGACAATGCACTGTGACATGGAAAGTGCATCTGTTTTAAGCACAGCCAGAGTTTAGGTCCAAGTGACTTCTAATATCCTATGAATCACATATTTTAGCACCCACCTTGTTAGACTTTGGATCTCAGATGGTAAAAAGGTGGCCATCCCATCTGCCCTCACACTGAAAATCTGTTCAGCATGACTAACATGTAATTCAAAAGGCTCCCCCAGATTCCATCTTACATAGCTGATATGTAGCATGGGAGAGATCAAAGAAGACACTTTTCACTGGTATCCAGTGGCAGAGGAGATCTGATCCAAAAGGCAATGGGCACAAACTGAAATACCAGAAATTCCCTTTAAATACAAGAGGAGCTGTTTTAGGGTGAGGGTGACTGAGCACTGAGGGTGACACAGGATGCCCAAAGGGGTTTTGGTGCCTTTATCCTTGGAGATACTCAACACCTGAGTAGTACTGGGCAGGGGGTTGGATTAGCTGATCTCTCCAGACCCCGGCCAGCCTCAGCAGGTTTTTGTCATTTAATATTCCAGAGTCATGTGGAAGGCCTCCTGTAAAGTACCTGCATTTTGAAGAGTAATAGGGAGAATAAAAGTAGTATTTAGTATGAAAAGTTTAGGGAGGTTTGCAAACACCAGGAGGTTTTCAACTCTAGAAATTTAATATGGATGTGCTGCGCACCTCATTTCTTGATTTATATATGAATGCAAAAGTACATTAGACTAGATTTTGAAGAGGACTGAGTGCATGAAAATTTCTTTTTTAAATATCTACAGATCTTTAGTGGATTGTTTTCAGCTGTCTTCACATTTTACAAAAATTTGAGCAAACATATTTCCTGGTCCCATACTTCTGCAAAACTAAAAATGCTTTTTTTGTTGTAAAGAACAGGATCATATGAATTTAGTAACCAGCCATAGTTAAGCAAAAAACCTCAATGTCAGAATTCTGGTAACCCAACTGCAGGTTAAAACTGTACCAGACTGCTCAGATCCAACTAAAACCAGACTCCTTTCCCACAAATTGATCTTAAATAAAATGAAAACAGAATATTTTGATCTATAGGCTAGATGTTTACTTCTACCTGTATGAAGTGACACTACACTAGCAGAAAAGGTTCAGCTTTTTGTGGTGCAACACCAGTTGTTCCAGTTCTGTATTCTGTGGGATGTTTATCTGATCAGTCCACATTATTTTCTCCAACAGAGAATCAGGGAGTCAGAGACGGCTTAAAAGAAAAATCAGCTGACAGATGATCTGCCTTCTGGACATGTACAGTACAGTACTTTTTACAGTGTTCAAATTCAGTTATTTATCTCTACCTTAAGTAAGAGGGAATCAGGATTTTTTTTTTTTTAGAACTGGTAGGGAATAAATCAACTTTACAAGGAGGCAGTGAATATTTACTGCTGGTTATTCAACTGCTGGCTAAGTCTGACATGGAGTCCTACTAAAACCGAGTCTGGGCTTTTTCAAGAACTTCAAATTGCTTTTTCATAGATCTGAAACTATACATTTAACTAGTTCTGCTCACTGCACTTCAGCTATGTTCCTTGCTGTGACATAACCACCCAAGGTATGCTAAAATATCTGGAGAAGAAACCACTGTGTCTTAACTTGCAAGATGTGCTAAGCAGATAAACAACATCTTTTCTAGAGTGATTAATAAAGTGGCAGTGATGAATGACATGACAGCCACTGGAGATTAAAAGAAAATAATGGAAAAAAGGTTGAGTTTGGAAAAGCTAGATGAGGCTTGTGTTTCTGGGAACTGTATACAAGGAACATGAGAGCTGTGCTTTCTATTCCCCATTACATCTGTTTTGGTGTGCTAAATATCCATACTTCAGCCTTAAATCCCTCACACCAATGGAAGGCACCTCGGAAAGGAGGCTGAATGGGTCAAAATATTGATCTTAGATACTCTGGAAGATAAATGAGGGATTTAACTTTAGCAGCTGGATAAGAAGAGGAATTGATTGGGAAAGAATTTCAAGAATGGAGGTGAGATAAAGCAAAAGTATGACATGATGCAGAACGTGGGGTCAGCAGGGTCAGACCCTCTGTATGTGTTCCAATAATTCTGCTGGAGTGAGACAACAGCCTGTTTCTGAAGGCTGACCATCCAAAGTTGCTTGTATCTGTCTTCAGTTCCTACTGAAACAAATAGGTTTTTTACACAGTCAGAGATGGGAGCTAAAGTCCTTTTTAAAGTAACCTTAGGGTGATGCTGCACAGCACCCTCTGATTATTTTTCAACAGCTGGTAGTCTTCAGAAGACAGCTGTCTTCTCACTTCTCTCACTTCCCTGGCTCTTATCTCTACTAGCTTCTGCTTTTGGTCCTTATCAGACATCAAATATATCAGCGACTTCTAAGGGAGAAGACTATGAGGCAGAAAGAAAAGACATGATAAGAAATGTTTATAGAGTGATGCTTTCATAAGATAGTGCTCTTCCTCAAGTAAAAGAATGGCAAGGTCCAAGAGATTGCACTGAGGTGGCTGGCATGCTTCATGGAAAGGATCATTTAGCCTGCTCCCCTCAAGAGCAGTGACTGATTACAGCTCTGCCACTGGTCACCACTGTGGTTTCTGTGCACAGTCACCCTGCTGAATCTCTTGTGTATGGCTACCAGAGGAAATGGTTAAAACAACACAGGCTCTAATGCAAAGTCTGCACACTGCACCCAGCTCTCACCATCCATCATCACAAGTTATGACCATTGTGAACCGCAATTCAGATAAGAGAAGCTCATGAATAATGAACAGCTTGATAAGCTGGGCCAAATACATAGTAGTGAATGTGTACTTTGAAGTGCCTGTAGTTACAGGGCAGTTCCCTCTGTAGGAGGCACAAATTTCAATAACTGTGTTCAGTCTGACAGCAGAGAGGTCTGGAGCCTTTGCAGATGCTAAACTATTACTGAGCAGCATCCATGAGTAACTGTGCCATCTGACAGCTGCAAGATTTACCTCCATCGTAACAGGTCTAATCACAGTGCTCCATAGAAAAGAGTGCAGTACTGAGAGATGTGATGCTGTGGCATCTAAACCTACAGATTGCATCTTAACAAGTAGGGTTACAGGACTTTTCCATCACAAGTAGCCTGGCCAGTGGCCGGCAGCGGAGGCAGAACTTGCCCAGGTCTGTAAGCACCATGGTCAGACAGATCCGGGAGACGTGCAGCCACTGAGAGGAGGCCACTTCTGTCGACCACTCTGCTTTCAGTCACAAAGGAAACTTCTTGCAGCAAAGCAGTACTTTGTGACTTGGCTTAAGTCAAATATAGTTGAAATGAGGAAAGCTTGCAATGCCTCAACAACTGCCTGTGGAACGACACCTCTTGGAGTCAAAACAAACCCTGGTGCGTCCTACTGTTAATGGAAGTACAGAAGACACCATTTTCAATTATTCACTATTAATGAATTATTTCATTATTCAGCAATTCTTCAGTAGCAGCACTGACTTTGGGATATACTATATCTGTTTAAGGCTCAGCGTAACAGATAACATAATCACTCAATTTCTTCTCATTTTTCCACATAGAATCTTGATTTGCTATCAATTTTACCTTCAAACCATCCCCCTGCTGCCCTCTGCTCTCTGAAAACACAGTGAAATCTAAAGTTTCAGACATTCTAGGAATCTTTCCTGATTCTTTTTTTTCCATTCTCTGAGAAACCCGATCCACCAGAAGGGTGGGAGAGCTTATTGTTTTTTTGTCTGACATCTGGATTTCATTAGCAGACTCATGCGTGCTGAATCAGGAATGGGAGCTAAGAAGAAAGCAGATGAGAGTTAAAATTACGTTAATGCTAAAAAAAAAAAAAAAAGGCCCCTTCTCTTCTCCAACTTTGCAAACAAACACAACATGTGAGTCATGTTGTGAGCTCAGCACAAACACTACAGCCATATCAGCCGTACCCACTAATATTGGATATATCGCACCTCAAGCAGCTAGGGATGAGAACACTGTATTATTTACTTATATATGTCAGCAGATAAAAAGGCCCCAACCAAACCTTTCCAGTACTTTCATGTTAATACCACTACTTTGTGGGTTTGTAGTGTCTCCTACCTTCTGTTTAAATAAATTCAATATAGTATGAAAGGAAATAATTTATCACAAACCAACCATAAAATTACAGTCAAGACTTGCTGCTTAGGAGACTTCTGCAAACAACAGCAGCAAGACAGACCACTTTTTCAAAAGCTTAACAGGAGTGTTAGCAGTGGCTGAAAAGTCAGACTGTTATTAATGAGCATAGCTTTCACTGCAGAACAGAAGTAGTAATACAAGCAGTAACTCTGTGTCAGAGCTGTACACGGTGCTGGGCTAACAACCTCTGGATGGCTGAGAGAGCTCATCTTATTTGCTAAGGCTGATAGTTGCTGGCATACAATATCCACCTTTACAACCTGCTTTATCCTTCTTCTCCCTCCCAGTGCAGGACATCTGGCTCCCAGACCTCGAGTGCCACACTATCTAGTCAGACAGCCCTGTCTTCTATGGGCTCCAAGAAAATGAGGAGGCTCAAAGTAACATTTGTGTCTGGGTCACACAGGGGGGTTGACAAGAAGCTTTTGGTCAGGTTTTGGAAGATCTGATGAGTCTAGGATAAGGAATCTAGTAAAACTGCAAAAAAAAAGCTGAGAGGGTAGAGTGATTACAGACACTGGAGAACAGCTGAAAGAAAAAAAGCTGGAGAAAAACATGGAAGTCAGGCTTTGACACTCCCCTGCAAGTCACCTCAAGAAAACTTCATACAGCAATGAGATAGGTCTCTATTCCCTCTCGAGGGCTTCACCTACACATTTGAGGACCACCCGACATCACATAGGATACAACTGTGTAATATACTTCAATTAGCTGAAAATTGATAGGAATTTTGAGTCACTAATGCACAAGTGAGTAGCATGCTGTAAAACCCCAAAATGGTTCATTTCCTATGTGTAACAGCACTCCATGCTACCTCAGGAGATATGGACACCACCTTTCCTAAGAAAGGCACATGCCTGTGGCAGGTGATATGCATGTAAATATGTATTTCCCATTACACACCTCAGGATAGGGATGAGGCCCTTTATTTATACAAGTAATTCTTTTCAAAGAAACTAGATGATTCATGGGCTTGATTTGATTCTCCACTTTCTCATGCTCTGTGCAAACACTTTGACCAGTGGCAAGTGCAGCACAAAAGCCACTGCAACCATTTTGATGCTGGTTTGCCCTTACATAAAGTGTACAGAGAATCTGGCCTGGGAACACCTGACATAACAGGAGGATTTTTTTCATGATTTTTGAGAAAATTTATGAAGGCAGCAGTGAGGTTTGTCTTGTTGTTCTAATCTATTAAACCTTCTTAACTAGAGTTTACAGAAATCTGTCTTAAGTAGCAGAGCTCTAACTTGCTATCGAAGAAATAGAAAAATAAAGAAATACAAAATGCAGGTCTGGAATGACTGCTCTTGCATTTTGGTTTTTAAAACTATTTAAACCAAAGCCACCTTTCTACTTAAATGATGAACCTCCTTTGATCTTCTAGGAAAGCCTTTTTCTTTGCCATTTATTTGAAAGAAGCCTTTCTCTTCCCCACTTTTTGATCTTCTAATTTTTCCAACTGTGCAATAAGGAGTTTGGGAATAAGAGAAACAGGACTTCTATATAAAATCATCTCAGAAGATATCTCTGCTCTCATGAAGCCTTCTGAGGGTCTCCTATCCTTAAAGTGCCCATGTAAGACTGACAGGGCAGCATCAGGGAGGGCTGGGTGTGCACTTGGGCTGGGTGTTCTTGGCTGCCAGGTGCTGTGGGCAGCCTGGCTCAGGTGCAAGTATTGATTTGCCTGGACTGTTGCAGAGTTTCAACTATAGTTGCACACCTGCAGTGTGGCTTAAAACTAGAAATGAACTTGAAACCAGTATTTTGTATGTGAAATCTTTGAACCTGGGAAATATTCAGGGTTACTCTGAACTCACGTCCAAGATTATAGCTTGAGACTGTGTTGAACACTAGTTGAAATGTGTTATTTCTCTGCAGAATGAAAAATTATTTCTCTGCAGAATTATTTACAGGGCTCAATAACACAGAAGATCTCAAAAGGTGCTGCTGTACTTCTATGCACATTTCTGCAGTCAGGGAACAAGTTAGAAACAAAGAGTAGCAACTTTCTTGTAGAAAATCAGTCACAAATACGAGGATAAACCACTTATCAAAATTATGTCATTTCCAAACTGTGTGCTGTTGCTGCTAAAATCCCCAAATGTTTCAACTTAAGTGCCTGTATATGGGCTTTATTGCTTTAGCTAATAATTTGGCACTGACCAGGCTCTGAAATAAAAGGCTTATTCTTTGTTTTCTCTAATTACTATACAAACATTTTAGCTTTCCTGCCAAATGAAGGACATTTGGAAGAAAATTGTCTTAAAACCTTTTTTCTCAATTTTTTTTGGTCTTAAAAAAGCAAGCCCCTACAAACCTGGGAAACGCCTCCTTAAATAACAATCTTCTATCAGTAACATGACTGATAATTTATAGTATAAAATATAAAATGTTAAGGAATGAAGTTTACACTAAGTTTACCCCAAGCCTCATGTCTATGAGGCTGACATTCCCTGTATCAGTATAGCAGAGACCTGTGTTCCTGATCCATGCAGCACTGCTTGCTTTCATGTTTCTGTCTCTCTCTCAGCCTGTCTGAAGGATATTTACGATCCTACCAGGCACAGATGACAACAGGTACTTGAGAAACTCTGTTCACATCTCATAGTAGACCTTTCTATAGCTATGAAAGGAGACATGTCCAAATACATAAGGCTCCTTCTACATTTACTGATAAAAGCCAGATACAGTAAAATACCACCAGTATGTGTGCTCTACCAGGGAAATGAAACAGGGATTAACTTCCATTTAGTATCTTAATTTCTTGAGGGAAGTGATACAATGGGAGGGACAGGCAGGACTGCCTGGTACATGCTGACAGCAGGAAAATGAGAGCAGCCCCCTGGGTTAGATTTGTGCCCTCACAATCTACTGACTGTCCCAGGACAACCAGGCAGCCAGGGAGGGGCTGAGCTGCCACAGTTGGCTGCTGCCAGCAGAAAGGGCTGATCTGCCTTCAGCCATTTGCTCTTGTTCACTGCTTCTGCTGTTTGCCAGCTTCCTCCTCTGGACAGTAACTCAAAAGGAAAAGGGAGGGAGAGACGCAGCAGTTCACGCCCCTGACAGTCACTTTCTCCTCAACAGCCAGAGCATTTCCCATTTCCATGACACCATCCCAGCTTCTGCTCAGACCTTGAAGGCCTTCTGTAATTGGGCATCTGGTTTATCAGAAAATGCATTGCCATTTTTGAGAAGCAGGGAAACAAGGTTCTGTTAAAACTGGGAAAGAGAGTTGAAATATTTATATATTTAGCAGATGTGAAAATTTTTGGAATTTCAAACCAGAAACACCAAGATATAAATGCTCATTCTGGGTAAATTAAACTTTTGAAACATTCCCAAACAAATTCTTGCAAAACAAATTCAAACCACTGCAAAGTGAAAAGCTTCCATTTCAGGTGTTTGCTTCAACTTTTGCTTTTTCAGCTGAACAGCTTGTTGAAACATATTTTCCTGGAGAAAATTCCTTTGAAAAAAAATGTTGTTTGATTCATTTTTAAAATATAGGTTAAATGAAGCTACCTTTTTACAGAATGTGTTTGTGCATAGACATTTCAACAGGTGGTAAGTTTAGGGGGGGACATTTTCTGTGTTTGATGTTGTAATGCCTGTTTGCTTCTACTTTTATGTTTTAGCAGTATTGTATTTTGCAAGAGTATTTTATTTAAAAGCACAGTGAGGAAGGATTATGGTAGATATTAGAGCTGGGAGACAGATTTTGAAGAACAGTGATCTCTTATTGCAGAGCATGAAAATTTAGTTAATTTTCATAAAACACATTATGATTAAATTTGATGGGGACATTGGGAAGTCACCAAGTCCAACCTCCTGCTCAAAGCAGGACCAACACTGAGTTCGTGTCAGGTTTACTATGACTTTGTCCAGTCAGATCCTGAACGCTTCCAAGCATGAATGGAAATTCCACAACCTGTATTTCACACTAAACCCAAACACTTTCATGAAGTGAGAAAACATGATTCACTTAATTTTCCATCATTCACGTCTTATCAGTGCAAATGAGGAATTGATAAAGTGGTGTGGTTTGACCTGGTAGTTCTCTCCTTACCTCATCTATAAATCAGCTTGTGGAGGGCTGGAAACCAGACCCTACTTTCCCCCTCAAGAGGAATGCTCTCAGTACTAATTTCCAAGCTAAACACCTAATTATGGTTTATCAGGAGTTTTACTGCAAACTAAGCAAATACCAAATTGTTAGTAAACACAGTTCAGATTTAGACCAATGCAATAGCTATGTCCAGTTTACTTCAAAGGAGTTTATACAAGTCTCTCAGTGACTTGCACAGGATTTGGATCTGGTTTATTGTGCAGGGTTTTTTAATATAAATTATGCATGTTTAAGATAGTGAATTGTAATATTAGCATGCAGATATGCAACAGCAGAAACACAGGGCTGGGAGGTGCTTTGGGATGTTCTCCTCACTGGTCCCTGGACAGGATCACCAGTGCAAATCTTGATGTGTGTTTATCTACACTGTTCTTAAAGCCCTCCAATGATCAAGAGCCTTCCCAGGCACTCCAAGGCCTCACAGTTAGAGCAGCCTAGCTGAAGCCCAGTGCTGGACTCATTAGCTGTGGCTATGGAAAACAAACTGTGCCCTTCATGTGAGGCTTTCTACATACTTGCAAAGTTTTAATGTGACTTTTTGTGGCAACAAACAACACTGCTTCTTCAGTCTTTCAACACAAGTCATGTTTCAGAGACCCCAAATGGATTTTTCTCCTCTCTACTTTACCCTGAATTTTTGTGCCCAACCTGGAGCCAGATGTGGCTTTATCAGTGCTGAAACCTTATTCAGTTTAAATGCCAGGTATCCTTATGGTTTTGCATTTAAACAGTATTCTTTTCCTGATGTCTACCTTGTTGCCAGTTGGCTTGAAATTATCTAGATAGTGAATATGCAAATGAGATTTAAAGGTGAATAAAAAGTAGTTGGAAAACCTCAATGAAATGAAATCCTATTCTGTGGTGGATGACCCGACACCTGTCACACAGCCCACTGGCAACTCTCACACAGGACCTGCGACTCCACTCCAAGGCCACTGCAAAGACCAAGCAAGCATTGCTCTCTTAGAGTATTTGCCTTTATCACCTCTGTTTGCATTGCATTTCCCACAGGGATAAAAAAAACCCGTTTGAACTCGTATTAGTATATAAAGACTGAACCGCAGTAATAATGGCTTAGTCATGGGCCTGAAGGAGGAGTTTGGTTTTGGCTGGACTTTCAGACTTTTGGGAATGTAACATCAAGTCGTGTGCTAGACAGGAAAGGGGCACAGACACAGTTCACTGGGTATTTTGTTTTCTTTCTCACTATCTAACTGCTCGCACTTTGGTATGTTAGGGTTCAATATCTTCTTCTCAAGCCCTCAGTTTATCAAACAACTGGGCATAAGCGCCACGTACTACAGACACAGCTTTAAAACAAGAACTTTGGGAACCTGCTCTCCAAGCAGGGCTCTTCAAATCCCCTCTATTCACATACAGCTGTCTGAGTTATTTGCCTCTGATAAATGGTTTGAATCCATGACATGTACAGTTTATTGACAATTTCTGAGAGAGTGCACAACGGGTATTTTTTGATCTTTCAGACTCTTAAACAGCTTACATTCTAGAGGCAACATGGATGTGACCAAATTATAGCCCACTATACTTTGGTTACAAGATTTCTGCAAGTCTTCACAATAAAAGTAGAAATTCTCTGAGAAAACATATTCAGCTAATCTCAAAAATGCTGAGAAAACTTGGCAGAGCTAAGTTCAAGCATATGAGAACAAAAAATAACAGCCGGCAATAAATTTTGTAGTATATTTAATATCATGGAGTTGTCAAAGTGGCTCCATGTGAGGAAAAAAGAAATTTAAAAAATCTTAGCCAAGTCCAAATCCTCTACAATAGTTTAATACAGGTTCTGAATGAAAAAAATAGGAATAAATGAAAGTAGGATGTTGTGTATAAACAGGACTTTTGAGAGCCTCACATTCTTCCAGTATCTTGTAATGTGGAATTTTAGGGTGTGCGTAAGTATTTGCAGAACGAACACCTAAAAGCTACAATTTCTTATAGAACTATATGTAGGTGAAGAAATGTGCACTATGCAAAATGGAGTACTGTATCTAAACGTCTCTCAAAGCTAGAGAATGAAGGGGCTGGACATGGAGTTTTTTTTCTGGAGTGCTACACTTTTGTAGTTCGAAAACAGCTACGTACAGCAGAGATTTAACACTTTTGCTCCTTGCAATATAGGCTAACAGGCTCTGTCTCAGCACTGATCTTACCAATAGCAGTGCTACTGCAGTAACTTTAACTGCTGTTTTCCTTTATTACGTGTCCCCTATTTTCACCTTTACCTCTGCAAGAAGAGTACTAATTTTGGTGATTCCAATACTGCTTTATTCACATCAGGGATTTCACTGTCAGGACTTTACTAACTCTCTAGGCCAACAGAATTGGAGCATAAATAGGAGAGGCCTGTACAGCACCAGATTAAATGCCAGCAAGTATACTCTGATCAAAAACTATCATGGAACCTGAAAAATTGAGCCAATGCAGGGTGTCAGATTCCTCCAAGAATGGAGAGATTAACCTCTCATCCTGTAACTAAGTAACAAAAATGATATTTCACTCAGTTCAATACAGAAAAGACAAGTTTATTCGGAGGCCATCACACAATGTCCAAAAACCTAATGTAAAATGTAGCAATTGTCAAAAACTATTATTTTCAGAGAGAATTTTAAGATTTTCTGAGTTCTGCAATCTCCTTTAATTCCACAGCTCTTTGAAACATGTCTTTTACTTTAAAAGAAAGATAAATTCCAAGAGGTTTGTGTTTGTTTTGTTTTTTAAAAAAATGAAGATTTCTGAGCTAAAAACCAGAAAGTTAAATTTTTTCCATCCTTGTAGGGATGCTAGATTTTCCTCACTGCCATCTTAGCCAGCCCTTTGGTACCTGGAGAAATCACAGCTGTGAATTCCTTAAATGTTGTGCACCTCTGAGATCCTTGCACAACCACGAGGCACAAGACAAATCAGATGAATGTTTCAGGCATGAGAGTTGCTCCAGTCTTGTGGCCAAATAGCTGCCTGCTGAGCCAGCTCTACTGCCAAAGATCCACTACATCTGACCACAGGGAGGGACAGCTTCAGGGCAGCATGATCTGGCAGACCAAGCTATGGACTAAGAAGAAAGGACTAAACTCAGCTTGACACTGATTTCTTCCACATCCTGCATGAAACCACAAAAGCAAATCTATGCGAACTCAAGCAGCCACAGCAATTACCTGCTGCTCCCATGGACTTGAATATGTGTTCTCAAGGCACCTCAGTTTTACAGGATCTGTTTCAAAGATCACTGCTGGCAGTGGAAAGACTCCCACTGTTGGCCACATTAAGATGGACCATGCCATGCATTTCAGCCACAGATTTAAACATGCCATGCAAAATGTGGCTAATGGTTTGCCATTACATGTATGTCTGCAGCAGTCTGTCTGTGCTTCTGGGAGCATGCCATGTGCATTTTCCTCTGTAAGGACAGTGTAAAGTTGGGAAACACGCTGTGCAACATTTCTCTGTCGCCCAGAAACTGGGATAAGTAGTGGCAGTGCATAGGAATTTGACAGCAGAACAGTGATATTTGCCCATTTTATTTCCCACCAAGTCGCCATGAGGTAAGGGTTCCTTGCCTGTGCAGAAATTTACAGCAATTGTCAGAAAGGTTTCTTCAATGAGCTTGGCACTGGCACAGTATTTGAATACAGTTAGGACAGAGACACCAGTAGATGGAACTGGTGCTTGGCAGAAACACCAGGCAGAGCAGTTTGAAAATTCTGAATACAGAGATGCTTTGCTGGATCTCCAGGCTTGGACTTCCGTTGCCTTTACTGCCCAAATTAACAACAGGAATGACATAAGTAATAAATGAGATCTAGGATTGTATATTTACTTTCCTAAGTAGATTTTTGAAAAATGGCAAAGATTCAATCACTCAGCAACATCTTAGAATGTGAATTAGGTGTTTTATTTACAAATGTCCATATAGGCTGTACGTAACACCATACCCCATTATTCTATATTTTCTGCATATTAAACTTATATGATAGGTCTGAGTTTAGGTTGATGACATCCTGGAAGAGCAGCCATGTCAATAACATTCATACAATTTAAAGGAGCAAGATTCATTTTGTATAGGCCACGCTTGGTACAAAGGAACTCACTGTTTATATTTTATAGGATTTAAAAATAAAGACACAGTGATAATGGGTAAAAAGAGACAATTTAACTTTTTTAAAAAGGTCTTCTAATAATTTCTACACCTGCTATATAAAAAAAAGTCATAAAGAATCATATATCTTTAATATTACTGGCCCAGAACTCCTTGGTTCTTGCCCTGGTAAGGGGAAAAAAAACCTTTTGGTTACCATGGATATGTACAGCACCTTTGAGTACACAAATCAGTATGCAAAGATTTGACAGATCTATATACATATATATTTATATATCGTGCAATCAACCACTAGTAAACCTGATAGGAAAAGTACTCTCATTCCTTACCTTCCTTGCTATTTAAAGAGAAATATCTTGTTTATTTTTTATGGCGCTGCCAATGATAATTTAAGAGCACTGCTATATTAAGAGCACTGCTTTTAACCTTTATTCTCTACACATTTTTCAGTTCATTCGAGTCAATGAGAATTCTGTATGTGCAAGAGTATCAGAGAGATATGAGTAAGACGTTACTGTCTAAGCCAGTGAAACTCAAAAATTAGTTTTGGAAAAAATGTAGGCATGCTATAAAGATGTTACTAAAGATAAGTGCTGGGTTTTTTATAGACATAATTATTGCAACAAACAGTTTTCTGCAAATGTAGGCAAATTGGAAATGATGAATCGCAGTCATAACATTGCTCTTATTTCTAGCAGTTTCTTAAACTGAAAAAACCCCTTTCTATCACTATACATGACACAAACTACATGTTAAAATAATAGAAGTCTGCTAAATCCCATTTTAATTTTCAAACAGAAAGTTGTGGACACGGTATTAGACAAATTGCAGATACCTGAGGTACTTAAATACTAAAGCTGGCAATTTTTGTTTATAATTATTTAACCTCCTGGAATATGATCATTACTTAAGATATAAATCTGAACTGATACATGCATTTTCATCCTGTTGCTTTTACAACAACAGAAAAAGAATGTATCTTTTCAGTGGTAGTAACAGGCAGAATTAAGGGAGGATATTAAGTCCTAATGTTGTTGCACAATTTCTTTGCTATGCAGAAAAAACTTCACAAAATACCCCATTTCAAAATGTGTTTCTTATTAGGCAGTTTCACAAAAACAGAAGAAAAATACTGTATGATTTACTGATATGCATTTTGTCCAGATCAGATTAGTTTATCTCTCTTCTCTATCCAGGTTTAAGTGCTTTAAAAACACATAGCTACAGCTCTTTTTTTTTTGGTAGGATTTGCTAAACAATTTTTATTTTTGACAGCACTAGCAAAACTAAGCATAAAACCCTGAGATTTTAAGCAGCACATATAATGTTCAAATTAAGAAATAGGTTATTGTCAAAAGCAGTGGTAGCAAGTGGGGACTTTATGACAAAAGCCTGATCCTGCCATTGGTGCTCCCTTCTTGTGTACAATGTTTTCAAGGTTTTGAGCATATCTTGTGTACAGAGGGTCATCCTCTTTAGAACTGTCCTCACAATCAGATAACACAAGGGAAGTGTGTATGTTTCTGTGAATGCTTAACTCTGCTTTTTTTCAAGAAAGTACATGCTGATTAGACCAGAAAGCACTTGCCTGTGTTAGAAGAAATCTCCAGTGAAGCAGAATCAATTTCATATCACCTGTCCCTTAACTAACATAAACAGAAAGGTGCACACACAGCAGAAGGCACTGACAAGCTCTGTTCTGGGATGCCACATGTACGTGTAGTCATGCATGTGCAAGGAAATGAAAAGCACAAGAGAACAGCCATGAGAAGGACAGGGGAATAGAGAGGCTGTATACTTTTTGTGAAGAGACTGAGGAAACCTGGCTTGGTTAGTCCTACAGCATGAATGCTGAGAGAGGATATGATTGCAGTCTATTAATACATCCTGAGATAAACACCAGGGAGGGATAAGAACTATTTCAGTGGAGGACAATGTTGGCAGGAGAACAAATGACTAAAAAGTGGCCATGAGTTACACTCATCCTAGAAACTGGAAGATTTCTAGTTACGAGAGGACTGAGGTTCTGGAGCAGCTTCCCACACCAGCACTAGCAAGGGCAAAATACTGAAATGCTTCCCAAGTAAAACCTGATCAGTTTTCAAAAGGGGCTATATGATATGGCTGCCTGTAACCATAGACTGCATGTGGTGAGCGAGCAGATGTTTCCCTGTCCTGTGCTCCTTTACTCACTGCTCCTGAGCTCACAGGACAGTCACAGAGTATGCCAGTAGGAAGTCTTTCCGTTTCCTGGTTCACAGAGAAATTGAAGACTTTACAAATGAAATCTGATAAAAAATTACACAAGATGTGCAATTTAAGAGAATTACACAACCCTTAAATGTCCGTATCTCCTGGATTTCTCTGTGTGTGTCTTCAATTTTCACTCACATGTTTAATCCCTAGTGCCTCAAACCATAAAAATACCTATGATATAAACAATGCATTACTGCTCCAACACTGACACATTCACTTGGGACCATCTGTGTGAGCTGCAGCTTGCACATACTGATTGTCAAGAGACCTGTTGCATTCATTTGGTTTCTCACACAGCACAGCAAAGCACAGCCACCCACCCCCAGTCCAGCAGTTTCTCACTCTGCCACATATTTAGTAGTTGGAGTTTCAATCCTCTTGTTAAGTAATGTATGCTATTACATGGTCCTATCTTTACATTCTTCTGTAACATGCTAAATTAAATAGATTAAACACAGAAGTCTATAAACCAGAGTATTTTTGATCTCCTAGCAAAGAAAATGTCATAGTTCTTTTCCTAAAGAAAATCTTACTCAATCTAGATCAAAATAAGAACAAGTAAAAATATTTTCAAGTGCCACACCCAAGACTGTAAATGTCTTTTCATTCCAGAGCTTTCATTAGAATTAATGAAAGATATACAGCGAAAGTAATAAAGTTAGTCTATGCATAACAGCAAGAGGAATACACTCATAGCTCATCTGACATTAGACCTGATTTCACGCTGACCTTGCTCTGCTGGCAGATGTTTTTCTGCCTGTGTTTGGTTTATAAATGTCTGACATCCTCAACAGCAAATTAACCGTACTTAATTTTATGCACATTAATTCTGCTGAAAGTCACACAATCAGAGGATAGGAGGTTAAAATCATAATGATGTGGATGCTGGTAATGTCCACATCTGTGTTTTTAGTGTATTGGCAGCATTTTAATTTCCTTGGGACTCTACATAGGATGTTGCTGAAATTGTGAAAGTTTAAGCCAGCAACACAACTGCATCCAGCTGAAACTTGAGAAAATTAAGAAACCTGGTACACTGTGGCTTGGGAGCCTCAGGAAAAAAAAATAAATTGCAGATTGACGAGTAGTTTTAGTGCACACTGGTTTATACCTCTTCTCAAAGGAAATAAATATGGCCAGCTTTGCCACTACAGAAAAGTTCTAGGAGTCAAAGACCATCACATTTCGGGAAGTATAGCAAACCTCTTCTGTAAGACAAAAAGATTTTGCACCCAAAATACCTGGAGCCCCTGTTATTGCAACATTGATTCACAGTTCTCTTCGAATGTAACAATTTCTTCTCCTTCAGCATATGTAACTTGTTATATTAAGTACCATTCCCAAACCGACTACATAGAGTCCTGCCTGATAGAAAATTACAGAGTAGCCACTTTTAAAGTTACCAGAATCTACTCACTCGTGTGCCTAGAATAATGTCTCCTGTAATACTTATAAGGCAAATGAAATAGTGTACTTTGTCCATCGGCATTGTGATAAAGAATAGATTAAAAGAACACATGGCTAGCTTGGCACTTTGTCAAGATACTGCTTCAGTGTTCCTCACTCTAAAGTATTTCAGTCAAATTCTGTGTTGCTAAATCAAGGAATGAAGAAAATCTCAATGAAGATTTTTTCAGAGTATTATATATTCCTTACCTGGGGGCAGTCTTTGATGTAGTGTCCCTTGTTAAAGCAGAGGTGGCACAGGTAGTTAGGAGGTGGCCTCTTGCTGGGTTTTCTGGCTTCTGAAGAAAGGGACAGGTCAGAGAAATGCTCGGTGAGGGAGCTTAACCCATCCACAATGTTATTAAGCGAGCCATAAGGCGATGCACTCTTGTAGAGACTGCTGCTCAGAGCCTGCAAAAGAAAACAAGTAAGTCACATGCAACATAGTAGTGTATTAAGGATTGTTCTGAGGGAGATATGAATAGGGGATGGATAAAAAGAGCAGGAAAAAAAAGTGATTTTTTTTTCCTTAGGAACATGGCTGTATATTTGAGGGGAGCAATATACAAGCTGTTAATAAAGAGGTTTCACGAAGGCAGTGCAATGGAGCTGGTCACCCCACTGCTGAGGAAACTACTGAGCTTGCCATGGTTCTCCTAGTCCAACCTTTCCACAAAGCAATGATTGCTTTCTTGTGTTTGACCATAATGCATTCATAGTACAGTTGGATTATGCAGGCAAAAAGCTGAAAGAACTCACAAAACAGAACCCTTTTGTGTCCAAAACTACTTAAGCAAAGAATATTTAAGTCAGGGAAAGGAAAAGAATGCCAAGAAAAATGCAAAGTAACTTCTAATTTCCAATATGGGTAATCAGACAGTCAACATAGAGTCCCCTGTTCAAATAATAACAAGACGCATTGAGATCTACATCTGGTTTGGATTTTCTGAGGGGGAACCTGCTGTGATTTAAACATTTCCTGATAAACAGTAAATACCTAGGTTTTGTACTTCACCTCAATAGGATCTTCACTCTCTCAATCTCCAAATCAAAATCAGTAGCTCCTAATCTGCTATTCAGTAGTTTTAGAACAGCAGGAAACCCATCAACACCTAAATAGTTATTCTCCCTAATGCAGATAACAAGGATTAATTCACTTCAATCTCTTAAACTTCAAAAGAAACTGCATAATGGAGTTCAAAAAGTAAACAACAACTCTTTAAAAAATTATCATCATAATGAATCACTGTAGAAATAGGACCAACTACTGACTGTCCTTTCCAGCCTCACATGATGGGACACATCTCACGTGGTGTTTCCACCTCAGGTCTGCTATGTTATGCTCATGTAATTCTCCTGGCATCAGAGAATTACTGCTGGCTTAGGGGACAGTGAGGTAAGAAGAGGTCCAATCTGTGCCTCTGTGCTTTAATTTTATTGAATTCAAATATTTCAATGGGGTCTTTATATACGTTTTCATATGTTTATACACGTTATATGTATTTTGAAGACGTGCTGAAACTGATTCAGAGTTTGTGAAATAAATCTGAAATTACATTTATTTCAGAGATCTCAAACATTCAGGGTGTCTGCACAGTGAGTGTTTTCTGGGTGACAGTCGCATACCAAAAAAATAGTATTACAGCTCTAGGCACAAGTACTGGGGTGAGACCCAATATCCCTGAATGCCACCCACCACAGATGGTGTACACTGCACAGAAAAATTCAGCCTCATAATCTGCTTCACCCACTTGCACTATAGTCAAACACAACATGCTGAGCTCCACTGACCCCTCTTGCAAAGCTGAAGCTAGTGCACAGCAGCAGGATCAATTCAAGGGGCCCCAGAGCAGAATCTGATCTCACATGGGACTTCACATACGTCCTGGCACTAACACATCCTGTGTAGCATAGTTCTGTGCTCGTGCAAGATGATGTGGCTGAGAGGAGAATCAGCCACTTCGTTTCAGGAGTTAAAGTCATAGATTTTAAAAGGAAAAGGTATTTCAAAAACTAATAAAAAGATTTGAGCTGCTTTAGCCATCAAGCAACCAAAGATACCTCTAATGGTCACTGGAATTTATTTTCTAGGATTTATTGGACGCTATTGGAATGAGAAATTCTTGGCATGAAATTTTTAAAAGGAAGGGGAAGTGCTGTGGATGCCAAAATACTATTAATTAAGGGTCTTCAAGAAGTTCTTGTCTCCCTAGGAGCCACTTCCTTTTATATACACTTGGAAAAACATAAAATCTTTCTTTTTAAGAGGTCCTCTTGCCAAGAGATTCTTAAAGTACTTCACCTGCATTACACCCATCAGTAACTTTGCAAATTCCTTATTATCTGGCTTTATAGAGGAGTGAAAGTATGGACACAGAATGTATGAAGGCACAAATTCTTTACCTATTGCCAAAATCTGGAATATCTTCTGGGGATGTAGAATAATTCCTGCTCATCTGGAGGTTGCTATTTTTGCCCCCAGGGCCAACTCAGTAACAAACCAAAACATACCCATCCTGCTGCGTGCCGTGGGCTTTGAGCCGGACACATGGCATGCAGCGGTGACTGTTTTCTTCCCTACACGTCCTTTACACTGAGCTACTGCCCTCATCAGAAGGGAGCAATTTGGAACCACAGCTGGATGTTACGTAACTCCCTCCTCCACCAACCCTTCCTGGCACGTTTCAGGTCAATACTGAAAAACAAGGCGGCTCACTCTGGCAGCAAACCTTCACAAAGTTTTCTTTCAGCCGTGGCAGCCAGAAGCCGTGTCAGAGGCTAGGATCCCATCGGACTGTGGGCTGCACTGACACTAAATCATAACCTTAGCAGCTACCAGCGGTTCTGTGGCCAAAGTGTGGCACACGGCTCTAAAAGTGGCCACCTGGTTCAGCTGGCAGGGCACTTGTGCAATACATGCCACTGCTGGACACGGCAAAACATTAAGTCCACACATGGCAACGCGAAACACTTCTCTATAATCATCCTGAGGCCCAGTGTTAAAAAAGGAAGAAACAAATATAACATCCCAGAAGATGACAGTAAAGGAAAAGATGGACATTGCTGATGTCACTGGTACTTTAAAGAACAATGCATTCCTTCGAAAAGTGCCCAGAGGATCCCAAGGTGCAGCCCATCCCTCTGGGTATAGTCAGGCAAACTGATTCAGCTGACAATCTGACCTGGAAAACGGCCTAAAATCTGTTTGACTCCGAGTCAATGTGAAAAACGCATCAATCTAGTACTTGAAAGTTGCTATAAAGAGCACCAGCACAAATGGTGCTACATCCTGTTTCTAGCTCTGGAAATCTCCAGTTCTTCAGAAGGAGATGAGGAAATAAGCCATTCCCAAAAGCCAAGTTATATAATAAGGGTGGTAACGAGAAAGTTCATCTGGGCCCCTGGAATCAAATAGTGAAAGCTTAGGGCTTGTAATGAATGTGATGAAATGGTGATTGACTCCATTTTGTCATTGTAAAAGACAAGGGGTGAATGAATATTGCTGAGATACATAAAACAGTTTTGGTTTGGCTTTTTTTCTCTTTCTGGGGCACTCAATCGAGCAGAACAGCAATTCAGCCCTCACTAAGTGTTTGCACTGCTGCAAAGGGGATTTTTAAGAAGACTTTTGAATAAAAACTTTGAATTAGCTTCACACCAAAAGGGGATGTCCGGGGGGATGATTAGAGTGCCAGGGAGAATGTTGATGGTCTGAGACAGAAAATAGGGAGGAAGAAAGAAATGCATTCTGACTCACTCTGGTCTCAAGTGTATTAGTACTCAGCTGCGAGGTGGCAGGAAGACTGCTCCTCTCATGAATTCCACCAAAAGCAATGGCTGCTCTGTGTTTAAAATGCACCACTAGCCAAGCCAACCTACTTCTTTAAACGGTAGGCAACAGTACCTCTCAAATACAGTCTCATTTTAAGCTTGAACAGGATAGAAAGGATTTGGCAGTGAAAGGGTTAGTGCTCTCAAGGCGCGCAAAAGACCACACTGCATGTCCTAATTACAAGGCTCATCAGCCCAGCTGCAATGAATTCAGGATTTCCTTATCTTGCTGTACTGGGGGGATGGGGAACCTGGTGGTGAAACTCAGAAACTGCCTTGGTGGGAGGTTCAAGCTGATACTGTAAGTTTGTTTGTTTCTTTTTTCCTTCCTATGAAACTTGTCTTAATAGAATACAAACCAAACTGAAAATCTGGTGTTGTATTTTCTAAAGGTAACGTGTCTCTGCTAGGTAGATCTTTAAACTGTATCTGTTGGTGGTGCTGGGAAGCAACGTTTCCTTTGTTATTTGTTTGCTCAGTGTTTCCAGTTAAAGAGCACATAATCTGTAAGGTTGCAGTGTGGTCCTTTGTGAAAGGGGCAGCTATTGTCTTCTACAGCTTCCTCACTCTGATTTCCAGTTGGGTAACATACGTGAGTGATTCAAGAGTTCCCGTATTTAATTCACCTCTAAGAAATTCCTACTTAAGTGAATGATTGGCAAATGTTGATTCCCCTGGCTGGGTCCCTGCCTTTCAGAAACATCTTTTGGGATTGATGTGTCAAGAGGCAGAAAAAGAAACACCAAAATACTGGCTTTATCTTTCCAGCTTCTCTTTTAGCAATGGTATAAGGCTGAGAAAAAAGACAACTGTTGGGAATACGCAATGAAACATTTAAGCAAATAAGCAGCAAGTCTTACTTTCCAAATTTCCCTTTGGTATGTATGGCTACTTTACCTGTAAAGGTATTTTTTTAACAGGGACCAGAAAACACAGAGAGCACAAGAGCCTCTCACTTATGACATTTAAGTCTGAGCATCTACCAGACCAGCTGTTATTAATAAGCAATGGCAACCTGTTTATGTGGGAATGCTATCTTCTTACTAGGCATGGACTGGAAAAGTAGAGGCGTATCTGGAAAAAACAGTTCCTGCTCCAAGTTCAGTTTATGCCTGCTGGACCCTTAAGGCAGTGATAAAGAGGTACACATCCACCAGCTACCTGAAGCTAGAATGACTTGTGCTGGTTGATGGGGCTGTATCTGGCCAGCACATCTCGTTTGATGCTCTAGAAGTTACTATGATGTGTGCTCAAGGTTCTCTCCACATTTGTTGTAGTTGCACATACTGAAGTGAGGTCCCGTAGCACTTCAATATTCCTACAACCTAGTCTACTCATCAATGCTGCCACAACATGAAATAGTCTGTAATTGAAAAGCGATGAGCAAAGAATTTTTGATGACTTATTTTTGCTTCAGTGCGCTGCTGACCTAATAAAGCAAAAAAAATAAAGCAGTCTTAATGGACAGAGATAAGTTTAAGTCAACAGATGCCATGGCTCTTTGAAGTTTGTAGGAAAGAGAGTTGGGTTGCCCTGTCATCAGTATGGAAAAAGTACAGTTTTCATACACTGTAAATTGTAAATATTTTCCAGCCTATATGATGGTAACCAGGCTAACCATGCTAATTATTAGCCCTGCACTGAAATATCAAAAGGTGCTAAAGTTATCAGCTTGGATTTTCATGGAGATAAGAACTGAGTGGTCCCTGTGCTGCGTCATGGATAAAAGAGTAGGACAGAGAAGTCATTGCCCTCATTCAGTTGCTACTTTCATGTTGGAGGAAAGGGAAATCTGAGCTACCCAAACAGTATATGTGTAATACACAAAACTTCACCCGAGGGCCTATGGCTGTCTCATTTGTTAGTGTCCTAAGTCCTGCTTTTGATGTGGGCTTTATCCATGGGGCCATGCAATATGTGTGAAAGCACAACAGTTGCACCAGAAGACAACCATGTTTGGAGAAGAGCGCTTAAAATCTGTGACTTCTCTGCGCTTCAGCTCTTTGTAAGTGGTCAAAACAGTTCCCTGTTTTTGTCCCCAAAGAAAACATCCAATGCTGAATCACAGAATAGAATCATGGAACTGTTTAGATTGGAAAAGACCTTTAAGAACATCATCAATGTTTATGGCCAACCCCAAAGCCTTCTGAAAACAGAGGGATTAAATGAAAATACTGTAATAAATTTAGTTGTATTAATTTGAGCCAGAAGAAATAGAGAAGTTTAAATACCAAGGCTGAACTGGAATACCTCAAAAACTGCTCCTGTATGGCTTGTGTCTGCTTTAGCTCCTCTGATAAACTGGATACTTTTACAAAAAAACAGCTTAAGAGTTTGTTCAGTAATGTTTTATCACTGGAAAACTGAAAGCCAAGCTCATCACTCAGTGAAGAAAATGTTTGCCTGGAGGGGAAAAAAAAAAAAAAGACTCAGGTTTCTGTTTCCTTCTGAAGTCAACTTTTAAGTCAGCTGTCAAAAAAATCCGGTCTTTGGCCTGACTTTAGTAAAATCTGAATTACTCAAGTTCTGATATAAAACCACAGATAAATGTGGATTAGCCAAGTAAACCTTAATGCATTCCTAGCTAGTTACACTAGTCAAGTATACCTTAATTCATCCTTCTTCTGTGCGGGGTTTTAGGCAAACATATGTTTAAACTGCTAACAGTAATGCCTACTTCTATATATTTTCAGATAGATGGCACTAGGCCTTTCCTTCTGCAGAAACAGTATCTTAATGAGGCAACTATGAATGCAGTGCGACCTGCCAGTGGTTATGAAGTGAGTCATTGAAGGGCGATGAATCTTTAATGCAGCTGATAGATCTCTCTAATCTAGTTATTCCAAATCCGACAGCTCAGCTGGCTGTGGCTTCTCAGGTTGTAATGGCAGAGACTCTGCAGAACAGCAAGTGGGTCCAACATACCCCTCTGTGCATGACTGGTGTGTACCTTCAATCACAGCACGGCTGGAGAGCAACATACTCCTCTACCTCACCTTGCTTTAGATCTGCTGGTCTTTAACACTTGGATCCAAAGCTTTCAACGAGATTCACAGATCTTCAGATCTTACACTCCCTATGCACTATGCAGTAGTAAAGTTACTCTGACAGTTCAGGAATTGCTCAGTCACCATCTCCAGGCTTGCTGGAGCTCAGGTAGGCCTTCTGGCTTTCTGCTAGTAGTGTGATCCTCCTTATTTCAGCCTCAGGGGAGGGTGTGCTGTGGATATCAGTGAGGACACTCATTTTACACAATGTACAGGGACCTCACAAAAGGCCTTTAAAGGCAGATGTGGGAGAGCACAGAGATTTTCTGGTCCGAGGTGTGCAGTCTTGAAGGAATTTTCTAAATCTTGCACCAAGCTCTGCAGGGTTCCTTCCCATCTGCTGAATGCCCAACAACTGCCCACTTACGTTGAAGAGAAGCTCTAACACATGAGCACTTTATTAGGGACAACGGAGACCATTCACGTTGCAAACTGCTTTAACACATCCCCACAGGAGCCCGGGGTTCCCAGGCTGTCCCCTGCCTGCAGCAGGGCCTCCCCTGGCCGCCAGCCTCCCTGACCTTCGGGGAGTGGCCACGGGGAGGGCCCCTGCCAGGCCCCTCTGTCCCACTGCCACCTCACGCCTCCCAAAACAAGTCCCTTTGGTGGAGACAGGCTTCTCTGGTGAGGAGGAGGTTATGAAGGCTGTATAGCATGAAGTGAGGGGAGAAACGGATGGACGTGTTTTGATCCCTGCACTTTCTGTTAACATCTCTGCTTCCTGCAGGAAATCTTGTCTCAATCTGACCTGCAGTCTGAAAAACAAGAGTCGAGTTTCCTCTCATTTGGTAGGTCTTTTGACACTCCAAATGCAAGAAAAATAACACCCGGAAATAGATATGTGCCCGTTCTAGACACACTTAGGAAAGCATTTACCTCCTGTGTAGCTCTTGCATGATGAAAGGTTTTGCTAAGAAATGTCCATTTTGGGTTAAACAGAACTCTAAGTCTGAGACAGTTTTGTTTATATCATTTACATTCAGTAATGCCTTCTTGGCACAGAAACTTCTGCGATGGCTGCCAAAGTTTAAAAGAGGCAAAGCTAAGGTCACTGTCAGAGGTAGAAACAATACATCATCTGCCCAGAACGGGCCCCTCGCAATGCGCTGAGGGCCTCAGTTCCTGCACTCACGAGAAGACAAAAACTTTTATTAAATTGAATATAGTGAGGAAAATAAATTATTTCTATGGACTAAATGACAGGCTGGAATTTCATTTTGTGACTCCAGCTTTTAGATAGTTTTATCTACGTTTAAAGCTACCCTCTTAATCAACTGTGATACGGCACAGCTTGAAGTGTGATCTGAGCAAGCAAACCTAAAACATCACAATCTGTTTCAGATAAATTATAAAATAACAACTGAGGAATCTGGTTTCCAAGTAGATTTGAGGCTTTTTTCCCTCCCCAAGCTGGGACTGTTAGAGGACTGAATTATTCTACTAATTTTGGTTGCAACGTATGTTGGAAAAAGACGTTATATAAGAACACCTCTATATTTCAAGGATCACTGATGCCCAAATCCTCTTAAGAACTCTTGCTAGTCCTCCATTTTCAGGATGCAATGGCTGTACAATAGATCCTTCGCTTTCCTTTCAACCACAAGCATCCACAGCCCTAATGACTACTTAAAAATAGTTGCCTAGCAGGCTCTCTTAGTGTGAAGAAATATAGGCTGCAACTCCCTGCAAAAATCACTGAGATACCTGGAACTCCTAGAAGCAACAGAAATCTATGACAGCAAGCTGATCCCCTTAAAGTGTTTGCTCTGACGGCAGTTAGTTGGATGAGATGTAAATACAGATTTCCAGGTACCCACAATCCTTCTGTGTAGGGTGTTGCACTCGTGTTCATTGAAAAGACACACCAAATCCTGCCACATGCAGGGAGTAGATGTGGGTGGCCATTTAATATAGCAGGAGTTTATTTCTGCTTTGCATATGAGCTCAAGTCTAGGATCATGAGGGCATTTGCTCATCTTCAAACTAAATTTGTCGAAACAGAAAATGTATTTCTTAAGAAACAGGTTTGGAAGACCAGACAGCAGTTCTCCCATCACCAGCAGTTGAAAGAGCTAAGAAAAAGGGTCCACAAGAGGCTCCTTAAAACTCCTGTTAGTCAAAGTACTGGACTTGTTGCTATTTGCTTACGCCAAATCATACGACAGAAAGTAATGGGCTAGGCTTGTGAGATGTTAGAACTGAAAACCCACCAAAGCTCCCCACAGCTGTGCTGGTCTGGCCAGACAATGAAGGACATGGAGAAAGCCCAAGACTTGTAACCCTGCATTTATTCTGCTTTCCTCAAGTGAATCTGTCTATAATTTTAGATTCTACTTTTAGTAGATCACAAATTGTTTGCTATGGTTCTAAGAATAAAAGCTGACCTGCAGGAAAAACGAAGTGATCCAGGCTTTTACACATATGAAATACTGTCTGTCTGAATTATGTCAGGATTACTGTAAGATTTGAATAGCTTTTTAAAATTTAATTAGTTGCTTTGATCTATTACAATTACTCTGGAACCCACACAGAACCTAAGTAAACCATGAAGAAAAGTCTTACAGTCTCCCCACTTAATTTAATAATTTCATTGCTGCTTTCTAAAAGAGGAAAAGCAATTCCAGAGGAGAGCAAAATGGGCATCAAGATGTTGGCAATTTTTCTGGGGAAAAGAAACTGCAGAGAAGTACAGGTATTAATTGAGACACTTCATTAATTTGTTCAGAAAATGGAAGGTGATACTCAGTATGACTTTTTAGGTAGCATTTATACGTATGCATCTAATTTGGGTAACAGGACACAGTTGCTTTTGTTTCTATGCAAACACTTCTTATCAGTATTGTATCATTTAGCTTTGTAATATCTGTGCCTGCACCTTTTGGCAACTGCACTGTGTCACTATATTTTTCATGCTTCCTAAAGCAGCACGGAAAAGATTCTCTGGTCTTAGAGTTAAATTTCATTTAAATCATGTTTCAGCGTCCTTTTATGGCACACTTAAACTCTGATTTGGAAAAACTTTCCTCTGTGTTAATCCTCACCTAGCATCTATCAGTAAAATGCAATCTTTTCTTTTAGCTGTCAATTACCAAAGTAACAGGACCATTGCTACAAGTTGTTCGCTATCTACCTTGTACAAGTACACAAAACCCCCAAACAAAACAACAAAACCAAAAGGCCTGGGTGGGGGGCAAGAGGAGGACTGGCTTTGGGATAAAAGCAGTTGAGTACACATCTTGGTTATCTAATTCATTCCATACACTCAGAAATTAATATATTGGTTCAAGTCAGACTCGGTTGTCTGATCATTTGTGCAGTTCACTGGAGAAAGATCTTCCTTTTCTGTTCTGAATAACTGAGTCTGTGTCTGCAGTGCAAAAGAGGAGTGGATGAAAAATCATTACCCAACACACAGTTACATCACCCTTTTGTTTGGGTGCTTTGGCATGGAAGACACTGTAAATGCATAAAATAACTGTAAATGAAAGCTCTGTGTATAAAATATAATTGTAACAAGAATTCTACATACTTTTGCCTCCAATTATAGGTTGGTGCGTTTTTCTTTTCTATCTACTTCCTGTGAGATGTGAATGTATTTGTAAGGCAGAAAAAGCATTGCCAGTACTTCTCTCAATGAGGAGTTTGCATAGATACAAAATCCCAAGTGATTTAAAAGAGTTGGCAGTGATTTTCAGGTAATCAGGAATAATAAATATAATTGGTCTATCTTCTGTTGCCAGATTTAATTTTTCTTTTCAACCTATCAAAAATAAATCAAGAGTAAAGCAGAAAGCACATATCCCTCTTCCTGAAGACTAGATTTACTTTCAGCAATTAATATTTTAGTTCTTGCCAGCTTTCCAAGCATGGATCTGATTTTGATGTGAAAGCAAGTAGCTGCAGATTACTATGGTGGATAATACTTTCACTGTAAATGAACTAAAGCCCAGGTGTAAGTCATGTTTGAATTAGTTAAAGCTCGAGGTAGGGCAGGCGTGCTGCAGAGCTGCAGCAGCATTTGCTGGGGGCAGGGGCAGTTTGTGGGTAAGGAAGCAACACAAGAGGTTCTGGTGGTTAGAGTAAATTCAACACATTTTCTTCTTACTTCTGGGAACTTTCTGCTGTTCTTAGTCAGGTAAGGAAGCCAGACTGAAAGCAACATAATTGTATTTAGAACACTTTCTTCAGTGAAACAAATTTGGCTCTTGTGCATTTCCTCCGGCAATCAAATTGCTATTAGGTAATTCAGCGTAAGTGTCAAGAGTAAGAAGAGTATCTACTATACACAGTACCGTGCACTTATAAAAACACACACAAACAAAACAATCCTGGACGACAGAGAAGCCTAGAGCCATACCTAGGTGATACAAATGCAAGAGTGTAATTTGGATGATAATTTGAATTTCACACTTTTTATACAAGATATAGATCTTATTTTCAGACTCCACTTCCTATAGTACATTCACACGTGGGGTTTTTATTTCCCTGGCAAACGCAGGTGTTTTCCAAAGACTACAGAGGTAGCAAACCATGGCTGCAGAGATAAGATCAGGGAACAAAAGAGAATGCTTGTAGACATAAATCCCTGAATTTTTAGTTTAAAGCCTATGTCCAACTGGAATTGGGAACAGAACAGTTGTTAGCTCCAATACCTATAACAGGATCTAAGATTTTGAGACCAGTGTACAGTGGGCTGTGGAAGCTGCACTTTGTGTGCCGAGGCAGCAGCATCAAAAGGGCTCTGGAGCTTGGCTGTGTGGGAGGACAGAGGCTGGTGTTGCCAAGATCTCCAAACGCATGCTGTCCTCTGATTCACATAGAGATTCAGCTCCCTAGAATCGCTCATGAGGCCTGATGTGAGAACTGGCATTTAACTTCCTGAAAAGCATTTTGAAATTACTTATTTGGCACTTTAAGTAGCCACAAAATATCGGTAGTGTACAACCACCCTGAGGCAGAGAGCACAAATCCCTGCAACACAGGAATTGTTGTGCTAGTGCATTTTCAATAAGATTTGGAGAAGGATAAGGGCACTTCAGTGTTGGGGCTTACACAAAGAATAGTGAGAAAAAATTAAAATTAGGAAATCAATCAAATAATAATCATTATTAAAGGACACTTTCAGGTACAGTAGGCTGTGCTACTCTGTCAATAACTATGCTGAATAAGAGGAGGTAATACTGTGGTTTTTTAGTCTGTAGCTGAGAAAGCAAGAAGTCCTCACTTGAGTGCCTAGCACATTAAGCACCCTGTGGATCAAAAACATGCTCTGTGTTAGAATAACTAATAATGTTGCACAAAATTAAACAAATTGGACCTGTTTTGGAGCATATGGCAATTTCTGCTAATCTGCATCTCTGCTGTGTTTGCTCTCAGACCATACTGGTTGTGAGCAGCCTCTTAAAAGGCATTTTGTTCTCTTTTTTTATATTTTTTAATCATGGCTGTTCTTAGAGATATTACACTTAATTTAGGGGGTCAATGGCCTGATCTGGTATAGCAATCCTTGTATTCTAATACTATGAGAACGGAGATTTTTTTTTTTTTTAAGCTTATAATTATCCTCCAAATTACTTCATCTAGGCCAAATAACAGCTCTTTCTTCATCAAGTATCAGGCTAGTGTGTATCCCTCTAATTCTATGAAAGACAGATGAACAACAAGTTTGTCTGATACAAAATATATTTTCTGTAGAACTGCCGATTTCCTTCCCTATATTTTTGTTCTTGCAGTGTTTCATTAGTTTTTGTTGTTAGCTCATGAATGTCTTTGTCTTCTTTGGGAAGCTACCTAATCTATCCCAATGCTTTAGACCTGCTTCTGTTTCACTGGGATTTGAGTATTATTTTCCGCAGCACACAATAAACTTTTTAAACTCCACACATTTTTCTTCCCAAGCAAGTGATCCATACTTTACTGTAGCAAACTGAACTAGCTTGTGTGCTCTCACTCCCAGTTAGTTCCCCTCTTGCCTATAAAGACTGGATCTGGAAGTGCCCAAGTCAGAAAAATGAAAATGGTGATTATTTTCTCATCTAGTATATGCAGCTACTTGTGCTTAAATAAAATCTGGTTTAGATCCAGAAAGTGGCCACCGTAGAGATTTCCAGAAGGAATTTCGCTCTTGAAAGACACAGAGAGTAGAGAAAAAAGTTTAACTATTATAATACGACAATTTCCAGTTACTGCTTGCTGTCTCTTCTAGTCCAAAGACAGCACTGACCTGGTAGGATGCCTCCTGTCAGTGTAGAAAAATACCTTAGCAGTCTCTTGCCCCCTTATTCCAAGTTTTTCAATTATACCCCTCAATGACAAAGCCACAGATACCTGGCTGTGTCTCAAAGGCGTTAAATTCCATGTAACCAGCCCCACAACAAAGCCTCAAATACTTGGCTCCGATGGATGGTGTTATAACGAGGGTGGAGTTCAGTTCAATGGCCAATTTATTGCATCTTAATGGTCTAAAATGCCTTTATTTCATATCTAGGACAACAAATGCTGCCATAAAGTTTGGTTTAAAGCAGGTCTGTTTTGCAAAATGAGTCTTGCATATGGAACAAAACGCTCATTGTTGCTTTACTGTTTAAACCTTTATTATTGCTTTTTTTTTCTTGGTACAATGGGCTTTTATGCACCAAACAGCTGTGTTCATCATGTTTATTTAGAAGGCATCCATTGTAGTGGAAAAAGTCTGGAGGACAAAAATCTTGAAGTACAAGACTACTCTGTGGGTGCTGGCACTTTTAATTTTTTTTCTGTCCTGCTCCTTTGGTCAGTATGCAAGTCACATACACAGGCACTGCCATGCAGACTTGCAAACCCTGTATAATAGCAACTTTTCACAAGTGCTGTCTCTTACTTCTAGTGTTCGTCTCCAGAAATTTTCAATTGCAAGGCAACATACAGGACTCACAACTATTTTACACCCTATGATCCTATCATTTCTCAATCTGTTGCTATTTTGGACCCTCATTAGGTCACTTTCCAAATATTGTGTACAGCTATGTGTCAATCATTGTCACAGCTCGGCTCCAGGCTAAGCCAATCCAGGACAAAACCGTGAGGAAAAAAAAATGCCAACCAAAGCAAGCACTGTGTAGAAAACAGTCAACAGTTTAACTGTGGAAAGCTATGTGTTGTTCCAAAGATAGCATAAGCCCACTTGCTGCAAAAACAGCATACAGTACTAATGCTCTCCAAAATAATTTTACACGGTTGAAATATGTAGTGTATACCCAATGGCATCTGCAAATAAACAGATGTTAGAATCTCAAGAATTAAGAGCATGACACAGTCGGAAACTCTTGGGCGACTCCTGCCAAAAAGCAGCCTAGCTTCCAGTTTCTGGAAAGAACAGAGCATCTAACATACCGACAGAACTTTTCTTCTTTGAGCAACAGTATCTCTAGCACCTTCTAAACCCTTGAACGAAAGCTGCTGTATAAGCAGGTAGTGTTAGCCTGGGAAATTGAAGGGTTCCCGACTTCCTTGGGGGTATATCCAGTGGGGCAGATGCATTCCCATGCCATATGAGATGGCTGTGCTCCTTTCCCTCTTTTCAGGTTACTGTGTATTAAGACATAGTCCAGGTAAATACTGGAAACACAGAAGTGTCTCTCCATCAGCCACACAGTCAATGCTATTGTCAAAGGCTGGAAAACAAATGGGAACAAACTAACGTGCTTGATCTTTTAAAAACATTAAAATATCTGTACAGAATGAAATGGCTTCTTATTTCTTGAGTGGTGAATGCTCTTGGCTTTCTACAGAGCTGGCATTCTCAGTTGCTGCTGCTGTTCATGTGCCTCAGGAAACTGTAATGAGGTTAAAAAGAGCAGAATAAAGTTACAGCTGGTGGAAGACAGGAATCCACACAGTAATGCAGTGAAGGTGACTTCTGGGATCTGAACAGCACAGCCAGGGGGAGACTGCACAGGGGCTGACTGCTTGGAGCTGGGGCAGATACAGGGGCCCGAGGAAGGCCTGGCATACCAGGGAAATGATTTCCTATAAGAAAGAAAAAAAGTTTGGGGAAAAAAATGGGAAGAACTACGAGCCAAGTGGAAAGGGAGTGTGACAAAAGGATTAGCCCCTACTTGCACAGAGTACAGTGGAAGCCGAAAATGAACTCGGGGAACTGTCAGGAAGAAAAAACTGTTTCTCAGAGACTGTTTCATAGGCTTCCTGAATGCAGTCTCCATTTACTTGTTTCTTCCTTTTTCTCCCCAAAAGAAAAAGGACTTGCTGTGAGCAGAATGTATTCCAACTCGAACACGGGCCTGAACAGAGTCCCAGCCTGGAATCCATGCAGGCCAAACTCCTGGAATCTTGCTGCTACCTGGGTACCATACAGCTCGTACGCCAAGCAGGAAAGGGCAAAATCTACAATTTGTCATTAACAGGTAGGTAGCTAATAGTTTAAATTGCACTGCGGGCTAATATTTTTGCAAAATCAATGTGCTTGTTAGGTCTGTATGTTGTTAAACTGCCTATGTCATGTCATGCTTAATAAGACTTAATCAAGTTGAACGGGTTTTGAACTACATACTCTCAAAAACAGTGCCTCTTTTGAGACTGGATGTGCTTTGTTAAATTCTCAAAGAAGAAAGAATTTCTAATTAAAGGAAAAAGCATGTGTCTATATAACTCTTAACTGTTAGTAGCTCTAATGCGACAGCAGTTGGGGACTTTGATTTGGTTTTAATGAAGAACTCCATAACTTTTCTGACAGAACAGGAAGGTGTATTTTGACTGAGGATACACTTTAAGTCGATGTTTAACATAAAAGGCGCTGGAAGGACTTTGAAATGTCATTCTGTGGGAAGAGCAGGTTGGGATGTATAGTCCATCTAACCCCCATCAAACAGAGCCGCTGCTGAATGCCTCCGGCAAGAGTCCCACAGTAGGGTGCCAAACTGTAGTTGGATCTTTTCTGGAAAGGCTGGGAGCTGTGGTGTGCGAGGTGCCACCTTGCAGTATCTCCACACATGTGAAATCCCTCCAATGCAGAAGTGCTTGACCTCAACAACTTCCTGTGACAGGGAGTTCCACAGCGAATTGTCTTTGCATACCCTAGTTTTTCAGCTTCCTTCCCTTTGGTTTCATTTAGTCTTGTTATTGCGTTATGAAACGTGCACGAAACTTTTTTCGCCGTTTTTGTCACGTTCCTGTTTATACCTCCCCCTTTCAAATAGTGCCTGCCTTTGATCTCTCATAAGCCATACGTATTCTTGTACCAAGCTTTTTAAGTAACACTTCGGGGGGGAAAGAAAAAGGAGGGGG
>VZRR01007368.1:89679-124983 GCA_013398015.1 Oreocharis arfaki | reverse complement strand
GCTCGCTCGCTCCCCGGCCTTCCTTTTCCTCCTTCCTGAAGATTTTTGCGCTAAACACGCTCAAAGCCTTCCTAAGGGCTCCTCTCCTGGCCCTTTTGGGCTTGTTTTTAACTCGACAAATTTCGCTCGGCTCTCGTGCAGCCCGCCCTCTATTTTCACTCTCATTTCTGTTGCTTGCTGGTGCTGGGAGTTCATTGCAATCTGAGGTTCCTTCTCGCTAAATCTCTGTCAGAGCTCCAGGTTTACGAAGCCCTGCGCGGCCGCTGAGGTTGTGCCAAGCCGTGCAAAGTTAGGGTTTTCCAAATAAGGCAGGCGAGCGGCGCGATGTTCCCTTTGAAATCCATCTAGGTAGCCCTGGCGTGGGCTCTTGAGGAGCCTGGCTGTGGTGGGATACCCGGGAGTTAAAGCTGAGTAGGCCTTTTAAGGAGTCGGTAGCACAAAAGAGGATGATGAATGATTCCTGTTTTAGGAAGGAGCCTGAGTGGGTAAGCTGGCAATTACAGTTCACAAACTTTTCCTGCTGCCTTCCCTGCGATGAGTGGAACAGGGCAGCTATTTCTCGCTTTGGTACAAACACCGTAGCAATCAAACTAGGAGTTTTCAAAGGAGTTCCCAGGAGGTAACTTAAAATCTCGAGCATAGCTCCTTGTACTCTTTCCCGTGTGATAGGAGGGTAAAAATTAATGTGTCTTCCCAGTATGGGGGGGGGGGAAGGGAAGCCTTCCTTACTTTGATAATAGAAGAAAAAATCTGACCTTTGGAACATTAAAGTTGGCATCTTGATTTGCTGTAATAAGCCGTATGTCTCTGTCAAGATAGGAGAAAAGTCACTGTTCTGAAAAGGCATGGTTACAAGCAACAGAAAATTAGGGACAGTGTACAAACAGTAGAAAATGCTGTTCAGTTATCAGCTGCAAACACCGAAGATGGATGCATTCAACTTTTGAGAGCAGGTAGTGCAGCAGAGCAATCTGCTTGCAGGGATTTAAGTGCAGGTGAAGATTCTGACTTTGCAGAACTGCAAGGTGAAGCTTGGAACAGCTGAATGAAACTGAACTCCTTTAGTGAGGCTAGTTGTTTTTTTGTTTTGTTTTGTTTTTGTTTTTGTTTTTTTTTAAGTGACAAAGTCTTTGCAGCACAAATGCAGTTCACTCTTGTAAACTCCCTTGCTTTAGAAGCCCTTTGGGGCACATCTAAACATGTGTGCCTCAGCATGAGAAGGAACAAACTTCCACCAGTGTAAAGGGTCTTTCTTTATACTTTGTCCACAACAGAGATCATAACAAAAGAATTCAATCAAATTGCATTCCAAACTTAAACAGTTGCATAGTGTTTTAAAGAGGGAAAAGGTAGATGCAGCTTAGTGATTTAATAAAATGTGGGGGAGCTTTTTCCATTATTTGCTGCTAAATGAAGAAAAAACCTCAAGAAACAGATATCACATCTGAGGAACTTGCCTTTCTGGCAGATGGTATTAAAAAAGTCAGGATACAGTAGAAAATCTGGAAGGGGGAACTAGGCTGAAGCTGCTTGTTTTGTTATTGTGGAGTTGTTTGGATTTTTTTTGTTGGCGTGCTAATTCCTTCCTTAAAGACAATTTCTATTCTTATCACTTCCCTCTTTTACTTGATAAGTTAAATACACTTATTTTTATTTGGCAGCTCCACTGTTCACTCTGTTTAGTAAGATGCTGTGAAGGAAATGGGATTTCTGAACAGGCAGAAAAGATAACACAACAGAGTTCTTGTAGCAATAGAGGTCAAAAGCAAAGATCAAAATAAAGAGTGGTCAAGGTGATGCAATGTTTTGGATGAAGAGTTTTTGGTATATTTTGATACTTTCTTCCCCCTTAAACTGAATATAGCTCTCATTATAGGTGGCTGGATTGCTTTAGTTAGACAACACAGTAGAGATTGCTGCGGGGCAAGGGAAGGTAGAGTGTGTTTATTGCGGCAGTTGCATTCATGAATGCAGGAACCCCTTAAGATGTGAGGGGCAGCACGTGCTCCACCAGATGCATTCGAACAGAGGGCTTTTGGCTTTCGTTGCCCTTTGACAGTAGCCTTGGTGGCTTCTAGTAACCATGCAGAGGACGGAGTAAATTGAATAAATGCTTTGTTTGGCATATCAGGAGAGGGGAAGGCTGCAAATGCATGCATTATGAGGAGCTTAACTGAAAAGCACCCAAACTGAACTTTGAGGTTCAGTTGTCATCCTGGCCTCCTGTGCAGTAGTTTCTTCTGGAAAACAGTTTCAAGCAGTTCCCCTCCATTTCTGGATTTAATACTGCTCTTAGCTTAGCAAAATGCTGCTGCCACACTTGTTACAATCCACTTAAGTTCAAGATAGAAATTTTTTCATTGGAAGTCCACTCCTCCCCTCTGAGAGTCATAGATAAGTGAGGAGAAGACAAATCGTCTGTTTAGCAGATACATGACAGTACAGAAAAAGGTGTCAGGGTCAATTGCCTCTATTCTTCTCAGAAATACTTGAGACGGAAGTGCCCAACAAGGTAGCCTGATGGCTTTGAAATATCTTCCAGACATACACAATATCCTCCTATTGATCATTTTGGGATGGTGTTTTTGTGACATCAACTACATGGATTTTACATCAGCCTTACAATGCCAAAACATCTATGAATCCTCTTGGTTTTAGTAATGAGTACTGCTAATGAAGTAAAAAACCAACTGGAACTTTAACATCAAACTTTGAATAGACTGAATGGCTTAAGTGACTTGGAAAATAGAAGCCTTGAAACAAGTGAAAGGCAAACACAGAGACAGGATTCAGCTGCTTCAGTCCTATTCTTTAAGTTGTGGGTGTTCATGTGCTTTATCCAAATCTCCTTATAACTGCTCACTCAGCCTGTCCCCTTAGTGACCTGGACATCCTGTGGCTGTACCCTTCCCACGGCATCTTTGCAAGAGTGAGGAATGTAATTTTCTACTTCTGGCAAGGACTTATTTCATAACCTAATGTATTTATGTTCTTGCTTGCACTGTTCATACCTTTAGATGATGTCAGCCTTTAACCTATATGTGATTCTAATTTTTATTTTTTTAAGAAATTTTTTATGGTTCTCCATATTTTAAAACAGCATGTGCCCTATTACAAATATCCTGGATTCTTGTGCTTTTAAACATGTCTTGGTCTGAATTGCTGTCTTCTTAGTCATCTTCTAGATTAGGTGGGGCTCCAGTAGGAAAATAGAATGAATACCCAAAACTGCCAATAAGACTAGAGAACATGGGTAACTTGAACCCACCACTGTATTCTCTGGTTTCTGTAATGAGGATATATGTAATGCAATAGGCCGTTCATCCGCAGTGTGACTGGAATATTCCAAACAAATGTTTTTCATCTGCTGCAGCAGAGATTCTTATCTTATTATGAAATAATTTTGCTATGCAGTGGAAACTGTGTAAGCACTCTTTGAATTATGAGAGGGCATTTCAGCAGAGTTGTAAACTGTGAAAGCACATCTGCATGTGGCATTTGTGAGTTATGGGTGTTACGACCACTTGTGCTCACTGTGTAGGTACAACAGTTCCACTGCCAGCAATGAAACGTAGCATAAACCACAGTTAGCCAAAGTGAGTCTGGGAAATGCATGTGCTTGGTATATAACACCATGGATTTTTGCACCTATCTAAAGGATCAGCTGCAAAAGTAAAAATTCCTGTTTTCTTCCCCCTATAGATTTGACATAGAAAATTCTGGAAAAATATGGATATGAAGGTATAGTTCATCCATATATAGAATGTTAGTAAATATATACCATATGCAGTAAGGATTTGCTGTGGATAGTGTGTGAAGCACAATTCCTGTAAGACTGTCTGAAACCACCAAGTAGGTAATTGGTGTAACAGATCCTCTTGGAGCACACAGATTTCGTACCTGGCCAGTTTGTGGTTCCAAGTGTTGGGGCCTCCTTGCTTGTTCTCTGTTAAGATGTCATTGCTCAGTAATTTCATGAAATAAGCCCTGGATCTGAATAGCTGTGTGAGAAAGAGTGGTTTGATCTTTCTGTATTGTTTTGCAAAGCTTCCTGTACACTCCTCAGCTGCAGCACAGGCATCTGAATTGTTCCATTATTACGGTTTTAAAAGTCAGTATCTCCTTGTTTCTAATACTGATCCAAAAGTTCAGCGTCCACGTCCAAAACAGTAACTGAGGCATCTTGGTCCTTTTAGTTAGCCCATCCTAACCCCTTTCACTTGCTTGACTCAGGAATCCAAGAGGAAGACCAAGGAGAAGAGCAGAGCAGATGAGAAGAACAGTAGCAGTTAGGGAGAAGTGGATGCAGAGGAACCCACCTGCCTTACCTGGAAGTGTCTGCACTGGAACTGCTGCTGATGCTTGCTTCTCCAACCAGAGAAATGGCCGGCAAGTGGGGAGCCCCAGGGATTTTCTGTCACCTGGGGATCCCTCTAGCTTGCCTTATGCTATAGGTGACCCTTTACTGAAGGGCTAGATGGCCCCAGTGCTTTGTAACTTATTCCCAGCTGAAGAAGTAAGTTAGCTGCTACTTATGAAGGCCCTTAAAGACCTTGGTGTTAAAGAGTGCAATAAGAATCCTCAAGCAACTACCCAAGGAGGGAAAGGAGGACTCTTGAATTTTTTGGAAATGCACAGAGGTTTTCATTTGCATTTTTTGTGTGTGCCTTTACTGCATATAGTATCTCTGCCCATCTACTTCTCATCAAATCCATGGCTCAGCAAGCTCCAGGAGACAGAGGTAGCTCCTAATTGTTTGCTACTTCTCTGTTCTTCTCTAGGAGCTGCTCCAGCTTCATTCTTCCAATAACTATAAACCCTGCTTGTTGATGTAGAACAAGGCTTTGAGTTAGAGCAACTGCAGGAGACAAAAAAGAATGCCAGAGATGAAGGTACATGAAATGGTGATCAGTGGGTGCACAGGCCTCAGTGGTAAATAGAAGATGAAAATGACAAGAGGGAACTGTTGGGACCCGCGAACAGAGTGGCTGTGGTGGGATTAGAAGCTGGGATTGTATCTACAATTATCTTTTGATTAATGAAGTATTTGACTGCTTTTTGTGGAAGTGCTGATTGTCCTGAAGTCAGACCAGGTCTGGAAGCAGTATTTTATTCATGGTATGGGGATCTGCTGGCACCCCAGCCATCACAGAGTATACTGCTACCGCCTGCTTCAGCGTTGCACTCTCACTAATTTCTTCTTAATGCTTTCTTTACATACCCAGGATTGTCTGTGGGTTTGCTTTTTCTGTTTTATCCCCTCTTTCTCTTAGGCTGGATAACAGAATGACTATCTGATTTGTTCATGAGTACATACGTCTTATCCATGCTGAGCTGCCGCGTTAATTGTAGAGTAGCCTAGAGTTAGTTGCCAATCTTAATCGGCACTAACCCTGTTGCATAGAAGTTTGTTTCCTAGGTACTTTGAGTCAACACAATATTTATATCAGACTCGGAAACTCTCCAAGCAGGTTTCAGGCAATTCTTTGCATAAAAGGAATGAACTGCACATGACTGAAGACACAAGGTTTTTATTTTCCAAAACTTGGACCTCTGTCTCATACAAGGGCTCAATTCTTGCTTCAGTCAGCACACCTCACACACCTACAGAATTTACCAGGACCATCTGCTTTTGAGCTGTCTGATGCAGGCAGTGGAATGACAGCAAGTACCAATCCATTTACAGCTCTGTATGGGAAGAAGCTGTTGCCTGCTACCATCCCACCAAGGGCCTAAAAGTCATCAGCTTTTATAGCACAGGTTTTGGATTAGATTTACTACATCAGTCCTGGTGTATAGTTTTATAAGAATAATGATATTGGTGCAGATATGGACTGAACAATTCTAGTAAAAAACCTCTTTCCATATACGTACATCTGTCAATCATAGATAAAAATCACAGTGATATTACGTAAGTTAGCACTGCTAATGGAACACTAGAACCCCTACTTGAAAACATTCAAAACTGTCATCTTCCTTTTTAATCCAGGCTTTTTTTTCACCTCAATTAATACAATTGACAGACATCATTCTCTCTCACATATATTTATGTTTAGTAGAAGCACTATATTCCAATCATTCCCTAAGAAAAAGGAAATATTCACAAGGAAAAAAAGTGCTCTTCTAAAGCCTGTGTGAAAACATTTCTTGGTATAAAGTTGCTTCTCCCTGCTCAAATCCCCTTTCATGTTAGCCCAGTTTAATTCAACTGATGGCAAAACAGATTTCTAGCAAGACATTTCCTTTGTTTCTTCAATACAATCCTAAATAAGAAAGATGAAGTTACAGTGAAGATTACAGTAAATAAATGAACCAGAAGGGTATAGGCACGCATGCCTTAGTGTGTTACACCAACACTTCTTGGTGTAAAACTGGAATATTTTAAACTGTATCATTCTTATGGAAATTTTTCTTGCCTGCTAACCTGAAACTCTATTTTTACTCTCCACATTGGCCTAGACACTACTGCAGACCCTTACAATGAGCCTCTCAAGTTAAGACTGGTGCCAGCCCGCGAGTACTGACATGACCCTTTCCTATGTAGCGAGACAAGTAACTTCTTCTCCTATAAAGGGCTGAACAAGCCTACCAGTGTCTCTATCTTAAACATAGCTGTTAATTTGGAAGTGTTAACATGTACCACCTGGTCCTGTGAGGATGGGATTAGCCAAGGGTAAAATTAAGACTAATAACTTGTTGAATGGAAATAAAAATGAAAGCTGAGGAAGTCTGCAAGGGTGTAATTGCTCCAAAATTAACTTTCCAATATTTCTGCCTTATGGAATGTCATATATTTGCTCAGAAATGTAGACAGCCGATGAACAGGTAATATGTTTATTGATGAACAAGTGAAAAAAGTGTTGCATTTATTTTCCCAGCTTTAATATTGGTTGCACCTTGGTTTTTTTTTTCACTTGTCTCAGCCCAAGCTGTAGGCCAGGGCCAGCTACAGAGTGTGTATGTGACTGTGTAGCTACAGAAACACATCCAGCTGATGTGTGTCTACCTCACTGTTTCTGCCACAGAGCCCCTGTCACTCAGCAAAAAACATTCATCCCCATCAGCACTGTCAGAGACATTCCTTAAAAGTGTCAAAAGTGAATTACTGTGTAAATAAGGACATGAAGGAATGGGTGGATGTCCCAGTATAATCTTAGTTCTCAGTTTACAAACCATAGCAAAAGGTCTTGCACGTTTTTACCCTGGGAAACACAAGGAGTAAGTGTAGAAAATCATAGTTTGAATCTTTCCTTGATGGCTCACTCCTATGCTGGTTGCCTTTCATGCCTTCAGGTGAAACATCTTTCAGGAAAGTGGCTTCAACTCACCAGCACAAACACCAGTCATGACAAAGGTACTGTGTGTTCCTGCCAGTGCCAAATTTCAGCTTTGCTAATGGCACAGTTATGTATTGCATTCACCAAAAATATTTTTCCCATCCCTGAACATTTTAATTAAAAACTGCTGCAATGAAATTATATTTGACAAGAATGTATCCAGTTCTCCAGAAAAATGGGGCAGTTCTTGAGCAAACTGAGCTGGTTTTGTTACATTCTTTTTGAATTAGTGCAATTTCTACTAAAAATACTCTGTTCATTGATAATACTTTCACAGGAAAACCTAAATTAAAATCATACATGTCGAGTCTGTGGGTCCCTAAACCAGCTAGATTTTCCAAAAAACAAAACAAAAGAAAGTTGAAATTTTAGCTAGTAATTATGTATTTATTTTACATTTGTGGAATATGCAGTTTGTTTACTACCACTTCTAGTGGTACAGATTAAATTATTGACTATATGAAATTGTTGAACCTTCTCTCTGTAGGTCTAGCTTGTTTTTGCTTAGTTGCTAATGTATTTTGAATCAAGGACATGGCAGTGAGTGGGAGTTCAGCTGCTAGTCTGTGTTCATCTTTGCTGTCTTAGGTTCAGAGGAAAGGAGAATTAATTTTAAAAACCCTTAAAATGTTAGAAATGGGTTATTATCTACCATTTTAACAATTGGAACACTGTCATGTACAGGGTACTTCCAAAGAAACCGATACAAATTGGTTTTTATGGTCTGAAAGTTGGGGTGCATGGTATTGCTCCTCAATAATGAGAAGCAGAGGGGTCCAGAGCACAGCTTGAAGGCTCTGCAGAAAAAGGTTCATGTTCTGCTTTATCACTGGTGTAATGTTATATGTGCTTGTCATTTTGCCTCTGGCATAAGCATGCGTGTTTTGACCGTATCTATGTCAAAATATAGCAAAGTGGGGATGAGAAAGAGTAACATCCCCAAGGAGGCACAGCACAAGAAAGGATCATGCTTTTCAGCCTGTTTCTTTCTAGGTCATGAATGACTTGCATGAAGATGTCAGTATCCTGCATCTGTTTCCCTGTTTTGCCAGATGTCTTGAGGTGAGATAAGAAGATTCATGCAGCTAGGAAAAAATCCACAACCACTTATCTGTATTGTGGGTTTTATTGTGTTAGCAGAAAAATATCAGGCATCCTGTGGCAAACTGAGTGGTACCAAAAAGTTTCACTTGTCCTAAGCTTACCTAAATTTAGTGAAGAATTCAACAATGTATTAGAAATAAAATCCTTTGTTTAACTTCTTTTCTTTCCCCTTGATGAACTGAAAATATGACTGTGCTGCAATTATTGCCAAAATTATGATTCTCTTTAAAAAGTCTTTCAAGAAGAACTGACAGTGACAACTAATATCCGCAGTAAAATGTTGTGGTTTGGCCTTGATTTGTGGTTAAATGTGGCCGGGGTGTCAGCTGGAGTAGCAATTTGCAAGACTTCCAAAATCATAACTAATTTTCAGCTGTAGTTGGACAGTTTGAATGGGTTTCAGATTTGGTTCTATTCTCTGTTTTAAAATAACTTTATCTTGTACTGTTTGTACACTTCAAAGATTCTCTTTTTCTTTCTACCATCATAGCTATGTGATCATAATTCTTTCATAAAGAATGGCTCTAGAAGACAAATAAATAAATAATTCATGCTATACCCCAAAAGGATCTGCTTTCGGGATGGCTCGATGGCTGCATGGTAGCAGGAGACTTGAGTTACATTGGGACATTTTTGAATTAACAGTCACACTTTTAACATGAAGAATTGCTTTTGATCATAATAGCAGCCAGTCTGCAAGGACTAATAAATTCCACTGAGTTACCAGAGATAGAGCTTGGTCTCCTTGGGCTCTGTAATGTATTTTTAATTGGACTACTATGGCTCTGTGGTACCTGCATATTCCATTGAAAGCTTGAAAATCACTCAGTTATAACTCAGTAGAAATTGAAAGAGTCATACATCCTGCCTAAGTGTCTTAAATTTTTGGCTTCTAGTAATTCTCAAAGTTTGGGGAAAAATTCTAATTCTTTTTAGCCTGCTTCTCTAATCATTCACTTTTCCTTATTGAATTATTCTTTATCAGTAAATTCTTTGTTCCTTTTCTTGGCCTGCTAAGAGTGTGGGTGCTTATTGTTTTAAAGTCTATTTGGAGAAGTAACTGTCCAACCCAAGTGGTGGATAGCATATAGGGTTATATCTGTGTTAGTGATTTAGGTTTTTTTGAAAGAGAATCAATGGCTCTGGCATCTCCACCCTACACATTTTTGTGTTTTTTCTCCCCAAGCCAAGATGATAGTCTCGCCATCTAGGCCAGCAGTCAAAGCACAGATTTGTTTAGAACACGCTGAGGGTGCTCTGAGATGTGGATAAAAATAACTGAGGAGAACAGCACCAACAATATTTATGACAGGAACTGGTCCTGGTCTGGACTAAAACATTGACATAAATGTTCTCTGGGTGAGCCTACCTGAGACCAGAGCCTGAACTACACTGTTCCTCTGGCTTTCCTCCTTGCCCTTAAAAGAAGATGAAGTGTATTTCTGTTCCTTCTGTGCTGGTCCTGGGACTGAATACAAATTCCTTCCTTTCCCCTTCCCATCCATTTAGGATAGATTACAATAGTTCTCCCCCTTGTGTGGGTTTTTGTTGTTCTTGTTGCTGGGTTTCTTTGTTTTGACTCTGTTTGAGGGGGGTTGTTTGTTTCTGGGGGTTTTGTTTGGGTTTTTTGTTGTAGATTTCTTCACCCAGTTATACAGCTTTTTATGCTTTCTCTTCTGCAGAGGTGTGGAAGAAGGCTCTCAGCTGAGCATTTTTGTTAGCAAGAGTTTCAAAATGGTAAGATGACCCCCCTCTGTGTTTTTGAAGAGCAGAGAATATTGCATGAAAGCTTGCCATACAGGCATTTCAGGAATCACAAAATGTTTTCATGCTGTGATACCTTGAATAGTTTGTCTTTACTTGTACTATTTTTATGTTTGTATCATTATGTAGACTATTTATCCTTTCTGTGAGGCTTAGTGGCCCAGTATAGTACTGATGATCACTTATTTGCTTGGAATGGAATCAAAAGTATGTATTATTTGTCACAGGACACTAAACACCCATTAAGTCAGGATTTTATCAGTGGTGTGACACAAGTTTCAGCCATTGAGGGAAAAAGAAAATGCCGCTATATAATTATTTGCAGGCTCTAAAATAATGTTTTTCTTCTGTGACCCTCATCTTAATGTTACTCCTGAATTGCTAAGTCCTTTATCACTGTTAAATAAGGGTTAGTTTATCCATTTGATAGGTGTTATTAAAACAAACTCTGGAGGTATATAAACTTAGACCAAGGAACTGATTTGAATGTGGATAAATCTGAACCGCTAGTGGGAAGAGACAGCCAAAGCTCAGACCTCTAATTTCCAACTCTAATCACTAAGCCACATAGCAGGGACTTGATGAGTGTGCTCTAACAGTGGGTATTCTTGAAATGCGTCCCTTTCCTTGAAAAAATGGTCTACATTTGGGATGCAAAGTATTATCCTGCCTTCACCTCTGAAATGAGAAAAATTTTCAGTTAAAAAAAAATTCCTAGTCTGCTTCCAGAATTTTTGTCCCACTGAATTCTAGTCCTCTTTGAAAGGCTGACTAAAATCTGGACACATGAAGAATATTTCTCTTTTATTTCATCATTTTGTTTACCTTTGAACTAGTTTCTGCCTTTTCTAATGAGCTGACTTGGCTACTAAAGTTGCTGGCATCCCCCAGGATCTGAGAGCAAGGAGGTTGTCTGAGCCCTTCCCCTTAGACTGCTTTGCCTCATGAATTTCAGGGGAATGGTTTCCACTGTTTGTTGGAACTGGGATTAAGAGTGGCTGTGTTTTGAGTGACAGAAGCTACTGGGGAACTCTAAAAGCCTTCATTTGACTTATTCCTTTCTTTTCACACCACTCAGACAGTGTTGTAAAGCTGCACCACCGTTAAGGCAAACAACCGCAAAGCAGTGGCTTTAAAGCACCCGGCTGCCTTTTGGCACCTCGGCATTCGGGCTGGGAAAGGCTTTAAACGTCAGCCCCACCCACTGCCTGTGGAATACTTGTGGGAAACAAAAATAATGTTTTTCTTGTTCTTCCCATGATCAGTTATGTGTGTTACAGACGCTGCACTGCACAATGTCAGCTAATGCTGATATCCCCTGAAGCTAAACTGATCTCCAAGAGAAGGCAATGAAACCTCAAACCTTCAGCAGTGGCTTTGGATCCCTGCAGCAGTCAGGGTTTGTTTGGCCACCTGTGTGTTTGTGGCTTTTAAGTGCCTGCCCAGGCCCTGAAGTTTCAAGCATAAGCTAAGAATTTATTATGAGCTTTGCACTTCAAACATTTTTTTCACTTTAAGTTCTACTGTTACTGTTCGACTTCTGCCCATGCAGCACTATAGGTACAGGCTGAACTGGGATATTGGTGTTTCTGGAGGACACTGTTTAGAATTAATGCAAACCAAAACCCTACAAAAACCCCTAACGTGCAGTGAGTATTTTGTTTGAAAACCCTTTTTGCTACATCTTACCTGGAATATCTCCAGCTCCCTTTTTTTTCCACTGGCTAGTTGTGACAGATTCTGAGAGCTAATAAGCCACCCTTTCCTAACAAGAGGAAGGCTCTGGATCTGCCATACTCATTCCTAGCATCCTGGCTCTATGCGGAATGCTTCCACCTCCTGGAAGGAGTCCAGCGTCTGCTCTGCAAACCACAGTGCACAGTTTTGAATGTTATAAATACTTTCTCAAAGATTTACTTTCTCAAATATACCTGTATAAATGTTCATGACTTAACAGTTCATACTGGCATATAAAGCAAAGTTACTCAGTTTTGACTTTACACTTGATGCCCATTAACATTTTTCTTGAAAAACCATATTTCAAAATAATTTATTTAATAGTAGTAGGCTCTGTCTTTTTGCATAATGAAATTTTAAGTATTTATAGTGTATTTCAATATAAGACAACACAGAACGTACTTTTCCTCTTGATTCCCCTTATTCCTCTACTCCTCCTTAGAAATGGGTTCCTTTGCCTGTTTATTCAGTGCACCTTCATTTCCTGACTCTATTCTGCTTTCCAATCTTTAATAAATATATCAATAATACAATTAATAAATAGAGATTGGGTTATTCCAGTATTATTTTTATGCAGTTCCTTCCCTAGCAGGAAGAGACATGGATGTCTCTGGTTACAGGCATGTGTGCTCATGGCTATTTATTTTCCTTGTTAATGTTTGTGAGACAGCTCTTCACAATGCCTTGTGAAAAAGCACATAAAACTGTATTATTGGCTATTCTGTTAACTTATTAGTGTAGTCAAATTGTTGAAGGAGGGAACAGATTTTCTTTACAGAAACCACACTGCTTTGACTGAGCAGCTATTGCTTTGTATCTCAATGGTGGACTATGCTGTCTTCAATAACTTTTCACTAGTTTCCCAGTAAAATTTTTATGATTATTAAAAAGGAATTATTTATTATAGGCTGTGGTTAGCTAGAACTTTATAAGTATTGTACGCATTAAGTCTTTGAGTTGACTGAAGCTATGGCTCTGACAATCTTTCTCCAAGTAGACTTCCTACATTTATCTCACTTTACTTTTATTTTTTCTATTACAACACAGAAGGAACATGGGGAAAGAAGAGTTTGGTGTGGGGTAAATATTTCAATCACCACTTGCTAAAAGCTGGTTTTGGTTTTCTAAATTTAACAAAATGAAACATATAGGATGCCACCATTTATCACATGATGCTTCATGAAAAAATTTACAAATTAAAAATTTAAAGCAGCTACTAAATTTTTAACGTGCATTGTTAGCACAGTTTTGGGGGGTTTAAAACTGTTATTTGCTTTCTTTAAAATCTTACAGAGTACCTTCTGCTTTGAAGAAGTATATTTTGAAATAGCTGAATTTGCTGCCTCCTACTTGAGGCTGTACCTGGCTTAAGGATAAAGTGATAATCGCTCAGACTTTTTCCAGCAACAGTAATTATAATTATCAATTTATCTGTTTTCAGGCTTTAAAAGTGACTATTGCAATGGTGCTTCCCAGTTGATTATTTTAACCACTGGTTAATCAACACCCAGTGATTCTGTTGCTTGCTCTACATGGACAGTAAGTTTGTTTCCTGGAAGGCTTTTGATGATCTGTCAGCAGATAACACAGCCATTCCTTTTCAGCTTTCACCCAAAAGAAAACGTGGTATCAGTGTGAAGGGCTGTGGTTCTTTTTCATCTTTTCAGTAACTTCTGATTACTTCAGATTCTGTGGGAAAGTGATGTACAAATGTGACTGGGAAAAAAGTTTATAATTTTTAAGAGAAAAATAATATCTTGCCAAGGGCAAATTTCTTTAATATTATTTTTCTTCTTTGCCTATCTTCTCCAATATCTGACACCTCTTATATTTTTGAGATTTAGCTTAAGCTAGATTGTCTCGCAGAATTTGTTCAAAACCCCTTGCATTAACTGTTAACCTGGGGATCTCTAGGGATACACAAGAGAATTCATTATTCACATGACTGTGCATTAACTAATTTTTTTTCCTTAGCAGGTGTTGCTCTACTGTCTCGAAAATAATCACTGGTTAAAGCTTCTCAGTGCTACACGAAAGTCTGAAATTTTAGCTATAGATCTGAGATGTTGCTAAATTGCATAGCTGTTGAGATGAAGGGCGTTAGTTTAGTTTAGCCTTTCAAGTGTACATGTCAGTGGAGGCTATGTCTTGGCAGAAAAGGAAACCATGTATATTTATCCTTTGGCCAAGGGTTGGCCACAATGCAGCTCATATAGACAGTGACACAGCAGATCTTTCCAATCAGTAAACCACAAACCTAAGTCTTACTCTGTAGGACCACACTTTTCCAGTCTAAAGGGAAAATCATGTAGTTCTAACAGTGTTTGTCACACAGCATCTGTACAGCCTATGGTATGACTGAACCATGAATGCATGGGCATTTGCCTTTTGGAGTTCTGAACACTTTTCTTAAAATATGTGTTCTCAACCTTAGCTCCAGTAGATAATAGTCAACAAATTTCTACATTTAATTAGTTTGGCTGCATCTTGCTCTATACACCTGTTAAGCGCGTGCTGTAAAATATTTCTTGATGCAGTGTAACCTTCTTGTAATTACCTATTATGACTTCCTGATGTTTTCTTTATCTAAGAAAGAAGAAATTTCTCTTACTTTTTGCTTTGCTGTAGAAATACAAATTACTTATGTTCGTAAGCAAAACCAGGACGAGCATAAATCAGTAGTTATATGTTGAGAACTGAATTTGGGTGTCAGTACTACTACAATGGGCCTCTGATAAATGATTGCCAATGTTTCTAAATGGCTGCAATAAAAAAAACCCCACAAACTCTTTGCTCCTCTGCAGGGTGTTTAAAGTATTTTGTCTTAGTAAAGCCTGCTGTTTTGAATGAGTTTCATATCAAGACCAGAAATTGTGTGACCTGGCTTTATTAGTTTTGCAGCAAGTCAGACTTTGGGAATGTGACTGTTATCTTCTTTGTGCATTGGATAACTAATCTGCAGGGAAAAGGCTATCTTGACCTATTTCAGAAGATTTTTATAACTATAGATGTGTTACTGTCGGTAAATAAATATAAGATCTTGTAGGAACGCTTTTTAGAAGTCACGGCTTTTTAGAGTTTTCACAACTGATGTTTTGACCGTTTTCCCACTAATTATTCAGTGTCAAAACTTCTCCTCTTCTTTGGGGAGTTTATTTTCCCTGCTGAACCTACCAATTTTTTCTTCCCCCCCAGCTCCCTTAAAGAGCTTGACAAACTAAGAAATTTTAAACCTTTTAACTGCTGAAGTATCTTCTTGGAAATGAAACTTTGAAAAGTATGTTACTGCTTGGGTTAAGAAGGGTTGCATTGTTGGTTAGAGGGCTCCCATAAATGCTGTGTGGAAGCATCTCATGGCAAACAATTGATACTGGGAAGGAAATTAACAGTGATCCATTGATTTCTTACTACACTTCTGAAATGTTTGTCTGTTTTCAGCTTCTAAATCGTGAATCAATACACAGTAAAGTCTTGATCTCATAGAATAATCGCTGGTCTGCAGCAGCACATCTTGTGGTTAGGGCAATAGAGGGGACTTGGGAAGAACTGTGTTCCTATTACTTGTTCAGCCACTGAACTACTCTGTGGCACTAGAAAAATCTCTTCACTTCTTTCGCTTCTTTCTGTTCACTTCCTTTATTTTTTTTTTTTTTTTTTTAGATTTTGGGGACAATTTTCTAGAGACATTTTATCCTCTGTTCTCTTTTGCCAAGCTCAGCACAAGGCCTGCCTGGATAGAGTGGTCACATCTATGTAGCTCCATCCCCTGTGTCCATTACTGTAGTCCTAGGGGGCAGTTTCTAATGACAGAAGTGATCATATCATGCAGTTTGGTGTTGATAGGACATACAAGATTCACCACTCTCCATCTTACCTTGAACTTGCAGTTATTTCTTTCTCTTGCAGTCTGCTTTATGAGGAAGAGCAAAGTTATAAAGTGCCTCTATAGTTTAAAGTTTCCTTCCTACCTTGAGGCTGGACACAGAGGATTCAAATAAGGTTAGATATTTGGGAAAAATGAGCATAAAATATGTCACTGGGAACATTCCAGATTTAAATCAACTTTATATTTACTGTGCCTAAAAGTCAGGCAAAATGCTGTTGTGGATTATCGGGTACACTGGTGACAGTCCAACTGGACAGGTTTGGGGTGAAATAGGGCAGCTTTGTGGTATTCCCCTTCCAGTCAGGCTTTTTGTTGTTGAGCTCTAGCTCTGCCCTGTGGATTGCAAATATTTCTTTTTTTTTTTTTAAAGAAGAGCCAACTTAGCTATGGGGATTCTTCTCATCTGCAGTACCTGCAGCAGATATTTCCTAGTGGGATCATGATTAGGAAAAGTTGTGATATGAAAAGCAGGCTAATAGGTTTTCCACACTGTAATATTGATGGTACTGTAGAGGAACAGGAGGCAAAAATTATATGCTCTTTTAAATATTTTCAGGTTAATTCCTTGGCCTGACAGATGTTGCTGAGGAATTTCATGGCATTTGAAAAACAAAATCTGTGGTGAAGAGCACAAAAAAGTCAAAAGTTCACCTTGGAAAAAAAAACCCCAAACCAAATAAAAACCAATCCTCCGGCCAAAAATAGAAGAATTGAGGTCAGAAATAGTAACTAGAAAAATATGGTGAGCAAAAGAAAAAGGGAATGCTATGTATTGTACCCAGAAAACACAAATGTGTGTATTTTGGTAGTCAAATGTAGGTGCTCAGGAGGTGGCCTTCAGCAATATATGTCTTTCTTGCCTCTTAATTGTCTCTTCAATTTCTTAGAGAAGAGCTTTTAAACCTGTAAAGAGGTTTCATGATGGAATTCTGCCTAGTTCCAATCTCGAATACATATTCTTAATTTTTTCTTGTTTTGCTCAGTGTCTGCAGTAGTACGCAGCTTTGTGCAGGCACAGAAAACCTGCTGATCAAGGGTTCAACAGGGAGTTTCCTCATGAGTGTTTCCAGGTGTATTTTATTGATGGGTGATTTATTCCCATTCAATGTACTCAATTTTTCTTGGAATGGAATAGGAAGAAAAATCCCTGTTATATCACTGCCAGCTGTCTACAAAAAGACTTACCTAATTAGTTGACTACTCAGCCCTACAGACATGGCTGGAACATGGCTTGGTTCTCTTGAGCTTGCATTTTAGCACTGGGTTTAACAGCTTTGTTGTGTGTGCTCATATTTCGTCTCTTCTACTGCTGTGAAGTAGCAACCTTGTTAAAAATACAGTTGATGTTACTGGATACCTCAGTGGCTAGCAGGAGTTTGTGTAGAAAACTGAATAAGAGCCTTCACCTCAAAATGTATTGAGAAAGGTCTAACTCTTCATGGAACTTAAAGCTGGAAAAGACTATGGAAATGTTTGTTCTGAACAACCCTACTAAGCTCGATAGTGAATTTTGCCAAGAATTGTATAATCTTTCTAGGATCTTTGGCTAAAAATATCTTCTTGATCATCTTCTTGAGCTGAAAAACACCCCTGCAACACAAAGGGCGTGAACTCCAGTGCTTAATCACTCTCCAAATTAAAATTGTCCTCAGCTGCTAGTTATCGGATTTTTGGGTGGGTTTTTATTTTTTTTCTGCTGACACCATGCTGCACTCCAGGCAAATAGGTTTGGGGTTTTTAATTACATGGTGCTTTATTTCTCTGGAGGTTCTTTTGTTCCATAATCATTGGAACATAATGAACAATCATTGCCTTTTCATTTTGCTAGATTAAATTGTTTGAGGCCCTTTATTACCAAGTAAAAAATTAATTCTAAACTTTTTTATTTTAATTTTTGAAGTGTTTCCTTCCTGCTACCCTGCTCTCCAAACTACATCTGGTCTTATTAAAATGTGGATGTCATCTGTACACAGTATTCTAGTACTGATACCATATATAGAGATAAATCACTTTCCCACTAAAAATCAACACATCTGCTTTTGTTTGTATATCCAAGAAATTGGATTGCCTGGAGCACATGGAAGGATCATGCTGGTTCCAAACTCCTTTTAATATGAATTGCAACTGCATTAGCTGCTTTTGGATATCTTATTTTGTGTACCTTTTTGGACTTGCAGGAATGTGGTTTTTTCCTACAGGTAATGAAGGGATTTTTACCATTTGCCTTCTCAAAAAAAATTCAAAGTAGAACTTGAAGTTCAAGTCTCTAGAATCGGAATCCTTTAGTGACTTCCATAATTACTTCCTTCTCTTTCCTGTTTCCCTGTACCTCTCAAAGCTGAGGACAAACCTTTTCTATGTTAGCAGTTTAAAGCCAGATAATAATAATATGTGTTGAATTCCACACCTGCAAGAAGTGAATGGAACTCTAGGAAGGTGAATGATGTACTGCAATTGTTAACTTTTGAAATTGCTATGTTTAAAATAGTTGTTATGTTAATAACATTGTCATGTTTACAGAAGTTGAATCAAGGCAACTCTTAGAGTATAAATTGACCAAAATTGTACATACATGGGCAACAGGACTTGAGTTGAGCCAGCACTTGGAAAGCAGTAATGAAAGGCTCCCAGGGTAGAGGAGTGATATTCTACCCCTTAGGGGAAGATCCTATCAAACATGTTCTCGCTTTTCAAGATGCTTCCCCCTCACCCTACCTACTCCATTCCTCTCTTTGCCTTTGGTGCATATTACTTTTCATGGCAATTTAACTCATGAGCAGTATCATCAGCTTGGTTCTTGCTCATATTTTGAGGTGGCCACAGTTTCCCTGTTTCTTCAATAAGACATTTTTACAAACTTATCTTTGAAAGAAGAAAACGGGCTGGACTTTTCCAAACCTGACTGTTGTTCTGTAGGTTTCCATTTGGAAAGTTCATCTATGCAATAATTACACTGCTAAAAAACATAAAAGCAAGACTGCAGATATCTGGGACTATTTTGAATGTTTGAAAATAAAATACTGAAGACTGATTTTTTTTTTTATTTCTGTTTGTTTTTTTTTTAATTCAGTTTACTTGCTCCAGAAATTCCATTTTATTAGTTAAAAAAAACCAGGAATGTCTTTTCAGGCAATGAACTAGAAAGTGCTGGCTCATGGAGCAGTGCAGAAATGTAGGCCTATACTCTGCAGAATTTGATAGAAGTGATATTTTAGTTGGAATCCCACCTAGGTACTATATAGCTTCCTTAAAGCAGAACTAAGGATAAGTTTTAAAGCTGCATTTTTTCAAGCCTTTTAACTCTTTTGTTGTAATCTTTGATACCTCTTACACACAGAATGCAATTATTTGATGTATATGAAAAAGCTACAAAGCAAAGCGTGTCAGGAAGCATTCCTGCTGCAACAGCACTCACTGCTGCCAGCTGCCATGGGGAAGCTGTGGAGGCCTCTCCTGAGGTACCTGGGTCACTACTATACATCCTAGCAGCCTTGGTGAGGTGGTTTTCAGGAAGAACCCTAGTGAGAGACTAGTTCACGTTTCTCTAAGCTGAGCAGATATCCATAGAACCAGGGCTTTGCCAGCTCTTATAACTGTTGGTTCTCAATGAATTATCAGAGGTAAATTGTTTGATATTTGTGGAGTATTTAACTGGTTGGATCAGAAATACTGGAAAATGTAAGGCAAGGGTAAAACATGACACCACAGCTGTGCAAACAATGCTAAGATGTTCTTCATACCCTCTCCTCACTGATTTGCATCCCCCTCTTCCCCTCATGTGGTCAGAGAACACTGACTTTGATATAGTTGATGTGCAGAAAATAGATACACCCTCATGTGGTTTATTATGGGCAGAAGTTATTAATGATTGTTTAAAGAGCACACTGAGACTCATTCTGTTACAGCCCCTGGGGCATCAGCAGCAGTTTGAGTGTCCAAGAGGATTCTAAACTATGATCAACACGACACATACTGGTAGGTGTATCTTCAACAGAGGAATTGCAATGGGGCTATTTTTAGAGTAGCTATCAGATATCTTAGGGTGGAAAATTGTAGAGCTCTCTTCCAAAAGATCCTACAAAGCCAGACATGATGACCACAAAAATATAAGTAGATTTTTAAGACTGTAGCAACCATGAATACGTTCTCAGAAAGATGCAGGGGAATTTTTGCTAGTTGTGCAGGAGAGAGAGGGACATGCCCTTCCTTAAACTGTGGTAAATGATGAATTCTTTAAATTTGTTTCACAGGTTGTTTCTTTTTCTCATGCTTCACAGGGTCAAGTCCTAGTATCTTCCTAATTTACACCTGCGTCATGTAATCTCCTACCTATTTTAAGCCTTGGCTGTACAGACTGAGCTGGTACATTACTGCCACGTAGAGTTCAGTGCCAGCTACTGAATGCTTTTTATTGAACTTTATACAGTCTGTGGCAATCAAGAGATCCTTACACAGGACTGCTTTCACTAATCATGCAAATAAATCAGTGCCACTTTTTCTTATGATTTTCTATGCACCTCCTAAACAGTAAAGCAGGATGACATTAGTCATGTGCAGCTAATGCTAAAATAACAACTCAGACAGCAGGTGTATATGGTAACAGCCACATTTGTTTGGAACATAGAATGCATATGCATATACAAATGCACAGACACATACTCTGTGTAACTACCCTGAATTGCATACTACTGAAGAAGTCTATGCTAAAGATTGTAATGAGAGAAGTAACTATGCTGCAAAGCATGACATGTGGCTCCCCGTTCTTAATTTTAGTAATATCTAATCTCTCTGTGGCAGTAATGCAGCAGAGCTCAGTTTCCACAGTCAGGTGTAACTTCTTGTTAAAGTCAGGCCTGATTACATGAGAACAGGAAAAACCCTGAAGATATTCCTTTGAAATTCCTTCCCAAACTCATGTAAAAGCATATGTGAGAATGCTTTCTGGAATGAAGAAGAATCACAGTTTATTTGAGGACAGAACTTAAACAGTCTCTTGCTTCACCAGTACTATGTCATTGGTTGTATTTTCCAGAAATGCGCTGATGGAGGTTTTCTGAGGTTTCCTGCTTATCTTGGATATGGAGGGAAAAAGCTGGGTTTACTTTTGAAGTCATAATCGTAACAATTGAGTGGCTGCAAGATTGTAGTCCTTCATTGGAGTTTTAATTGCTTAGCTTTATCATTTTTATGCAACACTTGATACAAATTTTATTCTAACCCAGGAAGTGATTGAACAAAGCTCAGATGTTGCTGAATGTCAGCAAAACGTTACCTGAAAATGTCTGTAGGCTGATGTGCCTGCATATCACTTTAGGGAGTGAAGTGTGTGACTATTTCCTGCTGCTTGCAGATGGTGATCCGTAAGGGTTCTTGCAGGTTAGATGTTACATTTTTTACTATTCATAGTATTAAAAAGAGTTATAGGACTGTAACTGTTTGTTTTATTGTCTATCTGGGCCGTCTCTGAAAACCAGAATTTTGAATGTTGATGGTAATGTGATCTCCCTGTTTCCTGTGCAAAATCTTTTACTGTGCTCTCCAGCTGGTATTTCTGCTCTTTCCTGTTTCAGGGTGTTCACATACGGTGACTATTGGTATTTGTAAGTTTGCCTTTCCCTACCCTAAAGATTTTGTTGATAAAATGTTAGCACTTTTCTGTTACTTTATTTTCTTCCTTGTCCTTTGGCAGCTTTCCACAGGTTTTGGCAGCTCCAGCTCTTTGTCCAAGCTGTCCAGAAGGAGATATTCTCATTCTGGGTACGTTTCTCAGAAAGGACAACTTTTGTTGCCTCTCACAGAAGCCTCATAGAAATCCACACAATGTTTCCTTTTCAACCAACAACCAACATAAATCTGTAGGTTCTAAAGGAATCTTCCTGGTATCAAACTGTAGCAGAGGTGAAAGTAATCTCTTTCACCTTACCCTTGACCTTTCATTACACACCATGTTAAGCAATTAATTATCAATTTAGTGCAATTACACTGGGGACTGATTTTTTTTTTTTCTTCCAGAAGTGCTGTGCCCTAGTCTTGAACTGCAGACATTAGGTGGCCTGTTGAATGGAAATCTCAGTGCCTGTGGAATTATTACACACATAAAGTGGCTTTTGTACTTAAGCAGTAATAGGATCAGTAGTTGTGTCAATTTAAATGATAATTTATTAAAGACAGGATTAGTAAGAGTTCACTTGACTTTGGGAGTGGAGTTAGAACCTCATTCCAAATCCCATCTAAATCTTCTATGGCTTCTCTTTAGCCTGTCCTTGTTTCATTGTGTTCAGCTGATTGTTCAGCAGAACTTAAAATTAAACACACCAAATTAGGCACTGAATTAGAGGTTGTTTTTTTGGTTTTTTTTTTCCTTAAGTTAGTAGTGCTTGCTAGTCCTGTGCAACTTTCAGGCTGTCCTGAAAGCACAAGTGCATTGCAGTAATAGTAGCAGCTGCTATTTTCTCTTGTTCTAAGCAGGCATTCTCTGCCACTCTCTTCCTATCCCTCTGCATATTCAGTTTCTAAGGGAGAGCCTATTCAAGGGTTATCTTGAGGGGAGAGCTCCCCTCCTTCACTGGGCCTTTCCTGACTAGAAATCCAACTGGCTTTTGAGTGTAAACTTTCTTTAAACACATCAGGCACTGTTTTGTGGAATATTCTGAAGGAAGTTCTCTTACCCATGTAATTCAGCTTAGGTTTCATGAGATTTGCTCATGTCAATCTCTTAGACACTAGTAGCTAATATGGATACTAGATTATTTTTAAAATAAATCATGTCTTACTCCTAATATATCTACGAGAAGGTAAGTCATTCCTGTTAATAACTTGTATCTAGTAAAGTGGCTGCACTACTAAAGTTTTCCCCACACCTTTCCCCAAATCCTGGAAAAAGTATTTTAAAAATGAAGTTGCTCATTTCTTCTATTTCTGATCATAGAGGTAGAAGTGAGAGTCTAATTTGACACAGCTGGTAAGTAAACCATTTCTTAAGCTTCCACTACTAGGACTGTAGAGTTTCAATCTATAAGCTTCAAACAAATTTTAAAAGCCTAGAGCATAATAAAATTGGAGTTGAACTCAGGGTTAGAAGCAATAGATTGCAAATGCAAGGTATAGTGGGAGATAACACAGAACAAATGCTTATTCTTTTTTTTACTCTCGTGTACATAGATGAACTACTGATTTAAATACATTTATTGAAAGTACATCATGAGCCTATTGTAAAAGAAAATAGGAGCAGCATATTAGTAAAATATTCAGATAATACCAGATTTAGAGGAACTGTAAATCTTAGAATGGGCTGAGAAATAACAGTGGAAATGGGATCCCTGAATAAGAAATAAACAAAATTGTTTTGCCATAGATCATGCAGCTTATATGTTGTCATTATTTTACGGAAGGATAGCTAGAAACTAAAAAATATGGGAGGGTGGCAATAATGTCATAGCATACACAGGTTTATTCAATGTTCTGGCAAGGAAATACATATGATGCAAGGTTGGGTTGTAGGTTCAGAAGGTAGTGATCAAAACTGGCCGTTGAATTGATATTCAGTACTCAGTTATTATAATTGGAAAATATGGACAGACTAGAAAATACATGCAGAGCTAGCACATCATATAGTACATTAGCAGAAACATGAATAGGGACTGTAGTTTTTTTGAAACCCTCAAAGAACTGAAGTCCCCCTGCAGAGAATTCAAGGCAAATGCCAGCAAATACTTGGTGAACTCAAACGTTGGTGAGTGAAGTGCGTAATTAAACAGTGGCATAATAGAGACTATCAGGTTGTAGTCAGGAAAGGGAAACTCCTCTACTCTGTTGATGGTGAACACTATGAGGCTGCAAAAAGGAAGGCAGCGGAATATTTTTTCACATACAGAGTAGTTTGGCTGGAGCATGCATAAATGCACAGTTGAGATCAGATTTGTTTAGGTATGGAATACAACTAGGTGAATCAATGGTATGTCTTCCCCACTTCTACCATCTATAATCTCACTCCTCCAAAAATATTTCATTATAGGAAAACAGATAGAAATCTCTCCTTTGATACACTTTTTCAGGGTACTCCAGGGGTGGAAAGTCACCATGCTGAGCTGTCAGAGTCCTGGATCAAACCCTTCCTTTACTGGGCACTGTGTGCAATGGCAGGCCATGACACGGGCTGCAGTGGTAATTAGGTTTTATAGCATGTGTATCTTTGCCTTTTTACAATCTATTGCCAGACTGTACTATTTTAAGAGGTGAGCATGTGCCTGTTCAGGCTTGATCTGAGCTCACTAGCTGGGGTCTTGCACGCTACCAACAGCTGACAGAACACAGAATTCAGCTCCAGTCCTGGACCAAATTTCCTTCAAGCAGCCCCTGCACACTGTTTATGGATCTGCCTGCACAGAGCTTGCTGAGGGATCCAAGCAGGCATCAGATTGTTCTCTATACCTTTTTTCATTGTGTGAGAAGTGAGATGGCCCATCTTTGAAGCTGGAACAGGCTACTAGCTTACTGATGAAATACTATGTTGCCAGGATCCTTGAAAGTACCAGAAAGGAATGATGATGTTTCTATGTATTTTCTTTAATTCTTCCTTTGAATTGTTTTCCCAAATGTTAAGTTTAGATACCACTATCTTGCAGTACAATGCACTGTTTCTGGCTCATCTTTGTCAATGCTTTCCTTTCCCGATTGCAGGAGCAGACAAGCCAGGCTCCTCTGAGGCAGAGCTTCCTTTGGGCTGATAATAATGCAGAAATCACCATGAGAGGGAGGAGGGAAGGGAGGGAGGACACAGCAGCCTCTATCCCAGTCCTGGTATGCCTGGGATTCCCTGCTGGTTGAAGCTCCCAAAAACGAAGGCTGCCTGGATCCCCTCCTGCTGTTCTGTCCCACATACTGCAAGCGTTTTCTCACAGGAAAGTTTTGTGAATTATGAACAACAGTCCCAATTTTGAGGACTATCAGGTTCTATCGATTAGTCAAAAATCCTCCTTTATATTTGTTTCCTGTATGGAGAATGGCATTATTTCAATATCACGTCAGGACAAACCTGATCGTTTCAGACAATTTCTTTCTTATCTTTGAGGTACTCTGAAGCTGCTCTATGGCCCGACAGCAATAGAAATATGCTTGAGGGATGCAGTGTTCTGGTTTGAACTGTGATTCCAGCAGTCTTGGAAAAAGTGAGATCTATGTTAAGTCTTTAGGTAACGACCTCTAAATAACTTGGAACTTTCAGAAAATTGTTTGGGGTAAGGAGATGTTTTAAGCATCGGTGAAACAGTTTGTGAAAAAGGAATAGTGATGCCGGTTTTGATCAGCTTGTTCAGGAACTGCTGCCTGATTACCTGTGGGTTTATCAGAAAGGGTGCATCTGTTCAGTGTCTCAGGTAACTTCATGTTACCAGATTTGACAAGTGCTAATGCAACTACTCTGACACAGTGAAAATTGACTTGCCTAAGCAATGGACAAAAGACAAAACTTAAATGTTGTATTTGATTACTTTACACTTAGAGATTTGAAAACCCAGTTTAAATCCTGAGGTGGTCGCTCTTTAAATTCAACTTGTTTGGGCAGTGGGTTTGAATTCAGGTTCTGAAGGACTCGATAGAAAGATGGGAAAGGTTTCAGTCGAGAGTTCTTTCCTTTGTACTGTCTGACTCTTGCAGCAGTACAGTAGTAACTCTGCTCAGAAGCCTTATACATACAGCCTGTGTCTTTGAAAAAGCTCACTGTGTTGTCATGGGCAAAACAGGAAATGTGTAATGGTATGATCCCCAGAGGAGCCGATCCAGGGCAAACTCTTCTGACCTTGCAGAAAACACGTCCAGCAGAAACTCACAGAGAAATGGAAACATGCAAGTTAACCACGGAAGGTAAGAAATAGCCTCATCTGCATTGTATTGCTTTAACGTGGAAGTTTTTACATGAGAAGGTGAGCAATGAATGACACAGTCTGCAAGCTGATGCCACTGTGCAGCTCTCTTCATGTGGTTTTTCTCCTTCTTAGAAGCAATATTGGACCCCAGCTTGTTTTCATTTTGCAAGCAAAGTGGTATTTTGGAGTGAATGGCATAGTTTCAGATTTACACAGTCTTAGATATTGTTGCTGTCCCCAAAGAGTAAGAAAAATGTAAATACCAAGGAGAGAGAGACATGATTCAAATTAATCTTAGCAGGTGAAAGCTAGATTGTTATTTAAAACTGAGAAGAGATTTGATTGAGAACAGATATTTTGGTCCAGAAATTCTCTCTTTTGGACCAGATCAGTTCTCTGCTCTACGCAGTTTTGCATGTGTCAGAGTAAACTCTTGCCCTGCACGAGTACAATAATAGGATCCAAACCCTCTTCCTAGCAGTATCTGAGGCCATGTTCCTTGAAATACACAGCCAAGGATTTATTTAATATTAAATTAGAATTAAGGGAGGAACATACTATTTGAAACCCAAAAAGCTACATTCTAGTTTTCATAGAAGCGAAAAGCTATAATAATTCTTTTCAAAGTGTCTGGGAATACATTTAAAATTAGAAACCCTGTAAACTGTGGCAGTTTTATATATTCCAACTGTAAAGCCTAATACATAGAGATGTATTAAATATTTATGGACAGACTAGTATTAATATCTTCCTTTAAAATTTTGGTTATTTCAGTAGCATGTGTCTTCACCTACTGATTGAAACAATATTACTTTAGCAGTCTTTCTGTTAAATATAAAGCTGAAGTTATGCAGTGCAACATAAACATTTAGCTCTACAGTTTAGTCTGTAAACACTTAAAAGGTTGGAATGTTTATCTAAAATGGCCAGACATCCAAAACTTGCAAAGCTGATCTGTTTGCTGTATTAACAAGAAGTAGAAAAGAAAGAACTTTACTCATTTGAAAATGAAGAAGAAGAAATCTCAATTTTACTCCCATCAATAATTAGGCTCAATTTTGTTGCAGTTCTGAGTTTTCTTGGCACTGGTTTACCTATCCTGAACTCATCTCAGAAGATAATTGGTTGAGGTTAGGACTGCTGCTGGAATCTCAATGTAAATACAGGTCCCAGTAAAACGAGGAGAGAGGATGGAACAGATGCAGGTAATACAGGTTTTGTATTTTTATTTTTCTAAAAGACTCCCTGAGATATATCAAGCTGAAAAAACCCAGAGGTTGGGACTAAAATTACATGATACTTTAAGGAAATCACTTCTTGTAGAAGAAAGAAATTATTTTTCTTTTTTTAAAAATTATTTTGTTTCCACCAAACCATAGCTTGAATAGTTGCTGTTTCACAAGCTATGAGTACAACAACAGGAAAGAACTCAAAAGAGTATCACAGTTAAACACTGATTTGCAGACATAGGGCAGCTATATGTTTATCTCGCGTAATTCTTCTCAATGTATTTAAGAGTAATTACTCTCATAGATATTTCACAGCTCTGCCCGCAGATAAAATTGCTGTAATAACACAAACAGCCACTTGAATCCTCTGGTGCACCTCTAGTGAATGGAAGTCTGATATTACCCCATGTTTTGATCTGCTAAATACCCGGAGGTGACTCTATTTCGCAAACCTTTTTCATCCTTGCTATTAGTGCCATGATAGATGCACAGCAGGGACACCGTCTCTTCGACAAAGCTTCGGTAGACAGGAAGAGGACTCCCTCTGTTGGCAAATCTATGGGTAACTGTGAGATGAATAAGAATTATTGTGTGCATGCATCTTCCTGGTATACTTGAATTTTGTGAAATTTCAGCAATTTGGTTAATGATGTTGTGATTAAACAAACAAAACCGGCTAGTCACAATCTGCAGCTGAACTGTAAACTCAGACACTTGCATAATTCTGGTCTATTTACATCTTAGCATCATTCTTAAATCTTTTCTTTTAACACATTTTTGTGTTCTCTGCTGTATAAGCAAATCAAAATTGAAGGAAGCAGGAATGTCAGTGGCTCATATTTATGGATGTTAAATATTTCTGAGGTGAAATAGCACAACTAATTAAAAAAAGAAAAAATGCCTTTCCATATTTCTAGGAGAGGGCTCTGACTCATCATGGAGTGTATTAAAATAGACTGAAGTTCTGAATCTTAAATGTTAGCACTGAGCTGTCATTCCTTTGTGCTTTGAGCCTCCTCAGATAATAGGCTTTGCTGATGGCATCTGCTTTGTAGAAAACAACAATTTCTTTTCTTTTTTTTTTTTTTATTGCTTCTAAATATGAAAATGAAAGTCTAGTTCAGGATGCAATGAGGTTTCCTCCCTTAAAACTTCAATCACAGGAGGTTTGCAGGGTTCAAAATAAGGATAAGAGGTATAAAACAAAAAAAACCCCAAAAGCAACCCGAAAACCATTTGAGGCCAGCTGTAATCACCTAGAACTGACTGAGCTGGGGAGAGAAGGAAAGAGGATTCCTTGGCAAGCGTGGATGACCATCGCAGCTGAGCCTGTGTTTTGCAGAGCTGCAGGGAATGGAGGCTGTTGGATGATGGGTGCAGGGGGAGCCTGTGCCACGAGGCCACCCAAGGCTGCACCGCTGTGCGCTCCCACGCCACCAGGAGACTCTCACTCCCTGCAATTGGAAGGCAAGCAAAGAAGTAAGTGCTGATTCAAAGTAAAGGCTAAGCAGGCAATGCTTGTTGGAAAAATGCTTACTCAGATCTGAATTTACCTTCTTCCTTTTACAAAAATGCTGTCAATACCAAGAACACAAACCTGACTTTATTTGGTTTCAGTTAAATACTGTGTTGTCCAGCTCTCTCAGGATCTGATCCCTAGTCTGTGGTTAGGGTGCTTCCCTGCCAGGCTGGGCTGGGACACCTATGAAAGGCAATATTTCAGTGCTTGCTTTTCTTAATAGTTGCAAAATATTTTGAGCAATCTTGCTTAAAAGGTCATCTGTGCTAAAGATGGCTTGAATGACATGGTTTTCCCTAAATGTCGGAAAGGCTCCTGGTGAGTCAGGGCTGAGTCATGGGAAGATTATGCTACTTCTCTATGTGAGACTTAGTTTATTATGTTCCAAATGTTATGTCCCAAAGAACTGTTTTGCCACAGCAGGACGCTGCTGCAGCTGGAGGCGTGGTTTGTGGAGGTACTGACGCGCCTCATTAGTGAGGTGAAGAAGCCCCTCAGAGCTTGCTGTGCACAGATGACCCCCACAGTCATTAATGATCAGAACCTCCAGCTATTACTGAAACTTTAACTGTAACTCTGAAAAGTTACACTTTTAAGTACAGTTTGAACTGTGATTTTTGTAGTCTTGAGAATTTTTTATTAAGCCTTTCAGTTCTGACAAATAATTACAAAGAAGTGTTTTACTGCAGGAATTTTATCTTTATGTAGTCCTCTTGTTTTTTATCATCACACTCTGAGGGTGGATTAATGGTATTTATTTCCAGTGTTAGGGAAGGAAATTTAAAGAATGGACAGGCTCAAGTCACATACTAAGCCTATAGTGAGCTAAAATTACCCAGATCTTGATGTTTACTGAGGAGTCATATTTTCAGTTCCATGATATTTTTGACATATCTAATACATGTATGAGCTATAGGCACTCCTTTCTCCACAGAATTACCACACAAATATGAAATGTGGGCATATAGAAGATGAAGGAAAAGAAGAATAGTTCAATACGGTGTATTCTGACATAGGATGTAAAGGTGAGGAGAGCAGAACAGAAGATACAGGACAGGGTCCAGTTCTAGTGAACAGGAGAGTAAATGTGAAAAGCTGTGGATGCATGACCTGATGGGAGGAGCTAAAGGGTGTCAAACCCAGAATCAGCATCACCAACAAATAGGCTTGGCTGAAACCAGCCTTGCTGTGCAAACCTTGAGAAATTATGCTAAGCTGTATCTTCTCAGGGACCTAAAGAATTTGGGTGTCATTGGGAGTTAACAGGACCAGCCTGAACTGAGACCAGATAAATCGAAAACTTCTATGGCTGCCATCAGAGAGGAGTTTTACTACAAGCCAATCACTTTACACTACAAATATCTGCAGCCCAAGAGCCTGTTAAGCTCTCCTGCATGGCAGTGGCTGCATGGTGGTGATCTCCCCTTGAGCAGGGGCGCCTCCCGAGGCTACTCCTCAAGGTCAAGAGATCCCTTACCTGGCATCTGGTCTCTACAGCAAGGTAAGTGACATTTTATGTTAGATCTAAAGCATACTGTACACAAGCTAGCTTAATTATTAGAAGTGTGATAAGTCGTGTGGAGTGTTTGACCACCTTGTTGTCATTGTTTAGTAACTGTTTAATCATCATCATTAAATCACTGTTTAATAAAACCTTTTGGTTAACCCTACAATAATGACTTCTCTTAATAGCTTGAAAACTTTTTGATGCTGCTGAATACCTGAGTTGCTTTGCTCTCTACTTCCTGGAGAAGAAAAAAAAAAGTAGGTAGGTAGGTATTTGTGTTTACATCGTATTAAGTTCCACCCAGAAACTTTGTGGGGCAGAACGCCATTTACAATGATGAAGCAAACAGTTCAGAATGGTATTACAAATCACCACAGCTGACACAAAGGGATAAATGGCTCATCCAGAATCCATTCAGATGGGATTCCCAGTCAACCAACTGAATTGCATTCAACAGTACTTAAAAATACTAGCAGATATTTATCTATTTCCCCATACTGGGAGCTTAAACTCTGCAGGTGTAGGTGAAGTGTGTGCGTGCCAGGGCCAGCTCAGTCCGTATCTGTGAGTTCCTTTTCCTGTTGGCTACCTCTGTTACTTAGAATTAAATGTTGATTGGAGTTCGGAATTCGATTTTACACAAGATACAACCTAAAGCAGAAAATCTAAACAAATGGTAGAAAATCTGATCTGTAAAAGGTTGAACTAGTGACTACTATGAGTGTGTGTAGCAAAGTGTCAGCCGGCCTATGCCCACCAAGGAGTAAAACACAGATCTATCCAACTGTGACGCTTCAAGAGTTTAATGAGAAGTTTCTGTTAATACAAAATGGAAACTAAAGCACTTCCATCTGTTACTCCTTGATGAAAATATTTATTTCAAGGCTATATTCTGCTGCAAGTGAAGGGTAATAGTTTACATACAAATGCATGCTCAACACTCCACTCTTAACTTAATTTGAATGCCTTTACTAACATGGAAGATGCTCAGATTGACAGCCTCACAGATCAAAGCTCACAGCATGATGGTTTGGGGGAAAATGCAGGATACACACATTTGGTGAAAATTATTTCACCAAAAATCTTTTATGCGAAAGATCTACCCAGGTCTAAGGCAGATAGCCTTTGATAACATAGTTTGTACAGTCCATCACAAGTTCTGGCCCAGTTATGAAATGGCTGTAGTGTTGCATTCCTCAGCATACAGCAAGTCGAGCCATAGGCTGTATTACCTTTATTCCAGACTAGTGGTAGTGCAGACATTAAACATCGCAGCCTCCTATTGCAACACAAATGCACAGGGGAAATGGAGTTGGACTGCAGAAATCAGTTCAGCTAAGCCTGCCTCTGAGCAATGAATTTTAAGTGGTAAAACTTTCTCAGGAGTGTAACACAGACTGAAGATAATGCTGTTACCGTCAAATGCTTGTTGTCTTCAAGTCTAATATGCTGGCGGGTACAAAGAACCTGTGGAGGAACGAGCAGGGGAAATCTAAATACATGATATTGTCTTCCAGGGATCTGGTTTAACTGAAGGCCCAGTTATGAAGAAGGGAAATAGGTGCATAGAAGAGTTGCAAGCTGATGGAATTAGAAACCACGTGCAAAAAAAAGTAAGTATAAAACCTACAGAATGCTCAAGAGCAGTAAAAAACCAAGAAGGGAAGATAAATGCCTTTTGTGGCTAAAGCAGAGTAAAAGCATTCAGGCAAATGTCTTTCTAAAATCTCCATCAACCAAGAGAACTGTAAAAAAGTGAACTACAACCCAGCATGACTGTGAGAGAACTCCCTTTCTCAAAGAGAGCGAGTTAACAAATTATGTATATCAGTTTCTTAGAGCTCAAAATGAATGTAGGCTGTATGTATATGTATCTTCAGAGATCTGAACCTGATGAAGTTCATGCAGGAAACCTCTGGGGTAACCTGGACCATTTGGGCTCCAAGCTAGAACTCCCAAAAATGAACCACACACTGACTGGTACTCGAGGTTCCTAGACTGTCTGAAAGACTTCGTTATAATACTTGCAGATTTTATCTTATGATTTCTTTAGTGTTTTCTGCTTGCTTTTACTGTGTTAACACTCATGTTTTTTCTTTTTGAGTTTTCAACAATGGACTATTTTAGTGCTAGAAGTGAAATGCTGTAAAATTAATTTGGAGAAATTAAGAAGACAGAACCTGTGAAATCAGGAGTGTGGATGTTCTGTTGTACTAGTTTTTACCACTCAGTTATGGTTTGTGTGTTATAATGGCACAAATCCACTTGGAAAACTACAAGCCTGGAGCTTGTGAGTTTGGAAGGGTCACTAGGAAAACGCAGTGCTTGCAGGAAATGCTGCTGTGATTTTTGTGGGGTCTCCCACAAAGGCTTCTCTGTTTCAATTGCTACTGGGTCAGTATCGGCACAATGTCAGAAAGCAGTATGACTGTGCTTGAGATGACAGGCAAACTCTCACCTGTCCCAACACTAAGGATTCCAGGCCCCATTTCTGCTTCATTTCTGACTGTGGCATCACTGTCCGTATGCATTTGGTTTGGAATGCCAATACAGAGTGACAGTTTTTTAAAGGAGTAAAAATATTCAATTGCACAGCACATGCTGCTTGGGGGTTCTATCCTGGTTAAATACCAGCTTAAATATTAAAACCCAAGAGGCTGAGAAATAAAAAGACATTAAAACTTGCTGATATGCTTCCTGGAACTTTAAGTGGATGCTACATGTGCTGCCCATAGCACTTTTTGCAGGAAAAGGGTTTTACTCCAGCCAGAGGTCCCAAAAAGCATAGGCTCAGAGGTTATCATTCCTGTGGAAAAATTTCCAGAAATAAAATATGTTAAGCAAATGTCTCAGTCCCTGACTGTCTGAAAATGGCAGGTAGTGAGGTTTCCATATAATGATTTCTTTGTCAGAAGAATATTCCATATGCTGCCACAGCTCAGCCAGTTTTCTGTTTATGAATGCAGCATCAAAGGTGTGAGACTTCCACACATAATATCCACTGAGCCTGGATAAATAGAGGGATTCATACAAGTGAGCCAAATCTAGACCTTGGTTAAACCCATGGAAGATTGAAATTGACTTCGAAGTGAGCACAACCTGGTCTGGAATGAATACCAGGATGGTTGCAGCAGTACAAACTTCCTCATACACCCCTTCCAGCCTAGGCATTGATACTCAGAGGGCTTTTCTACATGAAAAAAATAGCAGTACTGAAGTTGTAGAAATATGAGCGGTTTTTTTTCCAAATCCTTCTGGAAGAAGAAATAATGCTTTGTAGAAGTCACTGTGTCCTGTGTCATCTGATGGGAGTAGCAGCTCCTCTGAATGGCTCCTAACCTGTTTCAAAGTTACTCTGGTTAACAGAACTCTTGTATTATAGCTAATGGGGCCCCTTTGGGCTGACGCAGGTGAGAGGAGTTTAACTCCCAAGAGAAGCAATACCAGCAAACTGAGAGGAGAAAGATCCCTGGCCTTCTTTCCACATGAGCTACTCTGGGTCCCTCTTCATTTCTCCATCTGCCTGTGTAGTGACCATCAGGCTATGCTCTGCATCAGAATCTGTGTTGATATTTAGCTTTGCCTATTAATCAGAAACGTCTTTATCAGTGAAGCTTAAGATAATCTGGGTATAAATTCATAATTTGTGCTAAATCACAGTAAGCTAATGTGGTAGTTTTGACTGAGATGAAGTTTATCTTCTTCACAGTGGCTAATGTGGCACTATGTTTTGGATTTGTGCTGAACACAGTGATGATAGTACAGAGATGTTTTTGTTATTGCTGAGCCGGGCTTGCACAGAGCCGAGGCCTTTCTGCTTCTCACCCCACCAGTGAGGAGACTGGTGGTGCACAAAAAGTTGGGCAGGAACACAGCCAGGACAGCTGACCCCAACTGACCCCAAGGGATATTCCAGACCATATGACACTGTGCTCTGTATATGAAAGCAGGGGGGACATTTGGAGTGATAGCATTTGTCTTTCCAAGCAACTGTTATGTGTGATGGAGTCTTGTCCTCCCGGAGCTGGCTGAACACCTGCCTGCCCATGGGAAGTTGAGAATTAATTCCTTGTATTTCTTTGCATGTGTGCATGGCTTTTGCTTTTCCTATTAGACTGTCTCTATCTCAACCCATAGAAGGAAGCTTTTATCCTTCTCATTGTCTCCTTGATCTTGCCGGCCAGGGAGTAAGAGAGGCTGTGTGGGACTTGGCTGCTGGCTGGGGTTAAACCACCACAGCCATTCTTATATTCAAATACACCTATTCACTGCTTTGGACTACTTTAAACATAGCTTTTTCCCATGAGTGCAGCCTTAGCCTCTGTGGTGCCAATTAAAATTTTGATGAGGAAGGGGAAAAAATGGCAATTTCTTTTCTTTAGTTCAATTACAGATATCGTATCTTCTCAGTGATTGCCATTGCAGTATGTGAAAGTTGTACGGAGGAGAAAAAACCCAGCTCCTCCACTGAAAGCTGTTGGTCGTTGAACAGGATACTTTAAGCAGCATGAACACATCTATCCAAATTAGTTTCATTCTCAATGAAATTGCCTGTTACAAAGCATACATATTAGGGAAGTGTTGGAAAGGAGGTTCTGGACCCTGTTCACAAAATTCCCAGCTGCAAAGTCAAGCTCATTCCCCACCCAAGTTGTATAATACTGTGATTCAGTTAGATAATGCTGTGTTTGCTATTTTGATTAGTGTCTTGGCAAACGAAGCTTAATTGGAAAATGCTAGTCCTTTTTATTTTTTTTCTATTTTTATTATCGTGGTTTGTCTCTCTAAATGCTTCCATGTGAGCAACTTCACTCAACTTTAAAGAATGCGTGTAGGAAAAAAAAGAGGTTTATTGAAGACTCTAGCTATTACTGCTTATACTAGAAAAGGTTAACATGAATAATCTCCTTCCTCTTGATTTTCTGTGGTATTTTACTTGAGGAGAAGTATGTTAGATACAAAATGGGGGCTTCTGTACCACCTTGTCTGGGAAACATGTTTTCTGAAATTTCGTGGTGAGACCTCCTAACTCACCTGGTGAGAACGGTCGGGGGGGTTCGGGCTTAAAGCCGATGTTGTGCCGAACGCTTACAACCTTGACTTGAACCGTAGCTTCCTGGATTTGGTTTTGCCGTGTCCACGTCAACCCGCTCCCTCAGGCGAGGCCGTGCCCTTGGGGAGTGCACAGGCTGCCCACGTGACGGGCGGAGTTACCTTTTTTCCTGTGTGTTTTGTTTTTAATAAAATGGGCCTCTCGCTAAAGCCGCCTCTTGGTCAAACCTGTTGTGCGGTTTCCAACCGCGGCCGGCGGAGGCCGGGGCCGGCTGTCCCCGGGGCGCTGCCGGCCGTCCCCGGGGC
>VZRR01007368.1:0-81963 GCA_013398015.1 Oreocharis arfaki | reverse complement strand
GGAAGACTTAATGAAAAACCAAAATTGCAGGACTTTTAATCTGTCAGGATGAAAAATATTACAACTGGTACAGGAGAGAACGACTTGTATGCTGCAGTGCACAAGTCAAAGATAAATCTTGCTCAGGCTGGTAAAATAGCAGGTAGCTAGTTCAATGTTGACTGTGGTTTGTCCTTGTCTTGGAAAAACACAGTGGTGGATAATTCAGCTCATATGTGATGAAAAATGACAGCCTATTGTAAGGTGATAAATTCTGTTCTGCTGGTTTCACAATCAGGGATCAGTCTCAGAGCAGGTACTGTAATTTATAGCTTCAGGCTGCTTTGTCTTCTATATCCTGGTAATTAACCTTGTGGAGGAGTCAAGTCAAGGGTTTAACTTTACTCAGTGTTCCCTGTGAAATGGGCATAAAATAAACAAATTACTTTGAACAAATAAAGGTTATGGTTTTTCATTCTTTTTTGTCCTCAAATTATTATATCATGGCATAGCTGGAGCCCAAACAGCAGCCACTAAGTAAATTCCAGGACTGGGCGTGAATGCAGTGGCTGAGTTTTAATTGCTATTGCACCTTGTAACAGAACTTTTCTGGCAGCTTTGAAGTTTTTTTCTTTATTTCTACTATCATTATGTAAATTGAATTTTTGTTACGAATTTCTCAAGTTGTAGTCCTGTTCTTCTGTGCTGTATCTTACAGAAGTATATTTTCAAGATTCCTGTTGAAAGTCTATCACTGATTTAATCTTTTATGAACAGGTCTGTTCCCTCTTAGCTTTGCCAAGCAGCAGGAAAACGCTCAAGAGCCTGAATGGTTCATAGTGTGCAGTGTGAAGCACGATAGCGAAGTTCACCATCGGAGTAAAACCTCAGTTCTTTATTTAGAGTTCTGAGGTGCACCTCTAGGGCTGAATACTGGGAATGGGGAGAGGACCTTGACAGTATTTGGTCTGTATTTTCTTCAAGGCACTCCCTCTTTCCATGTGTGGTTTGGTTGTTTGGATTTTTCCCTCATCTTATGTTCTACATTTTTTATGACTGAGCAAACAGAGACTTTGCTGTTCCTGTGTCCTCCCACGCAGTATTTGTATAGCAGGGTGAGTTTCTATATCTTCTGTTCCCTTGCCTCTGTCACCCGTTTGTTGTCACCAGGCAAATGCTGCTCATCAGGAACAATTTTAGTTAAATGTTGTGGATGCAGCAGGAGAAAGTGTGGAAGATAAGATTAAAAGATGAAATGGAGGCTGAGTCGAGGGAATGGTTGGGAAAGTTAACTTTCTGTGTTAATGTTTTTAAAGTTAGAGAACTGGCCAACAGAGGCTCAAATGAACTACGGAAAAGGTGGTGATCAGAGAAGTTTCTGTACATGAGAAATTGGTGTGTTTGCAGATCTAGTTTGCCTGGAATCAAACCAGTCTGGGAAAACTTCCCCTTGGAAAAGCCCTGGATAAATACAGTGTTCAGAAGAAGCAAGTGGAACATTTTTATATAGAAAGTAACATTTTTTTCAGGTTGCTGAAGTTAGCTGTTTTTTCTTAACCTCAGCTTTCATTGCCAAAAGGCTCTTCTAATCTTGTTGTTTTTTCCAATTTGAAATGAATGTTCTATATGGGATTAAAAGCAAGCAAACAGCCTTGCTAAGAAAAACAAGACATTTCCCATTGTTTTTCACCCTCTACCACAAAAAAAAAAAAGGCTTTTTGCCTTAAATTTGTACCTAAAGCTTTATTGACAAGGCATCTTACAATTTTTTGAGCACCCTGTCTTTATTTTATTTACATGTGAAGCTAAAAAATAAATAAAATATAATTATAGTTGTACCTGAAGAAATAATACTGATTTCAGTGTTGTAATAATTTGTATATAAAAATGTACACATTGACATTATGCATGCTGAGAATCTAGATTGTGGGGGTTCTTTGCTTGGTTTTTGAGTGGCATGGTAATTGTTCTTTTTTATTTTTCCATTCTTTATCATGTAAAGCCCATGTCTGAATTAGAGAGGCTCTGAAGTGTGCCAGGCTGCCCTCTGTTGAGTTTTTTTAATGTTCTTTTTTGTCTGCTGGCCTCTCTGCACTTCCACGCTCGCGTACCTGCCCGGAGCTGGCAGCGTGGGCAAGGGCTGCGCGTCCCAGCGTGGGCCTGGGGCCCGGCAGCTCCCTCTGGCAATTGTGTGGCCGAGCGCCAGGGGGAGGAAGCTGCCTGCTCATTTTTCCAGCAGCAGAGAGGGAATACATATTTTGCTTTTTGTGTTGGCCTCGTAAGTTTGGGGTCAGTCTTTGCATGGGTAACGGCAGGCATTGCTTTTCTAATGCTGAGAAGCTGCATTCACTTATTTATTGATTCTGTTAGACTCTACATAATGGAGCAGAAGTAAGGTAGGGTTGTAACTTTTTGTGTGCTCTGTTCATTGCAGTTTCTGTTAGTTCATTTCTCTCTCTTTGAATTTAAATGGGTATGTGTAGCATGAAGTCCAAACAGTTTCTGAGTAAATTGAAGATTTCCTAATTGTATTTCCTTATTAAAAAACCCCAAAACTACAAAAAAGGTGTTTCTGCATTTCACTGTTGCTGTGCGATAGAGCCATGCAAACCAGAAAGGGGAGTTAATATGATCATGCAAAATGAAAACAATTTCGCAAGAACAGCAGCCCCGCCAACTAAAACCAGATCCAAAACAAAATTCCACAGCTGAAACCCAAAACACAGCAAAACATGCCAGATGCAAAAGGTAGTGCTGTAGGAGAAAGAGGGGAGGAAAAAAAAGAGGGATAATTTACACTGCAGTTCTAAAAATAGACCGAGACTTGTCATTAAAAATAACCTTCAAGAAGTTAACACTCATTATGGATATTTTCTTCATAGTTACTTTTACCATTCTTCCTGGTAGTTCTACTTAAAATAAGGCCTTTGTATACTGGAAGCCAGTTTTCATTTTGTCTTTCATTTAGCTGTTCTTCCTTTTTGACCTCTGCTTCTATTTTGGACAGCTAATGACTTTGTGCACTTCTGTGCTGACAGAGGCACTATGCATTTGGAGAGATCCAATTTGTTCTAGTGATCTTATCCTATCAGTAAACCCTTCATATTTTATGGCAATGCTGTAAGCATGAAGGTGTATCCCGTCTGCTTCTTACTCTGACCTTGCACTTCTGCAGACGTTTGCATTTCAGTGCCTTCTAACAACTTCTCATGGTTACTCACTTGAAGACATAGCTTCTTTGTCAGATGATTTTGTACTCTTGATTGATAAGACAGTTCTGTATAGGCTGGAAACTTCTGGAGATTCTAATAGTGCAGTAAGGGAAGTATGTTCAAGTCCCTAATAACATAATAGACAAACTAAGCAGTAAGTAGCAACTGGAACAAATAATAATAATAGTTTGAAGACTGACTCTGCTACTGCTTAGGTATCTGAACATGTTTATTAATGCAGCAGAAGGAAATGGGAAGAGGTTTCTAAGGGAAAAGCCAGGACAAAGTGTGCAGGTTATGTCTAAATTTTGGTAACTGGCTATTGCATACATGTTGTGTCTTAGTGTTATGTGGTGTAATGTGTGAAGCATTACAGAAAATAACTGTATCACACACACTTTTCAGATCTTTGCAATGAGTTACCCGGGCTATCCCCCAGCGGGTGGATATCCACCAGCCCCAGGTAAGTTGTTTGGATGAAGTAAACATTAAATACAGTGGTGGTCCCATCTGGAGTGGAGAGGTGGCATGGATGAAGAACAAGACTGCGGAGGGTTTCCTTGACTCACCAAACCTTTCTACCACATCTTGTTAAGTCCTGTTTTATCTGGGCTGGGGATTCTGATTTGTCCAATATGTGTACTCTGCTGTGTGCCAGTATAGTAAGGTCCAGTTTCATTCATCTCAAATAAAGCACAGAGCATTAGGAGATGGTCTTAATTTGACCAAATCCAGTAAGTGACAAGGATCAGTGTCCAGTTGATACTGAGTCTTCAAGGTGAGTGGTGAGACAAGTGGGTATGGGGAGAAATCATACAGCTTAAAACCATATCCCCCAAAGAAATAGGAAATTACCCTTAATTCACTATTCTTAGGCAAGTGCTTGCATATAGAAGGGAGAGGGCTGTTAAAAAAGGTAGCAATTATAATAATACAAAGCTGATGAAATACTGAACCACTGCTTGGTTATCAAGCAGAACTTTCCAGTTGTTAGTATTGTTGAAAGGTAGAAAGAAAGGACTGGAGTCATGCAGGTGTGGTGAAATGTGGAGGCAAGCTAACTCAGAAAGGTGTACAGTAAGAAGCCCAACTAACTAAGAAGATAAAGCCTATTTCTCAGCAGACTATTCTGGCTTAAGTTAGACCATACTGCTGTGTGCAAACAAATTTTATGGCTTGGTTGTCTGTGAATGTACTGTTGTACTCTGCGGACATCTCTCAAATTGGCAAAGTAAGTGGAATTAATAATATCTTCCTATTGGAATACCCAGACAACTTTGTACTTTAAGTGCTCTCAAGTCAAGATATGGTGTTAACAGTCTTGAGTGCTAACCTTCAAATAGGTTTAGAATTGTTTTAAGTGAGAGCTTACAGATTCAGTGATAACTAACATGATTAGAAATATCCAGTGAGATTATTCTTTATAATAATTGCACTGCTACCCTGCACCTCTTCAGTTGATTTTCCTGGTAGTGTTGAAAATACATTACATTAGAAATTTAAGTAGTAAGAACTTTAAAAAGGCATAGTTTCTCATTTCAGTGCATCTGTGTTTGATTTCAGGTGGCAGTCCTTGGGGTGGAGCTGCCTATCCACCTTCAAATCCACCTCCAATTGGTTTGGAAAATGTGGCTGGCTATGCCAGCCAGTTCAATCCCAACCACATGGCTGGAATGGTGAGTTTGCTTTCTTTTAATGTGTTTCACTGTGATGTCCTTAAGTGCAAGGTTGTGTTTCTGGCCTTGTCACCAAGAGGTTCATCACTTGAATTCTGTGCCTTTATGTCTAATCTGTTTAGGTGTTGAGCATTCAATATTGCCTATTGAAGAAAATGGTTACTGCAAGCTCTTTCTTATTTTAGGAAAACAGAGCACTGGTCAAATGTTGTTAACAGTCTAACTTCAAAAGTCATGGACATAAAACTAACATAACTTGGCATTTGCTGTGTAGAGGAATAGGGAACTACTAACACAGAGTACCCACTCTTAATACATTTACATGGGCAAACACAGTCTGGATTTTGCCTGTTACCTGGATTTTGACCAGTCAGAAAAACAGCTGTATAATTAGAGGTATCAGTGATTCGTCCTTGAGAAGAATATGGGATCAACAGTCTCTTACAAACACTGAGGTGTAACAGATGGAAATAAAAACCTTTTACATTGACTGAAGAAAATATAGACGTTTCCAATGTGACTTTTTTTGCATAGAGCAGAAGTGAGTGACACTTCTGACAACTTTAGTCTTCAGAAATCTGTTGTGCTGCATAACCAATACAGTTTGTAGGAAGATATTTGCATTATAGATGTCTTTCTGAGGCACTGATTAAATTAAGTGATTTGGCAGCCAGCGGGCAAATTGAGCAACACACTATCTAGGGTACACAAAGCAACTAGTTTCTGATAATGCTGCAGTCATCAAATGTCACTTCTGGTTTCTTTCTAGAAGAGAGTTTCGGTGGTAAGGTTTTGATGTGGAGTGAAGTATCTTCACTGCAGTTTCTGCAGAAGTCTTTCTAAATGTAGTTGTAAACTACTAACACATCATAAAGCAGCCAAAGGTTGCTTAAAGTCCTTGGTGCACCTGGCTGCACCCTTGTGACCATACAAGGCAGCCATGGACAAAGAAGGGATTATTTGGTGTAAAGTTTTAGCCAGATTTTTCCATCCTGCTTGCTATCTTTTTTAGATAAAGAGCCATCTGTCTGTATTGGTGGGGAGGGAGGTTGTATTGTATTAAGCATGTTACTGAAACTCAGCTCTTTGTACCCCTCCCTGTCTCTTGCTTTGTTGCTGTCATTGCAGGCATCCAACCTGGCAGGGACCTTTGGAGGGACAAATGTACCACCAGGCATGTATCCTTCCACACCTGGGGGTTTTCCACCAGTTCCTCCAGGTGGCTTCGGGCAACCTCCGCCAGGACAACAGCCCTCCTACGGAGGGTATCCTCCCCCTGGAGGAAATCCACCATCCGGAATGCCACCTTACCCAGCATACATGGGTGGCCCTGTGCCAGGCCAGCAGCCTATGAGCCATCCAGGACCTCCAGCAACTCACCCAGGGCAACAGCCCATGCCAAATTTTCCACCAGGTCCAGCTGTGAACCCATCTATGCCCTCTTACTCAGGAACTACAGGGCCTGCAGTCACTCCTGTACCCGTAAGAGCATTCACTGCTTTTCTTTTGAGGTGTGACTGTATATATTCCTCTACATTTTCTTTGTGTGTATAAGTGTAAGCCGATCATGAAATTGAAAAGAAAGTTATGAAAAGAAGTTTGAGTGAAGAGAGAGATGGAACGTTTTCAAATGCAAGCAGTATAGGCTCATATGTCTTGAAACAAATTATGTTTTACCATGGTATCCAAGAAAAAAAAATTGACATGAATTCAAATTAATGAATCTTGCCTTTCCTAACTTTAGCAAGTATTGCCAGTTGTATATACAGTATCATCAAACCTTAATTAATTGGAAAGCAGATTTAATGTCAGCAAACCTCCTTGATCTTGCATTTTCTTGTAATTTGTGTCTGGAAATTAACAAATTGCTTGAGGCAGGGTTGGTTTGAGTTTTTTCTATTACTTTTCTAACAAAAAGAAAACTGGTAACGGTGATCATCTTTCCTAAGTAGTAAGCCAAAGTATTTTACTGTTTAACACTAATATGCTGTGAACACTGATGCTGTTTAACACTATTGATCTCATTTTAGCATGGAAACCGAGGTACAATCACTGATGCACCAGGTTTTGACCCTCTGAAGGATGCAGAAGTCTTAAGGAAGGCCATGAAGGGATTCGGTGAGTAGTGTGAGGATTTACATTTCAATTAAAAGTAGAATTACATCTCAATTCAGCACTGATCTTTTTGTATTGCTATGTGTGTACTGAGTGGGATAGTTCACATGTGGTTGTCCTTGGTTATCAGAAGTCTACTGGGAGTTCATGTAGGCGTAAACAACATCATGAATTGGGTTTTCTTTGTATTCTTACTGTGTTTGTGATTGTGAGTAGAGCTTGAAGTTCTGTGATTGTACAGAATACTGTAGATATATTCAAGGCATAAATGTCCTTCTGCTGGGTTTAGAACAGGATGAAATAGAGACAGAAAGCTGAATTCTCACATGAGGTGATGCTCATTCTGTGGTGTCTGTGTGCATGTACAGGAACCGATGAGCAGGCGATTATCGATTGTCTCGGAAGTCGTTCAAACAAGCAACGGCAGCAGATAATCCTGTCCTTCAAAACAGCTTATGGAAAGGTAACTACATCGTGAGAACAGAAGGAATAAGAAATAAGAGCCTACATCCAGTGGAAGTCAGAAGACTTAGTGGTGGGAAAAAAAGATTGGAAGGTGCTTTAGGGGAAGATGATTATTAAGTCATAGCCAGTTCAGAGTTGTTCTGCTTTTTACCCACACTTGACTTCTTCATGCAGTGTTGCAGATGAAACATGTAAAGCAGTTTCTCTGCTAAATGGTTATTTTGGCTCTTTGATCTGTGCAGTCTATTTAATTGGACCTTAATGACCTCGATGTACACATTCCATTATACTGGTTTTATTGTTAAGTGGAATAGCTTTACTTTTGAACATACATTACTGGTGCTTATGCATAAAGAATTCTAAGTAAAATGCGTATTTTTGGTGCTTGCTTTTGTCAAGTTTGGTTTTTATACATTTTTTCCTTGTTTTTCCTTCTCATTAGGATTTGATCAAGGATCTCAAGTCTGAGCTGTCGGGTAACTTTGAGAGGACAATCTTGGCAATGATGAAGACACCTGTCATGTTTGATGCTTATGAAATCAAGGAAGCTATAAAGGTTTGTGTAGGAGATGCAAATTTATAAGATAGAGGAAATGGTTGAGCTGATAAAATATTTGGTTGCTGACTTACTATACAAGGTCATAATCTGAATTTTTTCCTATATAATATGATTAAATTTCTTTCATACTAGGTTGTAGAAATTAGAATCTGAAATCTGTTTCTCCTTTGCTTCTTTTAGGGCGTTGGCACAGATGAAAATTGTCTCATTGAAATCTTAGCTTCCCGCAGCAATGAGCATATTCAGGAACTCAACAGGGTCTATAAAGCAGGTTAGATTTGTTGCATCAAAATTTTTGTTCTTTTCTTACTTAATCACTTACTGATATTATGAATTTAGGGAATGAGCAGGGTTGTATGATGATTTGTGACTGTGTCTCTGTTCCAGAATTTAAGAAAACTCTGGAGGAAGCAATAAAAAGTGACACGTCTGGACACTTTCAGAGGCTTTTAATTTCACTTGCTCAGGTACCTGCCTGCTGGGATTTTGGAATTTGTTTGTTGTGTGTTTGTAGGTGGTGTGGATTTTTTTGTTGTTGTTGTTTGTTTTGGTTTTGGGGTGTTTTTTTGGTTGTTGTTTTTTTTTTAAAACTTAAAATAAACCAGCCCATCAAAGCCCATCAGTAACACTTCTGGATCTTCTAATTCTTTCAGGGAAACAGAGATGAAAGTACAAAAGTTGACATGTCTGTTGTCCAAAGAGATGTGCAGGTCAGTAGAAATGTTTCATCATTTCTAACTATAGTCAACTCAATACTCTGAAATTTGATTGTATGGATTCTGCTTACTGTTAGTTTTGGACACCTTGTGACTTCTTCTGGTGCAGTGGTTATGTTTCAGTGGATGGAAGGAAAAAGCTGTGACAGCATTAGAGCCGTGTAGGTGCAGTACAGAGATGAAGCTCTTGGGAGTATGGTCCATAGGATATTTTACCTCTCATTCTGTCAGGTTTTTGGCTTTTCCAAGTGTTGGATTGTTCCGCTTACTAAGGAAATTTTCCAAAGAGATTTGAGGTGATGTGTGTATGGATTAAATTTTAATCTGTTCAACACCTGCCTTAGCCTTTGCGTATTGTTTAAGGAAGTCTGGATTTTTGCAGCAAATAATGCACTTGGACTTAGTAATGCTTGCCCCATTTCTTTTTCTGTGTGTTCCATTTCACCACATAGCAAAGGGAAAACCTGGGATTGTTTTAGTATACTAGTGTCATTTAAATAGTAGTAAGCTTTCTACATAGTATGCCTTAGCTGAATCATGAGGACGTCCCAGAAAACACCTAGAAGTGTAGAAAAAAGGTAGGTGCAAGGACTATTAGGAAGAACAATTTTCAGGTACTTTTTGAGCAGTATCCCCTCCTTTAGTAATCTGGAGGTCTTGTGTTTGAGCACTTACGCATCTGCAAGCATACCATGCTATAGGAAGGTTAGAACTCATTGCTATTTATTGGTTGCTCCTGTTTTGAAGTGGTGCATTGGCTAAGAAATAAGCATAAAAGGAGAAGAGGCTGTAAGGATGGAAATCTGTAACAGTTGTTCAGTCAGACTACTTTTTTGAGTAATGAAGTGTGAATTCCCTTCTGTGTTCAGGAGCTGTATGCAGCTGGGGAGAACCGTCTAGGAACTGATGAATCCAAATTCAATGCCATTCTGTGTGCAAGAAGCAGGGCCCACCTTAGAGCAGGTAATGGTTTCCTACATAAGCAGTGACTTGATTCTGTGGTGTGTAATGATAAAAATGTATAGCACTGCTCTGTGCCTGAATTTCCTCCATCTGTAAAATGAGCCCAACAAGGTGTCAGTGAAAAGCAGTGTGAATTCTGCTGAGGAAAAGGAAATAATAAATATCAGAGCAGGTAGAGGTCATACTTGTTCATATGATCCTCTGATTAAAGAATTGAAGGACTAGAATTGTTTCAGTTCATACATGCATACTTGTATGTGCAAGACTTGCAATCCTTCCCCTTTTACTTGCTAGTGTAAGGTGCTACATCAGCCTGTCGTGGTGGAAACATTTTAGTAGCTACACAGAACTTTTACAATGTGCTGTTGGGGCGGGAGGTACTCACATGGAGGAAAGGGGTGTGCATGAGAACCTGAACATTTTCTTCTTAATTTTTTTGCGACCCAAAGCTTTCTTTAAAAAATTGCCACTCTTTTTCTTACAGAGCTTTCTTGGTCTAGCCCTTTACCGAAAAGGACAGAACTAGACAAGCTAGAAGGAGCATGATAACATGTAAATGGTAGATAACACAGTATTAGTCCTTGAGTTGTTAAAACTTGTGTGAGTACGCAGTATTATCCAGCTGGGAAGTGCCATTAAAATGAAGCCATCCAGCACGTTCCAGTGCCACCTCTCTTTGCTGAGCTGACTCCTGAGATCTTTCTTTCCCATTAACAGTCTTCAGCGAGTACCAGAGGATGTGTAACCGGGACATTGAAAGCAGCATATGTCGTGAAATGTCTGGAGACCTGGAAAAGGGCATGCTGGCAGTAGGTATGTGCCACCTTAGCAAGTTCATTCGTGCTCCTCTGCCACAGCTGGCTCAGATGTCAGCTGTGACTCCAGCTCAGGATGTTCTTATTAGTAATAATTCCAGTTTTCTGCTTTTTGTGTTGAAGCTTTCTGTGTGAAGTCATTTGTGATTAGTAAAGTGGGGCACTTAATTCACCTCAGAATGACAGATGAAGTTTTTTTATTTCAGGCTTCTGCAGAATTTAAATTTCACCTGTTAAAATGGGGAGAGAATTATTAACTGTAATTGGCACTGTTTTCAGAAGTGAAGAGAACTTGTACCAACTGCACTGAGTCAGTGAGAAGGGAATATTTAGGACAATTTTGGAAATCCAGCAAAATACAGGCATTAACCCTCTAATTAGTTACCTTTACCTTTATTTACTAGAAAGAAAACATAAATTTGATTGCGAAGGCATTATTTTTTCCAAACTTCCCGTGGCTACAATTTTGTTAAATCTTTTTTTTAATTGTCCTCAGTACTTCTGAGCAGAGAAAACTCTTACCTCCAGTCTACTCTAGTCCCTTCAGAAACAGTCATTTGTTTCCATGAGGTTGGGACGAGGCCTCAAGATGCTGTGCAGTAGTTTTATTTAAAGTGCTTTATTATAGATATAATTGTGAACCACTTTCCTGTCTTTTGTCTTTACATCTCCATTTCTTTTTCTGTTTATTACTGTAAATACACTGCAGTATCAAGAGCTCCCTCTTTAAAAGTGTTGTTCTTTGGTTTTGAATATGGTAGTGATGTAACCAAAAAAACCCCTCAAACATGCACAAAACCCGAAAAATTCCTACCAAAATAGGAAAAATGAACTTTGCATCACTTGGAAATGAGATAGGAGAGGATATTTGGTTCAGCTATAACAGATTTTTTTCATTGAAGTTTGTAACAAAATCTTGCCAAGTGAAAATCAATTTTAAAAGCCTCGTTTTTTCATGCCTGTCCTGTCCGTATGGGAACTGGGTAACTACTGCTCATTTTCTACTTTGCCACATTGTCGCTATACTGATCTTTGAATGACCCAAACTGGATCTAGCTCATTTTGTGTGGTTCATTTGCAGACCTTTTCCGGGATTCTAACTTTGTCCCCTCAGAAAGTATTGTTAGAAAACCAAGCTTAAGGAAAAGAGATATTTCCCAGTGTTTGTAGGAAAAGATTGCCTTGGTAAAGAAATGGCTCAGAGTTTAGAACTCGTTTGACTTCATGGAGCTTTGCAGTGAGTTGACAGGTCTCCACATAGATCCAGATACAAAACTGAGGCTATAGCTTGCAAACAAGTCAGTAGCCTTTTGAGCAAGGCTTGTCATTAATATTCACTGAATAACTCCCTTTATTAAATAGATTCTGTGGGGTTTTTTATTTATATGTATATACACAAATATCTGTATCAGTCAGTGATGTTAACATCATTTCTTCTGTGAACCTTATTTGCAGGGAAAAAGAGTTTTCTAATTGAAAATATTTAATTTTGCTTTCTTTAAAGCTTTCTGGATTGTACAACTGGTAACTTACAACAACATCTTTAAACATCTTAGAATGCAAGTGTGTTGTGTTAGCTAAATACAGTGATACAGAAACATGCATTTCATTTTGTCATTCGTTTTTGAACAGTACTGTACATGTCATTGACAGCTGTGTGGTGAACTGCTCTCTCTCATCTACATTTTCCTACTCAGAAAAGTACTTCTTCCTATGCAGAATGTGTGTTGCTATGAAAAACATATCTAGGTTTACACCTTTGGTTCTGTGGTGATGCTGTGTGATTGATTTTGATACCTTACTGTGCTATTAAATGTCAAGTGTGGTCTGTTTTCTCTGTAGTTTGCCACAGTTTGCATGCTTGTTTACTTGTAAACAACATTGCATCAATATATAGATTTTAATTCTGATCTGTGATGGAGGAATCTCTTATTATCCTGATTAACATGACAGTAATTTGATTTAGATTTTGCTCTTTCAGATTTCTGATGAGCTGTGCTAATTAAATATTACATCCAGTCATTACTAAATGAGCATGTTAAAAATTTTTCAGGAGTCCTGATGAATTCTGTTGCTAAAATAAGACTTTAAAATAAGGGTTGTGATGACTCAGCTTTAAGGAGAAGGAGCCACCTGAGATTCTCTGCTATCATAGGTGGTTTCCTGATTTGTGCTAGGTCAGGACTTGAATTTGTCACACCTTGCAGATGCATGGCGTAAAAATTTGGAATTAAGAAGCTAAGAGCACCACTTCCTATGTGTTCCTTCAAGTCTTCTGCCTCCTCCCCATCCCATCTTTTCCCTTCATAAACAAGAATCTGGTCATTAGAATTCAAAGGTTCATTATGGCTGCTTCACACTAGATGGTTTCTAGTGACAGAAATGTTTGCTTTGAGCCATGCAGTGTAGGTGCTTTAACTGTATTGCAGCTACTGTTTGGATTAAAAATAATTCCAGTGACTAATGGAAGGAGTGGAAGCTGCATTGTATCAAGTGTATGTTTATGTAAAATTAAGGCATGTGACTATGTAGGATAAACTCAAAAAATTACTGCATTCTGATTGAGGAGGAATGCCTGATTTCTGTAATACTGTTCCTTTTTGCAGTTAAGTGTCTCAAGAACACACCAGCTTTTTTTGCAGAGAGATTACAGAAAGCAATGAAGGTAGGTGTCTGTGACAAGTTACATAAACTTATAGTGTGGGGGTTTTTTAAATGGTTGTACAGCTCTTGGGAAGGAACTGTTCAGCTGAAGGGATTACATTTTTCGGTGGGCAGATGACTAACAGGATGCAGTTATTATTATGAAAGGCTGGAAAAAACTAGCTAATTTGATCCAGCTTAACAGAGAGATGAAAACAACTGTACACAAACCAAACGTCTTCACTTGGTGAAACACAAATATGCTTAAAACTCAATGAAATTGATACTTTTTAAGTAGGGAATTCTAGCAGAAATAAATAAGTAGGCCATTAAACTCAACAAATTTTCCTGGCCCCCTGTACCTCTGTCAATCCCCTGCTTTTTTCTTTTTTTGAGCTGTTCTTGTGATCAGTGTCCTACCACTAAATTTAATTTATTACAGCATGATAGGCCAAATTCTGTTCAAGCTCACTGAGGTCAGTGGGGTTATGCTAGTAAACAGGCATTTTATTTTTTTACTAGTGCTGTATCATACACTTTTCAGTACATTATACTGCTGTTTTGTTTGTTCCAGGGAGCAGGAACAAAGGACAGGACCCTGATCCGGATCATGGTATCGCGCAGCGAGGTTGACCTGCTGGACATACGTGCAGAGTACAAGCGGATGTATGGCAGATCTCTCTACACAGATATCACTGTAAGGCTTGGAGACCTTATCTTCCCTGCCCTGGCACCCCTTATACTGATCCTTGTGCTGAACAGCTGTTACCTGCACAGCTGGCTGTGTTGGGTTGCTGCATTTGCCAGGAGCTTGGAGGCTGAGGCTCAGAGGATTGACAGCACTTAGGTTTGCGTGGGGGCTAGATGAGCTAGAGATGAGGAGGAAGCTAACAGACAAGGAAGGAGAGGGAAATTGTTCCAGAGGGGCTTCAGAGACCCCCCTATTGCAATCTCCTTATATGATCTTGTGAGAACCAGTCTTCCAGTTCAGTAACAGTGGTGCTCTACTTCATCTGTGTGTTGGAAGAATATAAAGCTTCTAAAGATCTTCTGAAGGATTGCCTCCTCTTTCTCTTGAAAGTACAAGATTTTGCAAATAGATTAAACTTCAGATTCTTGAGCAGTTGATCCACCCTCCTACTGCTATTAAGAGCTGTAGCATCAGTTGAGAGGATGCCTGGCCAATGGTAGGGCTGGAGGAGAGTGAGTGGTGCCCCTTTTATTTACCTTGTAATGAGGATTCCAAACCTGTTAAGCCCCTGTTTATTCCTTCTGCTGTGGACACCAAGGGGCTGTAACTTGGTGGTGGTTGGAAAGAATCCTGTAGAGATTCTGGAGGATAGCATGTGCCAAATGTTTCTTCTACAGCAGTTGCTTGCCCTGTAACCACCAATGTATGAGTAAAAAGCAGCGAGACATTGGTGGAAAAGCTCTGTATCGCTTCCTCCCTCCCATTCCTCTTTTGCTCTGGCATTCAGGTTTACCATTCTGAAGCAGAATGGGCCATATCTGTTTAATGGACTGAACTTGGTCAAAACTTGGCTTCAGTAAATATGAGGCGTGCATGTGCACAGTTAGGTGTGTGTAAACTCTGCTGCTGATTTCTGTAAAAGTAGAACCAAAAATGTCTGTGGAAAGAAAGTTCTTAGTTCTTCAGCTGTGGCTTCATCTCTTTTGGTTATTCTTCAGCTTTTCTTTTTCTGGGTTCCTTTTCAGGGTGATACTTCAGGAGACTACCGGAAAATCCTCCTCAAGTTGTGTGGTGGAAATGACTAAATGAAGCATTGAGCTTTTCTTAACAAAGCTGCTGTTTTCATATACTTGCTGAAAAGCTTCTTTTTTTCTCTATAAGTAAATATGTAATGATGTGTTTCTTCTAAAGCAATTGCATTTTAAAAGATAGTATTGCATATGTCTTCAGTTCAAACATAGTAGATAATAAATGCCAACCCCCCACACCCCCCCAATACCAACCTTATGTGCCACCTGCTCAGGATTCTGTATAGCACCCTTGGCAGTCCATGAATGACAGGTCATTATTTCTTTTCTGCTTCTATCATGCTGAAATAATGTTTGTTTTGTGAAACAAAAATCACAGTTGTATGATTTAAGGTGTTGTTTTGTATCGAGATTGAGTGCCATTTTAATGCAAGTTTTATGTATATTGTATGCAGAGTTGGTTTCGGGCTAGCCGATTTCTTGATATGTGGAGTTAGCAGCGCTGAGGTTTTGTATCTAGTTAAGACTGTTTTGAAGAAGTTTTGTGAAGTTCTGTTTTCTTTCCTTGATTCTTTTCAAGGAAGATGTGTTCCACATTTCATTCTTGCTAAGGCAAACTGTCCAAAGGCAGAAGTAATGTTAATAGTAGTAAAGATTCTATTGTTAATGTTTAAAGGTTTTGGATTGTGCCTTAAATACATGTATGTAAGAAGAGATTATGAAATTAAAGCTGTCTAAGTCTTTGCAGACTGTGCTTTTTGGTGTTCATATTGATGTACGTGGGTGGTGACTCAGTTTATGTAACTTAGTTTTTTCACAGAAGCTCTCTTCCACAGGATTATTCAGAAATTGTTGTGTTGATACGAGTTTGGGAGTTGTGTGCTGTTGATGAGCAATTGTCTGTACATGATCTGTGTAATCTGTAGTTATTGCTCAGTATTTTCATTTTGCATGTTGTAATTTCTCTTACTCTTGAAACTCTGAATTTTTATTCCCTGCTGGCATGGATGACATCTCTTCAGCTTGTTGTTCTCAAAATAAAAACATGTGAAGGTAAAAGGTACAAAGAGGGGGAAAGGTTTTCTAACTAGGTCAGTGAAAATAGACTGCTTGTTAATCAAGAATGTGCAAACTCCCCTAACTTCACACACAGAGAAGGTGTGTAAGGGTCAGGCAGGTCCTTTTTCCTAGAAGTTGTATTGCTGTTTGTCTTGAAAGAAAAAGGCAATGTCCTGGATTTAATTCTGGGTTGCATTGTGAGCATGGCAAGGGAGAGGAATGTTAAGATTACAGAATGTGGTATCTGTTTGTCTAAATGATGGATTCTGACTGGGACTTGCTGACAGGGCTCCCATTTTGGTCAATGGCAGCAGTGTGTTCTTTGTCCAAAGGCAGACCATGCACTCGTTTCTGTCAGACGATCTGAGCATGTCTTGAGAGGAATTTGCAGCTGGAAGTGGATCTTCATTGGCTGAAATAGCAAGAGTTCACTTCTTTGCAAGGGAAAGAGGAAGCTTCTGAATTAAGGGAAGTTTGGTAGCTGTGCTTTAGTCCTGGACACCACCTGATCTTGTTTTCTTGCTGACAATGCTGTATTTGAAAGGCAGTTTTGGTAAAGTAGGGCTGCTGAAAGATTTAGAATACAAAGTTTGACACAGTGTCTAGAAGCAAATACCTTTTTATTATGAAGCACAGCAACACAGAAGACAAACTACAGCTGAGGATTGTTCACCCTGCACACATTCTGGAAACAATTAAATGATCAGAAGTGCAACTGTTTATGACAACCACACTGTTACATTGAGCTGTCTTCTGTCTTCACAGTGCTCAGCTGGTATCTGTATAGAGAAGAGTTAATGTAATTATTTTTGGTTATGAGATCAGGATCAATCTTTGTGGATAAATCTCATTTAAAACATGAATCTTGGTACTCTAAGTGGGGAATTGTCACTTTGATTCAAGAAATCATAGAAGGAAGGTCCAATCTGTAATTCTTGAACAATTTGGCAGTTGTTGCAAGATCCATCTGAATAGTACTTGCTGTAGATGTGCTGCAAGTGTGCTGATTTCTGTTTTAAATTCACTGCAATGCTTTACTGGAATACTTTTCACTTTTAGTGGAATACCCCTTTCCATTGTAGGGGAGTAACTTAATTGTTAACTGCCCCTCACAGAAAACTGGAAACTTCTATGGATAACAAAGTTGGTGAGGACATTATCGGTCATGGTGACCAGATCCATACAGCCAACTGCAAGAACCAAAAACCAGAATGAACTCTACTGCTGTCTTTGAGCCCACTTCCATCATATAAGTGCACTGTAGTGTGCCTGGGTACAGCTACCTTAAATGGACAAACAGCCCAGCACTGACAAAACTGACTTCATAAACCTGTCTGTGGATGCTTATATCTGTCCACAAGTGGTTTATTTTCCACCAGGAGAGTTTCACCTTGTTAAATGCACTCCTGATGTTTGGGCAGAGAATGGAGAGCATGGAGCATGATAAGAAAGTGAGTAGAATAGGTGGTCTCATCCAACTAATTTCTGTTGTGGTTTAATTTATTCCAAAAACGTTTATCCAGGAACACATTTTGTGTAAGGGGCTTACATGTCAAAGTTGGATTTAAGATAGCAAAATGATAATACCTCAATTTAAAAAAAATTTTGTTGCCCTCCTTTATTTTGTCACACATAATGCTAAAGAATCACAGGATCTTAAAACTGAAAGGGACTTTGAGATAACTTGGTCTGTCCTGCTGTTCTAAGGCAGCTTGCTTCCTATTCTCCCAGCCCTCTCTTTAGTGGTTGTTGAAACCTGATTTTCCAAACCGGACCCAGAATTGGGGTCCTGAGACCCCCCCAGTTCTGAGGCCTTAGCTACCCTGAGCTGAACGAAGGAATTAGTTCACATTTTGGGGGAGAAAAGAAGGCATATTTGGTGATAATATATGGAACACTTTTTTCAACTTAGGTTATACCCGACCAGATACTGACCATCAAAAATGTCTGTAAGTGGAGTTCCTGGAAGGGTGGGGATATTCGATGTTGTCTCACTGATGATGTTCAGGAGTGATTTGACTTCTGATTCTAGGTGCTCCACTGTTTTTATTACCTTCTAATGGAAACGAGGGAGACAAATGGAGAAAAGAGGTAGTCAAAGGGTCAAATGGAAGGAATTGCAGCAGATGTGTTTGTGGAAATGCAAACCTAATGTCCTGTAATGCCAACAGCTAATTTAGTCTGTATTGCGCATTGCAGGTTTAAACATTTCTGGTGTTCTGCTGGCCTCTAGTGGCTCCAAGTATTAGCACTTTGTTTTGCAAGTTACATTACAGCACCCCAGTTTAAAGAATTGACTTCTTGGATGGAGCTTTGTATTAATTTGTTTTTAATTCTTTCTCATTTCTGAGCCACCATTATATGCAATAAAGGAATGTGCGCGGACAATGAGAGGAGCTGATGAGTGGAAAGAAGAGGGCCGGGATGAGAGCAGAAGAGTGGTAATGTTGCCATTTGAGAACCACATTATGGAGTTTGGGAGCTACCCAGCTGAGAATAGTTAGCAGGTATTTGTGAGTGCTTAAGACACCAGAGAAAAAAATTCAAACTTTGCAGATCTCCTAGAATCCCAGTCATAGCACTCATTTAGCTCTTAAGTGTCAGCCGGGGTGAGCAGAAACTCCTCTGTCAGTCTCGGAGTCACCTGCAGAACTCACATCTATCTATAAGCCAATGTGAAACTTTACAAATACCAGTTCTGAGATTTTTAGATTAAAGGCACAGTTATAAACATTTCAGAAAAGGCTGACATATAATAAGTTATTAATCAGTTTTTTGGAATTCATTAAGATTATATGTTTGTGGTGATAATGGCTTTATGGATAGTTACAAACTATGACATCTGAAAAAAGTAGTCCGACATTGACTAGCTAAAGTCAAGAAAGGACACTTTTTCTTTAGTCAAAAGGATAGGGCAGAGGTCTGGTAAGGTTCAGGAGCCAGCACAATCCCTCTCACCTCTTCAATAATATCTAAGCGTTCGTGGATCAAATGCTCATTACACCAGCTTCCTCTTTCCAAACTTCCAAGTACTATACTGACAGGATCTGCAGCAGCTGGAAAAAGACAGTTCATTAGCAGGAGGTTTTTAGTAGCAGGCCTTGCCTTTCTGATAGCTGAAATGGTATTTTGCATGCTACACAGCATTGTTTATGAACCAAATGTAGTGTTTTCCAATAACTACAGCTGTGCCTCAGTGCTGTGAATGTCTCCTTGCCTGCACATGTCGTGTTGGTTGGAACAAGGTGTTTTCTCTTGCCATGGGCGGTTTTTTTTTGCTTGTGTGTGTGTGTGTTTGTTTTACACAATCTATTTTTTCCTGCCTGTGTAGGGTAAGTTTACAGGCTGTAACTCTGTCTCTCTTAAGTATAAAACCTGGCTGTTGGGAAGATCTGCCTTACACAATCATTCCTCTAAGACTTTCTCCAGAACCAGGCAGTGCGGTAAAGCTCTGAAGAGTAGCTAAGCTCGTCCACTTCCCAAATAGATGCTGATGATGGCTGATGATTTCTCCCTGACAGCAGGTTGTCCCTGACAGTCTGACTTTGCAGTGGGAAGGGAAACAATAAAAATGTGTACAGCTGATGTCATTTGCTGACTCATATATGGTGCTATATATAAAATCACATATCTCTGTCAGTTATCTGTGTTTACCTCTCAGTACTCATGAGCTCTTGCTCTTTGAACTTTTCAGTCTGCTGGCTGTGCTCCATGAAAGGTCAGTAGCTGCTGATGTCCGTGCTTTAGTGGAGCCAATTTCCTTTTCATAATTTCTGTGCGGCATTCAGGAACATTTAAATTTTAACACGTGTTCGGAGAACTGTAGTAGAATATTTTAAACTGTGCTAAAGTGATAGTGTATCTTCCTGCATGTAAAGTTAGGTTTTGCTCTTGTTTGATGCTTGAAGCAGCTATGATAATGAGGAAGCAGCAGTAACTCATTCTGTCATTGTTTGATTGTGACAAAGACAAAACTGAGCTTGTGTTACAATGAACAGTAAGACACACAAGAGTAACCAGTTCTGTCTTCAGTACTGCTGTGCCAGGGCAGTGGTTTGGAACTGCTGCAGTGCTTCATCTCAAGCCTGCACCAAGATTTCCGGAGAGGAGGTATCAGGTGATGGCAAGCACATGTCAGTAAGGATCGTTGCAGTTTGGGGGGGATGAGAGATGTACTTGGAGTTGGAGTGGTATCCTTGGAATGGGAGGGCGGGGGATGGAGAGGAGGAGGAGTTACAATGTGACCTTACTTGCTGGGCATTATTTAGAAATCGGTTTGGCAAAGATTTGGTTGGGGTTTGCTTTAGTGCATTCACCAGAAGGTGGTGCTGCTAGGACAGAAACCCAAAGACTTCATCTACCTGTTTACAGAAGAGTGCTGAAATAGAGCAGGTACTTCAACACCAGCTGCTTTGCAGTTGCCTTTTTTCCCCTCTTTGCTGCTAGTGGTAGTGGTTTATGAGTGTTGTTACTGTCTTAGTGGTCAAGGGAACCATGCTATCAAAATTTTTGTTGCTTTATGTTTTTTTCCATCATGAGTTGAACAGTGTGGAGATACTGAAATTGTGCTGGCTGATTCTCTAGGCAAGTGTTTGTAGGTGGGGAGGTTAGATATGGTGGATGGCTGACATTTGTTCAAAGCAGGTGTGCCATGAGAGGTATGCACAGCCAATGCAAGGTCGCATCTCACTGTGAGCTTAGCAAAGCCCTGCACAGCTTTGTGTGCATCTAGAGAACGAGGTAAAGGGGTTGCTGTGAGATGCAGGACTCAGTAGCTCTTGGTTCCTTGGGGTGGTGGGCTCTTCTCCTGACACAGAGGGAGACAGCTTCCCACCACTCAAAGCTCATTGCTGCGTTATCAGCTGTAATGGGAGTGCTGAAGGAGAACAAAATGTCTTGTCCTAGTTTGACAGGGCTGTAAGACATCCCTCAGAAACACAGAATTAGTGCAGTGCCTAAAAAATTTTGACAAACAGGCCAAGCCTAAGTGTCTCAGGAAGCACCTGACAACTGATGTTAGCAAGGCTAAGGGTTGGTATAAACCAAAGTGTGTCTTGTTCTGGACCTCACAGTGTGGAGTGACTGAGGGCTGAGCTAGCAGAAATCCTCTCGGGACATGTGTGTCCATGTCTTGTTAGTGACTTTCACACTGAGAAGAACAGAGCTGCTCTTGTGATTGCCTCTTCACCACCACACCAGAACAGGCTATTTCAGGTGGGTGGTTGCTGCTGCTGGCTGGGCAGCCAGTGCAGATTTCTTTTTTCTGAGTCCTGGCTTGAGGCTTTTGCTGCCCAAAACACTCATTGTTATTTTGTTGTCTGGCTTTAGCTCTTAACCCACAGCTTTATCTCTGGGACGGGCTGTTCACAGGATACATCCGGTCCCTTGTAAATATGGCACATATCTGGGTCACTATGGCCAGGCAATTCAGCCAAAGCAGTAATTTCCATGTGCTCAAAGAGAGCACATGGAATGTTGCTTATGAGCACTGCCCTTCTCTGTATTGCAGCTGGTGAAAGAAAGGGATGCAATCTGCCTTTGGCACTGACATCTCTGCTTCATGTAGTAATAACAGTCACCACATAAAGGAAGTGAAGAATGGAAGGCTGAAAACCATGCAAGCAGAAGACTAATGGCCTTTTAGGATACTTCCAGGTACTTGCTTTGTGGAGTTACTGAACAAACATTTTCTAAATGTAAATTGGAATTTTTACTTATCTATGTTTCAAAGCACATGTATAAATACAAAAAACTTTGGTAGTAAGTTTTGAAGCTAACCACTTTCAAGAGTGAAGTGTTCTTTGTATGCCATATAAATTACGTATTTAAAATGTGTGGGTGTTTGCATCTTGTGACAGCTTAGGCAAGCGTGTAGGAGGCATATTTCAATGTCTTAAATCTCTCATTTGAAACTTAATAGATTATTTCACGCAGACATTTGTAACATTTCAGTATGGCAGAGAGAACATTACCTTTCAGTTAATGTCCCATCTGCAAGTTTCCACCTGATGTTTCTTGCAAGTGAGATGCTTAGTTAAATTCTTGAAACCCATTCTATTTGATATATAGGGTGGTTATTTCCCATCAAGAGCCAGAACTCTCATGTTCAAGATAAGAAAATGGCTCATGCTTTTTTTCCTCTGATTAAGTCCTCTGTGCTACATTGACGGTGCCCATAAATCTGGGTAGTTCTAACCACCCTGTGCTGTCATGCAGTCAACACCAGCAGGGAAATGGAGCACCTCTGAACTGGTTGCTAAGAAGGATCTGTTTAATAGAAGAACATGCCTAAAGTCTGAAAGGAGTAGTCTGATGAAGAATAAGATCTATGTGTCGTGGTCAGCCTGACTGTACGAGATGTGATCTTACAGCAAGGGGGAGAAAGAGCAATGAAGAATCCAAACAGCCTTACTAAACAGGCTAAGAGCAGAGGCCTTAAATTAAGAATATCTCTCAGTTAATCTCTTCTGCCTCCTGTACATTTGATATATTCCCCCTGCCACACAAGATGCTGCTTCCTGTGCTCCCTGAAGACGTTCCCTTCTAGGTCTGTCAGGGTTCTTTCTAGCCAGATGCTGGTAAAGCGTTCAATTTGATGATCCAAATAGTTGCTGATGGTAAGCATCAGAATAAACCTGAGCAACTGCCTCTTTGCTGTCGTTTCCTGCTGTTACTAGGACTGACAGAACTGAAGTGTGTGACCACACAGATCTGGTAGGTCCTTCTAAGTATCCTTCCTAATGACACAATGCTGGTCCAAATGAAGTTACAGGCTTGATGTAGAAATTGCTGACTTGGGTTCTTTGGCATTACAGAGGCGGTTAAGGTGAGTGACCACAATGTTCCCAACTGGTCTTAAAACCTGCAAAATTCCTTTTACCTCTTTCTATGATCAGTGTGGTTTTGAAAGTTGACTGCAAATTCTTGTTTGTGCTCAGTAGGGCGGGAGGGGTAAAACAAAGCAGGCCACAAGCCGAGTGAAAGACGTGTGAGGTTGAAACAGGAACCAGATGGCAAATAAGGAAGCCTGAAAACATGTGATAGAGCAGAGGGCATAAAGGAGAACATGTCTAACTCTTCAAGAAAAAATGCTATGCTGTGTGCTTTCGTTTGCACTGCCTTAGGTTTAGCAGTATCAGTTTATTCCTGAAGCATATAGCATAAGGTGACCACATAGCTTTTGATGAGAAAAGAAATGGTGGTAGTAATGATTTATGTTCCAACGGGAAAAAGGTCATGAACTAGAGGATCAAGTTTGAATGATGAATCCACTAACCAGTTTGGGAGGAATGCAACAGACCTCTGAATGGGTTTGCTGATCCTTACTTAAATTATTTTTACTCTAAATATAAGTGCTGGATTCCACTTTAAAATTTGCATGTCACTTTGAAATGCTAGCTCAAGAAATTGCATGGTTTTCAAAAGCGGTTGGTGAAGATAACTTGCAGCTGAATTCAGGAAAGATTCCATTGCTTTGAACCTGAACTGATACTAATAACTCTCACTACTAGTGCTTTCAGACCAAAGACTATGTTAAGCTGTCAGTCTTATTTAATTTTGGGGGCTGTTTTCCAAGCCGTCAAAGTTAGTTTTCAGTTATGTCAGCCCTTAATTACATTGGCACCCTTGGATATGGAAGTACTGAATTAACTTTCTGTATCACTACCAGTTTCATTATCACCAGTGTGCCCAAATTAATTTTAAGCTGTGATATATAACTCAAGTCATATAAAATTTTATTGTTAAGACATTAAAAATAACTGATTTGGATAGCAAGTGCTGTATTGAAAATGCTTTTTAATGCACTGATTCTCTTCAAGTTCTTACCCACTTGGAAGTATATCTTTAACTGGACACAGAGCATCTTTCTGGTTGTAATCCGTAAAACGCTGGTGCTTAGATGTGATTTAGACACCTCTGAACCTCTTTTCAGAGTTTAGTCTCTATTTTCTTGATGATAAGTGAATTCTTACCTTTAGTGATTGCAATAAAGACTGCAGGAATTGTAATAAATATATAAAATTTCTTAGCAACTTACACACTGCCATAGGTTACTATGCTTCACATTGGAGGCAGCTGCATGGGTTTGCTTATATTTACACGCAAAGATATACATATACATGTAAATATTTAAATGTACACACACCTCTATTAGGCTCTAGCTTTTATGGCAGAGCAACAAGGCAAATTTCATACAGGGTAAATGTGGTCTATCCAAAATAGGAGATGGAAAGCAGGCGCTGTATATTAGACAATAAACTGACAGTGTAGGAAGATCTGAAATTTAGGGGTTTTGGGAAGATTGGTTTGTATCAGTTTTTTGTTGGTTTTTGGTTTTGTTTTAATTTCAAGAAGTTTTAGGAAGTTTTTAATGCCTGATTAGGAATTAATCTGTAATCTGTACATTCACTGAATACTTCAACTGCTACCTAAATGGCAAGTCTTGGAAAGATTTCAAACATGGAGCAAAATACAAGGGATTTCTCTGGTATCCAAGATTTATGAGCCTCCAGTAAGGGAAACATCCTGAAGTAAGTTTCTTCTATGAAATATTAAAATAATATCTTAAATATTAATTTTAGAAGCTAAATAACCATATCAGAAGGTCAAGTTCCAAAATTGCAATGAATTCCTGGTTCATAAGCTCTTTATGAAGGTGTAGAATATGTTACTATGAATATTATTTCAGAGCCTACATCAGTTAAGATTGTACTTCTTTTAATTCTTTTTTACCTGAAAGAGAAGGAGCAAAGAGGAAATCTCGTGGGTTGTGGAATGTATTAATGAAGGTGGGTCAGGTACGAGCCTACGAGTTCTCACATCTCTGCCTGGTTTGTCCCATCCACCTCTGTGGGAGATGTCACGGTGCGTTCACACATCACTTGTGCTTGTGAAATGTGCAAAACCAGAAAAGGGACCTCACAGAAATTGTTCCTGACTAGATAGCTAGCCTATATTTCCGTGTAAAACTACTTCATTTACAGGGAGCTTTTGCTGTTGTGATCCATGTAATTCTCATTTCATAAGGGGATCCATCTCTCATCCGAAAGAGAGTGCACAAGGCCAGGGATGGTTTGTGCTTCCAGTGGATGCTTTTTTTCTTAGGCACAGAAAAATCTGAGCCCCTGCCATGACTATGTGCCAGAAGCAAAATTGCTACTTGAAAAACTACTTCCCTTTTTCTGCTATTTGACCATATCTATGATTGTAAGAAGCACTTAAGCTTTGTGTATTTTCATTCAAAGGAAGAAGGATAGCAATTAAATGTTCCTGTGAGGGAACTGTTGGCTTGGAGAGTGTTTTCAGCATGCTGGTCTTCTGAACAAGCAGCCAGAGAACATCCTCTTGCACTTGCTGCTGCAATGGAAAATGGCTACAGGGAATTGGACTGATAAGAGATATGAGCTACATAATTTGCAGGTACATTAATTCATGTTGTATCTTATAATGATTCTTTGGGCTGCAGGAAAGTTTGCCTTTATTATGTATTTGTTTTTGTGTGAATATATTTGTTATGGAAACTGAGGCTAAGTGTTAGGAGGATTATAGCTAGAAGCTGTGTAGGACATACTTGTGTGTAGAGAAGGGGAAGCTGTCTAGGAAGAAGAGGAGCTGTGTCTTTGTGTGCATAAAGAATCCAAGTTGTGCAGAACTAGTGAGCTTAAGGCTGGCTTCAAAGTGGAGGATGTGAGATACATAAATAATGGACTCTACCATCGATTTGATGATAACCACTGGTATAAGGGGATAAAGAGTTTTTTTCAATTTTCTGAGCTCATGGCTTTTAGTCTGTGTTTAGTGATATAAGCTATGGTCATGGGCAGTGGGTGAGGTGAGTCTGTGACTTGTCAGCTCTGTGATTGTGTAGTTTTCATATGTCTAAGTCATGGTAGTAGAACAAAGTACAATGAAATAATATTATTTTAGGGTTTTTTCTAATACCTAAACAAATCTAAGAACTTGTTTGAAGATGTATTTTCTCTTGGCAGACAGTTCATGCATTCTGCAACTACTCAGGAAGTAGAATAGTGAGAGAAGGGGAGATACAGATGCACACGATCCTGATATTCAGGCCCAGGAATCACGACTGCTTCAGCCAGAGCAGATCAGCTGTGTTAATGAACAGAGCCACATCCTGGAGATGAACGACAGGAGTCTTATATTTCTAAACTCCTGTTTTTTGAGGGAGTTAGATATTAACTTCTGCTTTACACTTGGGGGTTAGAAAGTCCACAGAACTTAAATTCCTTTCAACTAAATGAAAGAAAACATAGGGCTTTATGGTTCTATAAAATCCTTTTATAAAAGGCTCGCTTGTGTACTGAAACCTGATCTCCAGACGCTTCACCATCTTAACAAACACAGTTATTTCTGAGTACATTTTGTTGTCACAAACTTTATTTCTCCTTCCTTGTTGGAGCTCAGAGTTGAGTTCTGCAGACTGTAGTCTTTGCATTGGAGACAGTAATGCTGATAGGTTTCTATAAGGGCAGAAAATACCTATAACATGGAGTATAGATTAAACCATTAATAATTTCTTAGTAGAGAAATATGAGTCCAAGTCTGGTGTAAGATGGGATATCTATAATAAATTTTTCCTGTGGCTTTAATTCTACAATGCAGTGGTTTAATCTCTTAGAGAAAAACTGCTCGTCTGTGAGAATGCAAATTGTCAGTTTGGGGCAGAATGTGGCTGCTCTGAAAGGAGTTTTTTTCCCAGTTTCTTGATAATAGTCTAGCTTATAGATCTTCTCGGCTTTGATATTTCATGTGAATATCAGAGGATTCAAAAGATTTTGAGAATTCAAAAAACGCTAGGAGAATGAAGAAAAACATCCGTACACCTGGCTTTCTTTAACTTGTAGTTACAACTGTCTGAAGCTTGCGCTGTTGAAAAGCGAATCGCGCCACAGTGTGGAGCAGCAGTGCCCGCGCTGGAAGCTCTCCCTGGCGGAACGCTCAGTGCCTGGTGTGCGCCGCTAATGGCCCGTGTCAGGGGCCAGCCTGCTTGCCAGGTACTTGTTTACCCGACAACTCCAGGTCACCTCTCTGCCACGCATAAGCATGGAGCAAAATCTTTGCTGTTGGGGTGCCACACCCCTCAGAACGATTTGCCTGGATGTTTCTGTAAGAACGGAAACACATTTAAATGGGGCAGGTATTGTGCTCCAGGCTATGTGGTGTACTGTATTTGAGCAGCACCCCACAGATTAACCCAGCACCAGCAGCAAAGCGGTATAAACTGTGGCAGGAGCACGTGGTTGCATCCAGAAGGGCCCCCGTGCCAGCCTCTCCTGAATGATTTGGAGGCTGAGCTCTTTGAATATGAGATTGGCTATTGAATATTAATAGCTGAATTAAAACATGAATTCTAGTTTGGCCGAATAATTTTCAAGCAGAACCCACAGGAGTTAGGATGGAGGGATCTGCAAGTGAATCAAAAGTTAGATTCCCCAGCTCAAGGATACCCAAGGGAAAGTGGGGATGGGTTCCTTAAGCCTACAGTCGGGCAGAGTGCTCCCCTGGCTACGACACAAAATTTCTCATCTTGCATGATGCACACCATTAAGACAGTAAACGAGATTTGCTGACTGAGTAGCTGCCCCCCAGCGTAATGGGTGCTGGTCTCCACTGCAGTTATTATTCAAGTGCTATTCTAATTAACTGGATTTTATCTGAGTTTGTGAATGATTTGGGGTTAAAACCATACTTTTTTGGGAATAGACAAAGCCTTTTTTGTTCTTCTTTAATTTCACATTTATTTTGGTGAAGCTCACAAAACTCACAAAAGGATAGTGAATTCTTGTGGAGTGAAGACAAGTTAGAGTGCTCTTGCTGTTGCATTGATATTTCAGTCCATCACTGAGAAAAGCATCACAAAGGCAGTTAAGTAGGAGGGAGTCAGGGCAAGGAAGAGTGACTAGGACTTGGGGACAGAAGGGACTAAGAGTTTTTCAGGAAATGTTTTGAATGTAATAGGATCTTACTACCCTGCCATGAAATACAACCATTGCGTTGTCAAGAAAGTAGGACCAGAGGGAAAATAAAGCTGAGCCTCAGCTAGCAGAAAAGATATAGTACAAACAGGCTGGGAAGCCAGATTTGTGGTTACACAGGGACTGTAAACCCTTGAACTAGCCAAACTGAATAGCTTTCAGTCACACTGTGATGTGATTACAGGTTATTCAGTGCTAATCTCTTGTTAATGAAAGTAGATTTCAGATGCAGGCTTATCAGATGTTCTCTGTTTGTATTTTGTATTTCCAAGGCTTTTGGAGAAGGCATTATGTACCTCAGAATCTCAAGAATAAGCAATTCAAAGCAGAAGAAATAAAAATGTGATGCTGTTACCAGAAAATTTAAAAAGAAGGCTTTGAATAAAGGAGAATGTCTCTCTAATCACCTTGAACGTCAATCTCATTTCTAAGTGGATTAGTGTGATATTAATACGGCTGCCAGAACAGTAATTATGGAAATTTAGGGCACTGTCTGCAGCACCTCGATGTGGTTCTAAATTTCTGAAGGTAGAGTGATAGTATCTCCTGTAAGAAGTAAAAAATCTCTACCAAAGCAATATGCCTATAGGACAGACTTTAATGTCACAAAAACAGAGTTTTCCCTCTTAAAAACAATATGCCCACAGAATTTTGGCACATACCTGTGTCACCTTCCCGTAAGATCCATAGAGTATGCAATTATTTGCCTCCCCCTCCCATTCCATGCCAAGGCTTTGACCTTATCAAGATTAAGCCATAGTTTCTGCTTTGCAAGTTCAGAATCACTTACCTAAAATATCTTGCTCCTGCAGGACTAGAACAAATGCCAGTGCCCAAAGGAGAAGCATGGTTTCAGCCTGTCCGGGCTCTGCCGTAGTTGTGCTGGAGTTGTGCAGCCTCCCTCCCTCCCCGGCTTCCTATCGACTCCTCGTCCAGCCCTTCGTGCTGAGGTTTAGCCAGAGTTAGGCGGAAATATGCCCAGGCTGAGCCAAGATTCTTAAGCTGTTCTCTTCTGCTTCCCTCCTTTTAAAAAACACCCTTCCAGCTCCATGCAGAGCCCAGCTATCCAGGCAAGCTGGAAGTGGCCCAGGCTCCCCAAAGTTTTTTTTTTAAGCTTGTATTTATTTACACAGACTATGATGGAATGAGATGAAAAGCTTTGGGTCCTGTAAATACCACAAGTGAGGCAAAGAAAGGAAGGGAGAAAGGAGGAAGGGGTGCTGGAGGTTTCTTTCTCTGTAGAATTTCATCTGGTGCAGGCAAGGCAGGAGTGTTGGAAAACATGGTATCTTTAGATCTTGTGAGCTTATAGGGCTTTTACCATTATATGCTCTTTTTGAAGAACGTAGAAACATCTTTCTTGGGCAGTACAATGTGTGGCAGTGTTGTGGGAGGTAACAACTGTCTGTGGTGCTTTATGTTTGGACAGCATCATAGGATCTCCTGAGGAGCCATCTGAGCTCTTCTCAGTTTGGCAGGCTTTTAAAATTGGTTGGGCTTGGTAATATGACATGCAAAAATAGCACTACTCACGGTAGCCTGGCAACGTGTGTGATTTTTAGCAGGATCTTGGTTGAATGTTGTTTGTCTTGCAGGTTCCTGGGTGTTGACTGGATAAGCGTCAGTCTCTGACCCCTCTAGGCTGGTGTTCAAAGACTTAGGGAATCTCCTTCCTGGTATTTTTCCTCATACTCATTTGAATTATCTTTTTTCAAACTACTGCAAGAAAAAAGTGAGAGGCCACAAAGACATCCCGCTTAATTCTAAAGGCTGTTGTCAAGGATAGACAGTGTTTTAACCACTGAAAAGAAACCCCTGCAGATTAGAACAGGTTTCCTTGGTCTTTACCACCTCTCTAGCAGTCAAAAAAAAAAGTTATTTGAATATCTGAAAATGATCCCATAGAGATGCTATCTTCGAGTTCAGAGTAGAATCAACCACAGTGACTTCCATAGCGGGTTAGGTTGTAAGCTCAGTTACAAGGCAAAATAGCCTCAGTAACAGAGATTCTGTGACTGGAATTTAGCTGGTAACTTTGATGAGGCATAGAGCAACCTCAGTGTTTATTAAGCTTTCAGGGTTGGTTTGAATAAGTTAACATTTTTATGGAATAAAAATTAAACTAGCTATGAAAATTGGAGTGGCAGTGTTTTTCTGGATGTTTTGGCTTGAATCACTATGTAGCATACTACAATACTTACAAATTCTTGTTTTGAGAATAAATTTGACTGTGCCTGCTGAAAACTTACATAAATCCTTATTTTGTTATGAACAGATCTTGAGAGGGGAACTGCAAAAGGTAACAGTGAGTCTACCCTCAGTTTAACCCTGTGTTTCAACGTGAGATGCTGATGTGGTAGGCTGGGATTTTTGAAGTGAGACATTATCTATGCGTTGTCTGTGCTTGGAAGAGAGGGGACTGGGGAGCAGAAGAAGAATATTCATGAATAGTTGGCTGCTGTTTTCTGAATGTGTTTGTCCTTTGCCTCTGTCCTTTTTTAGGCAGAATCACCCAATGCATTCTCTGTATTGGAAAGGGAGCCTGTTCATGGATGATTTCTGCAGGCTCTCTCTGCCATCCTCTATGCCACACACTAAAAAGCAATGAACGTTAATTGGAACAGTTTTCCCTTCAACACACTGTAAAAAATATGGCAATTTCCATTCCAGACCACCTTTGTGGAGGCCATTCACCCCCTTTACAGCACATTTCCTTGAGGTTCCTTCTGAATTGGTCTCAGGCTCCTGGAACAATTCAGTCCCTCTAAGGCACTTGCTGCATATTTTTGCATGCTGTGTTATGTTTGACTATAGTGAGGTGCTGGTCTGATAGCCATGGAGAACTAAACAAAATAGTGTGGGTTTTCTCTAATATTATCCTCCAGGGGCTGTTCCTGTACTCAGAGAGAAGTTTTTTCCACTGCAAGGAAATGCAGCCAGAAGGAATATTTCTGCCAAGAGGGATTTTGCTTTTCAGTAGGACTACCTGTCCTGAGATTTTTGGTCATCTTGGTTAATTACCTCAGATTACATTTGTTATTTATAAATACTCAGAAGGAAGTTGCAAGATGAGACAACTTAGCCAGCAACAAAAGTACAAAAAATCTGGGGGTGTGACAATACCCATTAATTTGTAAAGTAGATTTTTCTGAAGACGGAAGGTTGAAAGCAGAAGAAAGAATATGATGCAAACATATTTGTGTTCTGAAAAGTTAGTCAGTAACTGATTACCATCAGAGAAAGCATTCTTTAGCACATTCATCTTGGAAATGGCTGTATATGAGAACACAATGAGATCATATGAATATAGGTTTGCACAAAATCCAGCTGTTGAGATGTTCCCAAGATACCGGCAGCCAAAAAAAGCATACCAGTGAACAGGGATGTGAATTTATGCCAGCAGGCAGTTTGGTGAAAGGGAGAGCAAACATAAGGATTAAGCCTATTTTGGGAGGTGCTTTTTTCTGTTTGTTTTTGGTACAGTCTTTCTGTATCTCTTTCTTGGACTAGTTAAATGCTTGGCAAAAGCAATAAATAGCTGCACAGTGATCCCACAGAGTGCACAGGGGGAAGGAGCAGACTAAAAGGGTGTGTCAGCAGAGGATATATGTACCGTGTGAAAAAATCACATTGTTATTGGGCATGAAATCCTACAGCATGAGCTGACAAAGGATATAGCTGAGCAAACACTTGGGGAAAATAAGACTTTATGTGAGACGCAGAGAAAATTAAGTGGAGATTACTTCAGGAGACAAAAATTAGGTGGAAAACCAATCCTTGTAAGGAGAGGATTACCCTGAAGAGAAGGAAATGAAAGAGTATAATCTCCACCCTGGATTTAACACTGGTGGATGATGAAATCTGTGCAAGGTTTGTGTGGCCTGCCTACCTGCCCCTGAGAGAAGATTTGTGTCTATTAGAGACTGTGGAGGTACCTTAGGCTCTCATCACAGGCTTAACTTCTGTCAGCTGCTCATGACCAGAAGCTCTTGCTACTTGGAGGCTGTTGAATACCCAATGTAAATTGAGACTTGTTTCGTGATCCATTTGGAAGAGGTCAAGTATTTTCACTGTCCTAATTCCTTCCATTTCTGACTGCTGGGTTGGAACAGTTGTTGAACAGATGCAGAAGCAGAATTTATTACCTGGAGAGGCTGATCTGAGCAGAGCAGGTATGCAGCTTTTGGGCTGCTTCTCAGGGAAGCGGAATTTTGCTCTGCAACAGTACTTCTGTTTGGTGAACAGATGAAGGGCCTCTTGCAGTGGTGATTTCATTAGAATGAAGTAGTCATTGCTGTTTAAAGCTTTTGATAGCAGTGGTTGTTAGCACCTCATCCCGGGCAGTCTCCACGGAGCCTCCATGCCTCTGTTGGTCACGGGGCAGCCTCTGTTGGAGTTAGAGGTTGTATGGCTGCAGCCTTCAACAAGTGAATACCTTCATGTTCTGTGCCAGTGCAGGCTTCTCTCTGGTCTGCTGTGTATCAACTTGTACTCATGCTTATTATCTCGATTTGCAGGGGACATCAAAAAGTGTCAAGTTCTCCTGCTGTTGCCATAAAGGCATAGTCTTTGGTGCAGTTAAAAAACCCATATCTCACGGTTCATAGTGTGCAGCACTGTGAAGATCAGCTGTGTCTCTGCCCTCCCTGGAGAAGTTAACAGGCGTATGTGTCATGGAGCAGACAGCTCTGATCCAGCCTCCTTCAAAACAATACATTTTGTGCTACGCCTAAAGCCAGCAGTGAGTCAGCTGCAGGAATTGACTCTCTGGTGTCATCTTGGTGCCAGCACACTAGGCTGGATTCTGTTTGCCAGCATTAGGTAAGCATCTGATGGCTTCAGGCTGTTTTCAGTCTGTGGCTTCAGCTTCCTGAGCAATGATCTGCAAGGAAACTGAATCAGAAAGCTGAAGGAAAAGGTAGGTCATGTGGAATATTAGTGAATTATGTTGTTTGTTTTGTATTTTTAACTAGTTGTTACGTCCTTTCATTTGACAGATTTCAGGCATTTTATGAAGCCTGGCCATGCCTCAGGAACCCTATGAAATATGATATGCAGTGTGCCCACCCATTTTAGTGAAAAGAAACCTTTGTCCTTAGAAAGCTGGATTAAATATACTTCCATCTGAATTAGTGATTCAGGAATAGACTCTCGACTCCCAGTCTTGTATTGCACACATGGTGATCTGATATTTGCTGTATTTTCTATTGCAGAAGGTTGTAGCCCTTTGCTGTTGTAACTTTACATCCACCCATTTGCGTCACATAAAAATGGGAAATAGATCTGTGAGTCTGTGGTGGATAATATTCAGGGAAAATAATACTCATGGGGGAAGCACTTGATTATTCCCAAATCAGAATTACTCAGCTAGCGTCTTTAGAAGATCGGTATTGCAAACCACACCAATTAAATGAGATAATTACTTGAAACTGAAGCCATAATTTCATTCCATGGAGGAGCTGCTAATATCTGAGAAGCTATTCATGGGTTGAGTACTACCTTGCTGAACACAAGCCATGACAAACTGAAGAATAGCAAAGGTCTGTTACTTAACAGCTGGGTACCTTTCTCCCTTAGGGAATGCATCAGCCACGTTTGTGAAGCCTTTGAGTGTAGGTAATATTTGCCATGTGAGTGGAGATACATAACAAAACGGAAAAACAGCTGGAACTAAATCCCCTTTTTGTTTGCTAGTCAGCCTAGTCTCCTTTCCTCTTAATTACCACAAGGTCATGGAGGCTTACAAGGGGAAGAATGACTTACCAGAGAGAGAAGCCAAGCTAATTACTCCTCTGACATTTCTCTGAAAATTTACAGTATGTGTATAATTTTAAAGCCAATGCAGTAAAAATCCCTGGTTAAAATTCCTTCTAAAATACGTGTGTGAGTGAATATACAACACTGTAGCAGGATGATAGTAGTTCCTTTGTTATTACAGATCCCTTACATCTGTAGCTGCAATTTTTCTTCAAACATGCTTCCAATACATGTTTCCAGGCAGAGAGTGAACAAGAATGTGTATGAATTTTTTTTCATCCTGCTTCCTTTGTAGTTAATCATATGATGGATCCTGTCCAACGAGATTCCCCAACAGTACAGCTAGTTATTACTGTATGGTACTGGCTTCTCACCTCTTTAATTCCAGCTGCAAAACTGCATTAAAAGACAACTTAAATGCTTTCATAATGCCACTAGTTAATAGGAGAATTTGTGGTAGTTGCCATAGGGAAATAGTGTAACCATAAGAAGGAAGAGAAGTGCCTATGAAAAAATTTCTATTAAAAGTTGATCCAAGGCATGAAAACCTTGTGAGCATATGCACAAATGAACAGATTAGCACACTCCACAAACTCTGAAGGCAGGACATTAAATCCAATTGTTCGAAAACAGATGTGAAGTTGACTATTGTCCTCCACCCCTTTTAATTTTTTTTTTTCCAATGAGTTCGTTAAAGTCCAATCGGTTCCATGTGTGTTTAGGAGGGAGGCTGATGGTGGCTGCACTTCCTATTAGGTTGCCGTATCTGCATGCACAGCTTAGTGTTAAGGAGGAAAGTAGCAGGAGCAAGAATTACCATCTGAAGCAGCATCCATGTAGGAAATTGGGATAGCATGGATGCTGTTCCCAATGTCAGATTTTAGGACATCCTTCCTTGCCTTAAGCGACCAGTTGGCTCAGAGTAAGTTGAAAGCTCTATTATAATAGTCTGTCCAGATGCAGTAAAATGCTTTAGATTATCTGTCCCAACTGTTCTTTAATTCAGACCCACCACTGAAACTCTTTGTAAGAATAACAGAAATGTTATGTCTTAATGCAGATATTAATCTATGTCATTCTGTATTTTTGCTCCTGTAAGTGCTGTCTGTTTTTATCTTCTTGATAGTACTTTTTGCCACCTACACGCTAATGAAGGGATGATTTTCACAGTGGTGACTATCTAACGTCTCTTCTCATTAACACTGAGAAAAGAGGAGAGAGAAGATTAGAGGATAAAAAAGCCAAAGGGAAATGGAGAGCTCATTGCATGCGTTCGAGGAATAAGAAGCATCAGAGGTGAGGACAGGAGTCAATTGAATCATCAGGAAGCCATAAATAATTCTGAAGTAATCTCTTCTCTTTATCATCAAGAAAGTGAATTAGGAGAAGCTGATGGGGCAAAAGCGTATGGTTTGAATTTAGAAGAAATTATAGCAGTCCAGGGGGCACAGTGTTCTTCTGGGACCACTGCGAGGGACTTGATTGCGCAGCTTTGGTGGCACTGTTGGAAGGAGAGCGTGGGAGCAGGCGGGGGCGAGGCGAGATGGGGGGAGCAGCCCGGCGGAAGGGCAGGGGAAGGGGCGTGGGGGGCGGGAGGCAAATATGTGTGAATGGCCCCTGGCAGCTGGGGAGCTGCCTCACAGGTGGCACTGAGGTGAACTATTTCTGGCCACCGGGTTACCCCGGGGGTCGCTGCGTCTCCTGCCCCATCTTTGGCTCAGGCGGCTTCTTCGTTTTCCCTCTCCTGCAACAGCGCTGGGCACAGCCCCGGTGAGCTGATCTCCGGCACAGCGTGAACTGCAACCGAGAGTTCAGTGTTTTAATTAGACACAGCGGGAGGGGAGGGAAGAGGATTTGGTTCAATGAGTGTCTCTGACACAGTAACAGCCCCTGACTGTTACGTACTTGACCTTGGGCGTGCTTAGGCTGGTGGGGAAGCACAGTTCAGTCCGTGCCGGTGCTGAGGGGGCTGGTGTGTGGCACCCCGGGAAAGCACTGATCTGCCTTCAGCAGATACCACCATCTGTTCTTCACTGCTGCTGGGTATCTCAGCAGGGCCGTGTCACACATCTCCGAAAGCTTTTAAAGTCTCTGAAAGCGTTGTGTAGTAGTTACCTATAGGCTGTGGCAGATCAGAATCCCTTTGGGAGTTAAGTCTGTTAAAAAACCCGAAACTAATTGTGTTTCAGCTCACATTCACTTGCCATTTGAGTGCCTGGTGATCTCTGTTAGCGAGAAAAAATTACTGCAGTAGCACTTTAAAATTATACGGTGACACTGTGATGTTCTGATGTGTCTGGAAGAGTAGAAGTGAAGCTGCTGATGGCAGCTGCTGTTCTCTGCACAGACAATCAAATGTGGATTTTCAGTGGTTCCCTGCATGGGCTTCAGCCGGTGCACTTCCACTGTGTGAGCACAACTGCATGACCAGTGCTTTAGACCCAGATGGACAAAAACCCCGGAGTCAGGGATAACATAAGGGATCTCATGTTATTCAAAGATAACTGGATACAGGGTTTGTTCGTTGATATAATTTTGTGAGGTGGGTTAGAATAGACTACTGAGAAAGTGCTGGGTACTTTCACTCATCTGCAATGCTAATCCACTGCCTCTGCATGTATTAGAAATGTTATCCTACCACTTGAAACTGAGATAAGCAGGATGTTGCAGTTAATATCCCAAATAGCAGCACAAAATATTTTGCTGGTTCTTATCAGTTATTTAGTCTCACTAGAAGAGAACGTACATTTTTTTTTTGTAACAGCAAGGCACAAGCTTTGTGCTGAAGTTCCCAGTTTTTCCCCATCTCGTGCTGTTGGTTCAGCATCTTTGTATTAGACCTCTTATGGATATAGAGACTATTTTGAGGAGATAATTTTTGGACTCTCATGTAAAATTTTGCTCTTTGTCTTGAGAAACATCTCATCCTTTCTGCAAAATGTTTGCATTAAACAGATACAATCTGTCCCACATAAACAGTTACAGTCTGTCCTATAACTTTAGACAAAGCACATCCAGTCTTCCCTGTTGCCTCTTGCTCCAGCAAATATGTTCTTTGAATTGATGCCTGCCCTTTCTTTCAGGCTCTGTGAAATACAGCTTGAGGAAGCTAAATCTGTTTCCACTGGTTTCAATCTACCTTGTCAGCCTTTTCTGAGCTCCCTGAGGATAACAAATGGGAATGTGATGTTTTGCTGCCATGGGTCAGCTGCTATCTGACAAATATAAACAAAAAATATAAACACTGGGGGCTGAAACTCTGATCTGCTCTATGAATATTGATTTATGAAGAATGTGAGATGGGAGGTTAAATTAGTACCTTTAATTAGAAGGAAATAGGAAGCTTTTTGGTGCCTATTCTTTTTGTTTTTTTCTTTTACTTGGCAATTCCTTATGAGCTATCTGTATTTCTTTATCCGTACTGATTATCACAGTGGTTTACCACTGCATTTGCCTCAATATGTTGCATAATCCTCAATTATAATTTTGGTTTTCGGAGTTCCTATTCTCTGAGAAACTTTTATTGTTTTTCTTGGCTTAACTGCAGACTGTCTCCACCCTCTTCTGCAAGTGATCAAATTCTGTAAAGAATTCTCTGCTTTGGATAGGCTATCACTTCCCACCCATGCTGTTCTTGCTGGGGTTGGAAATGTTATTAATTTTATGTAGTGTAGGGAAAAGCTTGGCTAACCCTTCAAAACAATCTTTCAAGTCCTGTAATTCAATAAAGTCCTTATTTACAATGGCCATAGCTATTTTTCTCAGTGTTGTCCAAACTGAGTTCTCTCTGGTTACAAGAGAATGAAGCATTGTTTTCCATTCTGACAGCAAAATGGTTCTATTTTATTTTTCAGTTCAGGAAAAGTGCAGCATAACCTTGTTTAAAAGGTTTTCTAGAAAAAGAAGCAGCTGTTCCTGTCCACATTATGCTATTTTTAGTGGGGTTTGCGCCAGGGACTGAGAGGGGAAGGCTGGCAGTTGTATACGACCTGATGAGTGCAAAACTGTTTTTCTGAGACTTAGATTTTCCAATCCTTTCCAGTGAGCACTGAATCTCAGTTCTGTCTATTGATTAAAGTGTGTGGTTTCTTTCTTTCTTTGTACTCAAAGTTATCTAAGTACAAGATAGTATTTTATTATGGTGTGGATAAAACCACTTCCCAATAACTGCCATTTCAGATGTATACAGTGCCTCTGGCCGAGGCTGGTTTTACTGAGGTCTCAGTTAGCCTAAAGCTATGCAGATATGAACGGTGATTTCCTTGCACAAACACACAAAGTGTGAGTGGTGGCATTATGGAAGTTGTAATAAATAAATGAAACCCTTGGAAAGCTGTACAGCACTGAGGCATTGGCTTCCTTCCCTTAGGACCCACCAAAGACCAGCTGGGAAGGAAGGCAGAGACTCTAGATGAGAAAAGAAATGTCAGCTGGGGTGATCTGTAGCTTAGTGCTGTCCTTGACAGTTTCATGGCAATTGTGTTAGATACCACCTGACACTGCCAGCAATGCAATTATATCTTACTTATCCCTTCCTTCCACCCATGTAAAAGAAAAAAATCAAAGCTCACAGGTAGTTTTTCCTTCCTGTGGTAATTGTGGTGTTTCTTAAAGCATTGTGAACTGGTTTGGAAGTGGCAAGGGCTTTGAAAAAATTTTTGACATGAGCCAAAATCTGCAGCAGAAATTTCCAAAGATCCTTTTCTATAGTGGGCTGCTGGTTTGGGAGTGTTTTACAGGGATAGCAATTGAGTGCTTTATGTACTTCTGTCCTGCAACAGCTTGGTGAATATTTTTTCAGCTTCTTGACCAAATGGTCCCAGAAGTTTATTCATTCAGGATGGTCTGCAAGTGTCAGTCACAGATCAGAGACTTGTTGGTGAGGGACGGAATTCACATCAAGACTTGAGCACGTTGGTGTGGGCTCTCAGACACCTGAAAGACAGGAACTGCCATTTTTATTGCTTCAAAGTTCCATTTCTTGGCCACCCTTGCAGTTCAGATGTGTTGTAAACAAAGCAGTAACTCCACTTGCCCTCTGTCTGCGCTTCAAGGCACCAGTGAAGTTGGCCAGAACGTAACTCGGCTGCAGGGCTTCAAGTGCTGGCAGCAGCTGAGTGCATTTTGTCATCACTCCTGGCAGCAGTGTGCTGCTGGGCCGTGGCCACTTGTAGCACATGGCACCACCAAAACCTGCACATCCACCACCTGGAAAGGGAATAATAAAAGGGGTTTGTATGTGAGAAACCAGAAAAAAATGGTGAATCTGGAACTTCATCAGTACTGATGAAGTCAAGAGAACATGGGCCTGCCAGCCTTCCCCAGTAGGGAAGGCTCCACCAGCACAGCTCAGACTTTCCCAGAGATCCGAGAAGACTATTTGATCATTTATTCTGACTCTCCCATATAAATCAGATTATAGTATTTCTCATTTTATCCTGTGCAAAGAGTTAGGTCACAGCTTGGGTCAGATTTTATAACGTGTCTGTTCTCCATCTTGGAGATTAAGATTTTGTATGCTCTCAGTAGAAAGCAGAGGGTACTGAGGGACCAGTCATATGTGGAAATGGACACCTGGTCCATCTGCAAGCAGCCTGGAGACTGCACTACATCAGGAATATATTCCAGAGGAGAGGTACCACAGAAGGACCCCTTCCCCATCCTCACTGCACAGCCATTCTGCATCTGTGACTCTGCCTTTGCTAGTGCTCCCCCAGGGCAAAGAAAGACAGATTTACATGGACTTTATATACGTATATATCTACTCACATATATATTTATATATAGATATATTAACCCCTATATAAAAATAGATCTAACAGATATCTATCTATATAGATATAGCTCTCTTATGTTACAGTCTTTCCCCTAGTTGGTCTGTCTTTTCTTCGTGATTTAGATACCTGTATTTTTCTGCTACAGGGACTTGTGCCAAGAGAAGATCTGAATGAATTGAGCTGTCTCCTCTGTGCCTCAGTCGTGAGGACCCGTGTCCCTTGGTGCTGCCTTAAAGGATCCCTGCAGAGACTCAACCACCCCAGACCTGGCATCCCTTTCCTGCTGCTCCGCCTACCAGAGTCCTGCTGCTCAGTCGCGGGCCCTGCAGCAGGTTGGGATCATGCTCCACAGCTAAGCAGTAAGTAACTAAATCTTTAAGTGTCCTGCTAACAGGCGTCACACAAGCATAATCCAGGCCCTGACTCAAATTGACAAGGACAGGTTGGGCTCTGAAATAATCTCTTTAAATAGCGGCAGCCATCTCTTTCAAAGGCACTTCCCCCCCCAGGCAGTGCTGAGAGCTGCTTACCGCACATCGCCTGCTATTTCCCACCCAGGCAGCGCAGGGCTGACACTTCTCACAGGCGAGTGTGTCTCCTGCCAGCCGTCTCCCAGCTTTGCTTTGCACCAGGAATTACAATGAATTTTGCAGCACAGTTTATCTACTTCAGGGTGTTAAAAAACAGAAGTCCCCGGGACTACTACAGGGAAGATGAAGACTACGACCCTTTCTGGCAAAGGTTGGAGAATATTGGTGTCTGACTTAGAGCTAGAGTGCTCCTTTATCCCCCTCAGGGGTCATGGTCAGCCCTCGGGGTTCGCCCAGGGCCAGGCCCACGGACATGATAATCCCTGGACCCCTCCTGCCTCCTTATGGTGTCGTAGTTGGAGTTTTGCTTCGCCTCGTTGTTTATTTAGTCTCTGTGCTGTATAGGTAATGCTTTCTTTTTCTTTTCCTTACTTTCTTAAAAAAATCAATCCAAACAAAAAAACCCAGGAAATTGTGTGTAATTTTCCATAATCTCACAGCGTTCTGTGGGTATGAGTTGCTCTTGGAATTATCCTCTAGAAGAAGTGGAGATTTGAATATTTTTAGTCTGTAGAGTTCAGCTTTTTTTATTTCTTCATGAGTACAATATCAGAAATAACCCTAGACAGGCCACTGGACTGCTGAAAATTCATCTTGGGATAGTCGGTGTCAGCTCCTGTCATTACAGTTCTGTGGTTGTCTTTGTTATGGTGCTTATGGTGATCTTAAACTCCCGTTTTCAGGCTTGGATGGCGCAGATGGAATTTAAGAGTCATCTAGTGCCCTTGTGTAGCATGAGCTGAGGCTGTGCACACACATGGAATGGTGGTGTTGTGCAACCTCATTCTTAACCTTTTCCATAGTTTGTTTGTCCCTCAGTTTTATTATCTGGACACCACTAACAAGGTCACGCTCTGGTTTTGCCAGATGTGGTACAAGCAAGGGACAATTCTCATTTTCTGCATCTCCTTGTTGCAGATATCGCTAACATTTAAAACTTTTTTTTTCAGTGGGCCTGATGCTGTTAATAAAGGGGAAGACAAGGTCTCAGCTCTGCACTGCAAAATGGGCTTGTCCAAAGTCACCCATGGTGTGACCTGTTCTGCAGTGCACTGTGAATCTCCTTTCAGCACAGGACCACTCTTTCCTCTAGTTTGCATTTTGCTATTTGTGCCTAATTACAAATGAATCATGGAGATGTGTTAGTCACCAGAAAACCTCTAGACTCAGAATACATTCAACTTAGGAAAAAGTTTAATTGCTTGAAGAGTTTTAGCTGCCAAACTGTGCAGTGTTGGATAGTGATCATTTGACATTCACAGCTGTGGATATCTTACAAGAATTTTTGAGAGGGATGTGTCTGTTTGAGGGACAGTTGGTTACCTCTGCTTCAACACTTCCATGATGGGTGGCCTTGTGAATTCTTCTTGCTTTCAGATCGCTTTTTCTGGTGTTATCTATTTAGCAGCTGCCACCCAGTTGCCATTGCCAGCAGTAAGCAATGACATGTGCAGAGTGTGCAGAGAAGAATGGCAATAGATTATGAACATAGATGAAGGCATATACAGTGCTAGGCTCAGGTGCTGGGAAATCTGACTTACTAAAAGTAAGGAGAGATTTTATCAGAGGTGATAATAGAGCTTGGTTGTTCCCTGCATGAGCTTAAGCTTTCTTTGTGTGTGTTGCTGGTGCAGTGGCACACGTTTGTCAGACCTGTATATGGTGAGCAGAGTTATAAAAGCCTGCTCAGTCTCAAGGCTTGGTTATTATGTACCACTGTCTGTGCTGGATGGTCACAGTGCTCACACTTTTGCCATACAGGCTGGTTACTAAGCCCTGATTTGTTTGTCTTTAAGACACGCTGATAAATAGCCCTGCGGAAGTCTTAGGCAAGTCACTGAATCTGTCTGTGTCCCAGTTTCTATCAATAAAGTTGAGCTAATATTTGCTGAACTTTTCTTTCTGTTTAGGGAGGGTTTTGTTGATTCATATGTGATTTAGGAACAATCACTTCACACAGGGTTTAGGTATATAAATGCCAGGTATGCATTTTATATTTCTGTCCTGTATGTGCCACTAGTTGGAGTGATACAGTGTTGAACGGGTGTTTCTATGTACTAGTATTACACAAAATACTGATAATTCAAGGCAGCCATATTGGAGTGCAGTGTTGTCTTTGCTCTGTTTTAATTTTATTGTCAAAGAGAGATCTAGTGTATTCCTTCCCCGTGCATGCAGGAGTTTACTTGTCACCCTGCAGTGGTGTGCAGGGCACTCAGACTCTATACGGGGGAATCCCTGGCAGTGAAGATGACATCTGTTACGATGCTTCTTGACACTTTTATCTCAGCAAGCCTCTATTTTTCTACCGTTTGTCTTTCCTAAAATCCCACTTGCACAAGTTGCTGAGATGCTTTAAATAATTGCTGCTGTTGCAGTATTGGTTGTATTTGGGGGTGGGTAAAAAGGTAGAAGAGGAGTTGAGATGGAACAGGCACTATTGGGAAAGGGGATTGCAACAAACGAGGAAAGTATCAGAGGGGTCTGGGAGGCTCAGACATTGAGAAGGGTCAGAGGAGACAGTGCTGGGACATGGAATTAGAAGGATTACTGTAGCTGGAGAGGTTCTGGGTAAAAGGGATTTGGATGAGGGAAAGGGCCCTCTCTGTCATATCCTGGGATTGCCTCTTTCTCGCTCCTGTAAGAGGACATCCCAGCCCCAGTCATAAACTGAGCAGACTGGTACCTGCAGCAGGCTGCTCCCACTGCCTTGCCACTGTATGTGATCCATCTCTGCTCAACACTTTGAGGAAAGAGGCAGAAGTGACTTTAAAGGGGTCACCTTTTGCTTTAATAAGTATTCTGAACTTGCAGGCATGAGATCTGAGCCCTGTTACCTGAAAGCAGATGACAAATATGTCTAAAACTCTATCTTACCAATGTCTCTTGGTCAGTGTATTCCAGGAAGGTTTTCAGGGAGCCTGAAGATGATGGCAGCATATAAGGCAGGGTATAAGCCTAAGAAACATTAAAAAGGACAAAATGAAAAAATCCACATGTAGAGAATATGTGCATATGAGCTTTAAGTGGAATTCAAGCTTAACATTTGAGACTGCTTAGCCCAAGCTAGGCATTGGAGTTGGGCCTTCTTGTCATGGCACAGTCTATAAGGATGCTGAAGTATTCTACAGAACTTGTGCCATACTGTTGTTGTCCCCAAAAATCAGATTCCTTACCTGGTGTGCAACAAGCTGATAACTACACACTGAGAGAGCCCTTCATTATACTCGAGAGCTGCACAAGCCTGCTTGCTCTGTCCCTTCCACAAATCAAGCACGCCAACTATCAATGCTTTTTACCATCTATACATTTTAACAAAGGAATCAGACTTCATTCGCTGCAAGTTCTCTTATTAATTAGTATTCTGTCTTCTGTTGATTAATGATTCTCTTGTTTCTGTTTAAGTAGTCCTCAGAGCTCAGTCTTCCTCTTCTTTTGGGTCAGTGGTTTCTTTTCTTGGGTTGGTGGTCGGGATCTGCCCGTGCCAGAATCACCTTTTACCCAGTCAGAGCTGATTTCAGCTCAGCTGCTGAGTTGGCTTTGTTAGTTTTTTCTTTATCTTAGGAATTCTGCCAAATGTCCTTGGGACCCATAAATTCTGCATTTTTTGTGTCCACTATCAGTGGTACATCCTTCTCCCCAGGCTTTGTTATCCTCCTCTGAGGTCCGAGATCACTGAAGCATGTCAAGCCCTAAATGTTACCAAGGCAATTCTACCAACAAGTAATTTGCTTTTCTAGCACATGGACATCACTTAGAGCTTGTTAGCTGCTATTTGTTTCATGGATTAAATCTCCGTTCTTGTTGATTAGGCCTGAAAATATACAAAGATCAAACATCAAAGAACATCCTTTCTTAAGAAAATTTTTACATTTCCACGTCTTGCTACACTGTCAGTCCCTCTTAATAGTGAATGTGTATCACTGTGAATGAAGATGATAAAAGCTGCTGTAGAAGTGACAAAGAAAGGCTGAGTTTTCAGTCTTATATTAAAATTAGTTTCCTTTTGTGGCAATTGAATTTCCATCTGTGAAGCAGTACATGAGAATGTATGTCCATAATTCCAGCTTCATGTCTGCCTCAAAACATGGTGCTGTGACTCATTTTGAAAGCATAAAAGCTGCCAAGTGGGCAAACTGCTGACGTTGGGTATGTCTGCAATCAAAATGGCAACCCTGAGTCAGGCCAAAGAGCAGTCCTCCTCTGTGTCCTCTCTCCAGTGGTGGCCAGTAACGGAGCTGAGAGGAAAAAAAACCACCTAAGACTCTTTCTCTCATATGCTTTCGTGGAGTTTGCCAAGTGCCCAGGGGCTTCCTGAACCACAGATTAATTCTTGAATGATGTGTGTGTTGGTCACTACTTCCATTTAGTTGTGCAGTTTTTTTAGGAGCCCGTTTACGTTGTTGTTCTTCATAGAGTCCTCTGGCAATGAGTTCTGTGAACTAATTATTTTCTCTAAGAATGGAAATTTTAAATTTTCTACCTGATCCTTTCATATGATCTCCCCCTAACGTTTATACTGGGCAGAGTGGTGACTAGTTTTTCACAACTTGCTGTTCCCTGGACATCTGTGATTTTGCAGATTTTGCTCCTTCAGTTTTAGAGGCTGAGGAGATCAGTTTAATTTGTTCAGTCTGTTTTGTGGGCCCTGAGGGAGGCAGTCTGCACGTGCTTCACCTGACGGGGCCATGAAACTGTCCATCATTGCAGCATAACTGCTTGGACACTTCTTTCTCTGTCTAACGAAGGCAGCACTTGTGGTCTCTAGGTATAGTATGCATTACTGCCTTTTACCTTCCCAAAATTATTTTTGCTGGTTTTATTTTCTTAGTTTGTTAATATTACTATTTTTGAAAATTTGTTTTCCCTAGTGCTGTTTGACTGGATGAATATTATCAGTACGTTCAAAAAACCGAACTGGAAATAGAAAAATTGTTCACTCCAAGTTGTTGCTTTTTATTATTGTAGGAGTACATTTTGGTACACACTGTCCTTGCATTGACTCGGAGATTTTAAAATATGTAAAGCTATCTACTTAAACAAATTATATTTTTTTCTGTGCCTTAATTATTTATGGAATGTCTGCATACGGATCTTCTCTTTTTTTTTTTTTTTTCCAGTTATGGTGAGCAGCTGTTCTTGAAAAAGTAGGTTTATAAACTGTATTTTCATGTTTGCTTTTACTAATCACTTTAAAGGTAAAATGTTGTAATTTATAACCATGTAACAAAGCTTGCCAGCTGGGTATTTGTTTTATGTCTGGAAATAAACAGACCTTTTAATGAAAACTTTTGACAAACTCCAAAAAAGGAAAAGCTCTATTAGAAAGGAACAGTGTTTTATGATGCTGGGGTTTGTATTTATGTTGGCTCAGATCTCCAGCTGGTGGACATGATTGCTGGAGTAGGGGCTATATTTTGTTACTGTGCTAGAGAAGTCACGTGCTGTGTTTTTTCTGAGTACTTGCATGCTCTGCTGCCTGCTTTGGCTGTTCCTGTAAGAGAAACCCATACAGATCTCTGCCAAGCATGTGGAATGCTTTTGAGGCAAGAAATACTTTTGACCCAACAGGGTCATTATTTGCCCATTTGTGATATGCAATCAAACCTCAGCCCACTGTTTATCTTGGGAGTTTGAGAGCTCTAGGAGGGTCTGTGGCACATCCAGGTGGGCTCAATATGGGAAAATGTCATTTTCTCTGATATAAATGAATCATGTGGATGTAGAAGGAGAAACGAAGTTATTCTGAAATAAATACATACAATACATATATATACAACAGAATGATGATATCCCCTTGATAAAGAGGCTGCTGACCTTTCAGATGCAAATGTATGATAGCTTTCCTATTAAATATTGAGACACTAATATTTCAGATGTGCTCTAAACCTAGCTCAAGCCTGAAAAGCCTATACATATTTTACGGCTGTTTGACTTTTGTTCTTCTTTTCCAATGGTCACAAGCTGTTGTCTGCTTTGAAATCCTGAGCAGACACTCACTGTTCATGAGAGCAGTGTTTCACATCAACGACTGAGAATCTGATTTACTTCCCTCCTTTTTTTTTCTGCCAGAAAAGGGAAACCTAAGACTAGGGCAAAAAATCGATATACCGTTTTGGTCTTTCTGTTTGCAGATACAAATATTTGATGTCACTAGTGTGGTGAGGCATTACCATGCACTTCTACTTTCTCACAGAGTCCTGCTTCGTCAGTAAACTTCTTGTGGTCATCTTTGGCTGGGTTTTTTAATGGACTTTTTGATTGCAACAGATGCAATGGAAAATGAGAATTGTTCATCCATCTCAAATGTCAGTTGGATAAAAAATTTGACCCATAAAATCACAAATTTTTGATCTGCTTTTTTTTTTACTGTACATATACCCCTTTAACCCATTTCCAGTGTAAGAAACATTATTCATTGCTGGTGCTTGCTAAACATTTTAGATGATATGTTCAGAAATAAGATGAATCTGTTCTCCCTTTTAGAGTGGTTATGGGAGTCTGTGGAAAATATGGAAAATATTTTTTCAGAAGGGAGAGGTATGGAATGAACCCTAACAGTGCTGTGGCTTCTTGGCTGCTGTTGCTTTTGCTGGGGGCTGTGCTGTAACAAGTTCGCAGGGAGGCAGTCTGATCTGGTTCTCAGCTCTGCCTTAAGCAGACTAATGTGCACCCAAATTAACACTGGAAGCTTAACATCTTTATGAAGTGTTCCAGCTGTCTAACCCCAATGGAGCAGAAATGCAGAAAAGTATAGAATAGAGCTACTTGATAAGTTATTTGATTTGAAAGCAGAATGCCTGCTGTTAGGCTGTGTCAACTTTAAGATACACTAGTGGGAAAACAATTTAAATCACAAGTTTTAACATAAACAGGTTACAAATGTGTGTATACTTTATTTATCTTAGAAAATTACTGTTCTCATTAATTTTGGATAGAGAAGACCTTGCTACAAAAATTTTCTCCTGTGAAGATATACAGAATGGTTATTTTAACAACAAAACATTTTATGTTGCCCATATTGTTGTGTGAATTCCTCAGTGGAAAAATTGGCAGTGTAACAGGAACCAGAACTACTGGCACAGATTATTGATACCATCAAGGAAATGAATGATACTGCCCAAAGTGGGCAATTGCTCAAAAAACAGATGTTTCTAAATATTTTTAAATTCTTTTTGGAAGTTGCTGCAAAGTGTATTACAGTGCTCATTGCTGTTGTATAACATGTGCTTTAGCCAGCTCTGCTGATGAATAACTGCAAAATTTAGACCCAAATTATTTCAGGAAAAAGGTAAATATTTTTTGTTGGAGGTAATGCTGGAATCTATGACATAATTTGACATATTTGTTTTCAGAAAACCATTTCTACCAAATAGATTAATAATGAGTCATGTAGAGGAGCTTAAACTGTCTGTGTAATCATAGCCACAGACCAGGGGTGGTATCAGCTCTTTTCCAAATCACTGGTCTTCTGCTTAATGCTCCTTTTCCCCATAATAATCTCCAAATTCCAAGAATTCCTAGAAGTTTTGCATTTATCTGTTGATAGGACTGCAAAATGCTGCACTACAGTGCATTGTTCCTTGTGAACTGAACGCTGTAGACCATAGAGTCAGGCAGTTGAAGGCGGCAAAAGTGGCGAATTTTTGTAGCAATGTTATCTCTTGTAAGTTTCTTGGGGAAAGATGTTTTTGTGCCGCATTTCTGCCATATCTACACATGTATTTACTTATGAAATGTTAAACCACAGATCAGGAGACCTAATTCTTTAGCTCTGTAGGAGGATATAATTGTTATCCCTTATCAAAGTAATTTCCTTCCTGTCAGGAGGCAGCTGATGGCTGTCAAGAGTATGCTCTGCAAATATGCAGGGGCAGAGAGCAGACCTCTTGTGTACAATGCAGTGGCATTTGCTACTGCTATTAATAGTTTGTGGGAATGGTCTGCAGCAGCTACTTGCCTTTTTTGAAAAAGATAGAATTGCATACAGAAAATAGTTCCAGTTATTCCGAATTTTTTGGAAGCACTGAACTAGGATCATTGCCCTTTGAGTACTGAGTACTAAGGAAGGTCTGGCTGTCCAGACAACACGGATTATGTATTTCTTATTTTCTTGGGTAGGACAGTTTCCCAGGTTGCCCACAAGTTGGGTTATTTGTGGCTTTTCTAACAGCTGGAGGGTTAGAGTATCTGTCAGTGCAGCTACATATAGGTAATATGACAGCAGTAACTCAGTCTGCCTGTTTAAAGCTTTCAAGGAGCAACTGAGATGTGCATCCTTCTTAAATGCAAAACGTCAACCCTTCAAAATGATCCAAGCTTTTCTAACAAGTTTCTTTTATTTGTTTTCAGGAATGACAATAAAATAAAGAAACAAGATATCCCAGCACTTTGTGATCTTCACTGCTGTAAGGATGTGCCCATAAGAAATGGCCTTATTGGGCAAAAGCCACCCTCTATCAACCCCGAGAGACTGAAGGATTTTGGTGAGGAGGATTACCTGAACGGGGATGTGAAGACCTGGGAAATGAAGATAGTGAGCCGAAATGAGGAGTTATTTAGGGATGCCCTTTCCTGCATCCCTCAGCCAAGCAGTAGGACCAGCCTGGCAAGCTGTAACAAGCTGATTCGATTTGAAGACATTAGTGCAGCAGCCTTCAAAATCCAGTGTGGTGTTCAGAAAACCCCCTGTATGGTAGGGAATCTTTATGGCTTTGCATTCTCACAATGTTTCTTTTCTTTTTCCTTATGAAAGTTGATCAGAAATGAAGGAAGAGTATTTGTGAATTGCAGCAGATAGATCTGTGTTAAGAAGACTCATGTTCATATTAGCTGTATTTAACTGTCAATAATAATTTTCTTCTTACCTGTTTACACTAAACTAAATCCTCAAAGATTGCAGTGACCTGTAAACAAAGGATAAAACACATTAGGCATAGACTTAATGCACTGTGGTATTATGCTCCCAGTGAAAAACTCCTGCTGCAAGGAACCTGATTTGGAGGTGGCAGACTACAGTGTTTGGGTAAGCACTCTTGTGGGAGGGTCTGGTTTGGAACCAGCCCTCATATTTGGAGAGTTTGAAGGTACAGATTTCCCTTTTCAGTCAGGCCAGCCTGGAAGGGCTGGATATGTTCTGTAACCAGATGTTTCTGCCACAGGTGTCTTCAGCAAAATAAGGTTGGTAAGACAGACACGCACAGACGTGCACCTGTCGATCAGTCTAGCTATAGAAATGACTGAGATACTCCCATCAATGTACAAGATCTGCTAAAGCAGAAGAGAAGTACAGTGGCAAGCTGTACTGGGTTTCTACACTTTTTCATAGTGCATTTCTACTGCTGGGAGCTCTTCAAGAAGGCTTCTCTGGGCACTCTGTGGCTAATCTCCTCTTTTCCTTTTGGTGAGTGAAAAGAGTATCTTTGTCACATGGCAATTCCTAGCAGCAGCCCCAAATCACACTCTCAGTGAATCCTTGGGGATTGTTTTTCTGGCATGCACAGGGAAAGGGCCTTGCAATCTCAGTCCCTGCTTGGGGTTAGCAGTCCCTGGAGTGAAGTGGTTGGGTCCTCAAGGTGCAGTAAATGTCCTCATTCCCAGGTGATGCCTGCTGATCCAGAGACATCATAACTACTTCCAGTGTGGGTTTTTAGCCTAGCATTCCTAAAATAAGGATAGCTGGGCTTTTCATAGCATATTGCTGGAGAACTGTTTTGTGTCAAAGGACATGGCACAAGACAATTTGTGGTTGTAAGGTGGCACAAAAGATTTGGCTGGAATGCAGGGAAGTTTTGACAAGGGCAGAGTTAATTTTCTTCACAGTAGCTGGTACAGGGCTGTGTTTTGGATTTGTCATGAAAATATCGTTGATAATATAGAGATGTTTTTGTTACTGCTGAGCAGCTCTTACACAGTCAAGGCATTTTCTGTTCCTCACTCCACCCCACCAGTGAGAAGACTGGGGATGTACAAGGAGTTGGGAGGGGACACAGCTGGAACTGCTGACCCCAACTGACCCAAGGGACATCCTATACCATATGACACCTTGCTCAGCAATAAAATTAGGGTGAAAGTTGGCTGGGGGCCTGTGGCTCAGGGTCTGGCTGGTCATCTGCTGGTTGGTGGTGAGCAACTGTGTTTTCAATTGTGTAAGTTGTCTTTCTTGGTTCTTATGTATCTCTCTTTGTTATTTTCCTTTTAATTACATTGTTGTTATTGTTCTCTCTCTCTCTTTCTCTCTCTCTTTCTCTCTCTCTCTCTCTCTTTCTCTTTCTTTCTCTTTCTTTCTCTCTCTTTCGCTCTCTTTCTCTCTCTTTCTCTCTCTTTCTCGCTCTTTCTCGCTCTTTCTCGCTCTTTCTCGCTCTTTCTCGCTCTTTCTCGCTCTTTCTCGCTCTCTTTCTCTCTTTCTTCTTCCTAACTGTTCTTGTCCCAACCCATGAGATTTCTCCCTTTTACCCTTCCAATTCTTATCTGCCCCAGAACACAGGGGGAGGGAAATGAGCAAAGATGGTGTTTAGTGGCCAGCTGAGGTTAAACTATGGCACCCCTCAGCTTAAATAGCTCCTTTCTCCTGGGTGTCCCTGGCAGATTTATGCAACCCAATTGTATTCCCTTTCTGCATTTACTGTGTCAAGCTAAACAGTCTCATTTTCTTTAGTCTTTTTTTTTAATGAACTATGCTTTTAAAATTATCAGAATAGTGGAAAACCTATATCCATATAAAACCTTGTATATTTTAGTGTGAAAATAGCCTATGACTGTTGTTAGTCAAAGTAATGTTCCTGCAGAAGTCATTAATGCATTTCATTCATTGATTCAAAAGCACAGGCTGGTGTCAAGAAAAACGCAAAAACCTTTAACTCATAATTGAGAGCCCCTTTCAAGGACATTTATTTAGATTTAAAAAGTGAGTGTGGCTGTAATCCATTCAGTTAATTGAAGAGAGAAACACTTTGCAGGGTGATTCCTAATCTGCAGCTAAGACCATGGATGGAGCATCCTGTTTCCTTAGACAGGAGATTACCTTGGAGCTGACATATGGCATCATGAGTGAGTTGCAACGTGGCAGAGAGGTAGTGAGCATGAGAAAACAAGGAATTGACATTAAATTGGACACCTGGTTTGGCTACTGATGAAGGAGATGTAAGGGTTGTGTTGTGCTGGCTTTGTGGAGGCCCGAGGGAGGCTGTGCTGTGTGTTGTACGTTGGACATATCTGTAGTCCTTAGATAAGATCATGGTGACTAAAGGGAAATCTTACAGGCTGGTTCAATGAGTCTTATGAGGTCACACTTCAGGTCAGTTCAGCTGAAAACAGCACTGATGCCTGCTTTGTTAGAAGTAATTGCTATATTTAGGCTATATGAAAAAAGCCTCAGTTAAAGGAAGATGAAAAGGATAACTTAAAATACTTATCAAAATTAAAGAAAAACATGAATCTAAAGAACACCACCCCTGTGCTAAAGAGTGACTTAATGACATAGTTTTAAATGTGGGAGACTTAGTAACTTCATTATTCACGGGATTCATCTCCTTAAGTCCTTTTTCTGATTGTTCACTCTAGAATCTAAGGTTCTCTTCGTAAACAAGTATGGTGTGTGAAGAACTATTAGCGTTTCTTTTATAGTGTTCTTGTTCTATTTTGTAGAGGCATTCTCCATACATTAGGATGTTTAGGATATAAACTATGATCCTATTAGTGTACTAAGCACTTTCCATTGTTTCAGTTCTGCAGCCAGGTTTGCCAAGGAGCAGCGAGTGGTAGATCTTATGTCAGGATTTTCAGGAGCAAAATAGAGAATATGGCCCCACCTATGGGTGAGGAACGTAACACGGGCTTGTAAATCCACTAAAAAGCCTTGAAACATTTGCCTGAAACATGTAGTTTAACTGAATACTTTAAAGCAACTATCTGCTTCAGATATATTTAGTTTATATGAATTCACTTGGAAAGTCCCACAGTCTGAAAAACATGTCAGTACATATTAGAGTATACACTATACATTTTATGTATGACACCGCCAGATATTGCTTGAGATAAATATTTTGTCATGCTGTTTTTGAATCTGTCTCACTTTGTGGCTTATCTTAAATGAGGACTTGATCCCCTAAATCACCAGGGCCTCATTTGCTTTGGCAGCCAATAGAGGAGATGGAGCCAATTCTGAAATAGAGCTGCAGTAAGCCTGGGGAACTGGCACCCACAGGCTTGCTGCAGCTCTATTTCATAAGTTATCTTGTGTAAAACTCTTGGTTTAGTGAATATGGTAATAGGAAATTAATATGTTGATACATGCTGGGAGTGTCTTATTGTAAAACTTAACAAATATTTGCTGTTAAAAATTTTTAAAAATCATGGACTTGGGCACTGCATCACATGTAATGTGCTTGCTAATTCCCCTCAGCTCAGACATCCTTTCTGTTCCAAACACTAAGCTTTTCCAAACAGCTGCTGCTTACACTTGCAGTCCTGGGAAATAGATTTTTTATTATTTCCATCTTTCTTTGAGTAAGCAATGTCTTTACTCATCATCTGCTGGCCTTAGGATGCAAAATAGACCACATTCAGCAGTGAACCCATGGGACTCAGTAGTGAGCCATAATGGGACTCAAGGAGGAATTTTCTGATGGCTTTTGTATCTATTAGATGGTGACCTTATTTTTTGGGTATTCAATATGCAGTTCTGGCCAGTGCTGGAAGCATAGGTTTTGAGAAAATTGAAAATATTTATTTTATTGCCTGTACTTGAACAGTAAGACCCAAACAAGTGCTAATTTGAGAGTTCTTAATGGCATGTGTTCCATATTTCACTGCTGTGAGTTGGAAACCACTGCTTTAAACCAGAAGGAACTGGTAGGTAGCAATACACTGCCGTGTACTTGTAAAGAAACAGATGATAGATTTCACTTCTCGGAGCTCATACATAGTAGGATTCATGCCTCAACAGGCAGCTGATGTGGTGTGGGAGATTTTTCTTAATAGTAGATACATTGCCGTAATATTATTTATCTACTCCAGTATTCTAGGCTATCCAAGCAGTATGGGATGGACATCTACCTGAAGAAGGAGTTCCTCCAGTACACAGGATCTGTGAAGGAACGGGGTGTACTTTACCTTCTGATGTCATTGCCTCAGGTATAACAAAATGTCAGCATTCAAAAAGAGCTAGATTAGTTCTGCTCCACAAAAATGGAGCAGAGTTGGAGATAAATTTACCTCTAATCTCCATGGAGTCACAGTGTTTCTTGTCTTTAGAATCGTTGTACTGAACACAGCATGTGAGCACAGGCCTGAATGTAAAATACTGCATTATTTACAATTGGCTGATCTGCTGCTGAAATTCTTAATGTTTGAAACAAAAGCTTGCAAAATGGAAACATCAGCATTTTCCTGTGGCATTTAGATGCAAGTGCTTTTGTGTGTACTGTGGTCCTGATATGTTGAAACCACCAAACTCATGAGTGATGATGAAACTGAATTACAATGGGTGATGACAAGGATCTAGATCACCAATTGATTTTGTAATGAATTTCAGTATTCTTACATGAATGGCTTGTTTATCATTTGTCATAGGAGGTTATTGAGTCTCTGCAGCAATAATTGTTATAATAGGCATGAGACAGCAGCCCAGAGCAGTGGTTTTTCCTGCCTTTCGTAATAATATAAATTAAATCTTCTATTAAAAGGAAGCTTGAAATGAAATAATTTCATACAGGCAGAGCAGAGATATTGGCTCTGAGGGACCAGATATCAGCTCTTCTGTGATCAGCTGGAGTTTTTCAGCTCTTTCCAATGGAACGAGAATTGAACCCAGAGGAGGGCAGGCACAGGGATTGATCTCGTGCTGTTTTAGCTTTGTGTGTAAATCCTGAGATCATACCAGGCATGCATGTACTATACTATAATATCACTACTCAATCAGCTAGTAAAGGGCAAAAAGGCAGTCAGGTCATTAGAACGATCCAGGACCATATGGGACAGTTATGTGACACCGTATCATGTGCAATAAGCAACCCTGTTTTGTAGGAACAGCAAAGAAAAGGGGTGATCGTGGCTTCGGACAGTAACTTTTCCATGGCTGTTGCTTACCACGCCTCAGAGCTCCGTATCCCCGTGTTTGTCATCGTGTCCACCAGCACGGCCCCGGCCAGGGTGAAAACGTGCCGCGAGTACGGTGCCATGGTTCTATCCTACGGCACTACAGCCAAGGATTCCCAGGTGCACGCGAGGAGGCTGGCACAGGAGAATGGTTACCTCTACCTCGAAGAGTAAGTGGAAGCCAGGCTCATTAGAAACATCTGATTGGATGCTTGCAGAGCTCTGCAAAAACAATTAGTTTCATTAAATTGTTACCACAGTTCATCAAAATGCTCCTCTTACCTGGAATATGGACAGTTGCATGTTCCCAGGCACGAATCGTGTCTCTCTGTAACAGCTGGGGATGGAGACCAAAATTAAACATTCTTCTCTTCCCCTAAATTAGGCGTACTTTGTGATTAGGGATTTCTATGGGCTAACATGATAGTGGCTATAGGTTAGTTCTTCAGGAACTCTGTCTGAAAGCATTAAGGCTAGTGATCATTTCTGTTCTTTCTGAAGTTAGGTGGGTAAAACTTGATCTTTAATGCCAAAGATTCAGTGGGATAATGTGGAGCAAGAAAAGGTTAATGCTCTAAGGTTTTCACATATCTGGTGTGAGGAACAAAACTGATACTGCCTTGAAAAAAAGATTATCAGGAGGCTACTTCACATATATATTTAAAGTAGCTAAGGGTGAGCATAAATCTAAATTTGAACTATTTGTGGTCACTGGACAAGGCAGATCTAACAAAAACATGAATAAGACAGGCAAAAATACTTAAAACTGATACATTTTCCCTTTTCCCTTTAATCTCTGTAGCCTCTTATGTGTTTCTACCCCTCCCCCCCCCCATCCCCCTTTTTTTTTAACCTTTCTTCAAGAAGGATTTCCAAAAGCACAGAGAGGTGAATCATTAACAGTGGTCCCTCTGATGCACTGAACTAGAATGTTATTCTCCCCCTACCATTGCTGCTTCTGTGCAGGCTTCATCCCGCTCTTGGTGTTTGTGTGGCATCTCCTGCAGTGAGTGCCCACTCCCCTCCTGCTCCCAGCACTGCTGCCTCAAACACAGTGATAATGAGTGGTGTTGCTTGGAAAGAAGATCCCAGAATGAGCAGAGCTGAGGAAGTCCTCACTTCTTTCCCAGCTGGTGTATTGGGAAGGCAATGCTACAAACTGTACTGCTCAACTCCTCTGCTAACTCTGCCAGCCGCCAGTGACACACAGGGCTGGTTCGTGTGCCTGGTCTGCCACCATGGGCACAGTCTTGTCCCAGGCTGGGATTTTTGGTGCAGAATGAGGGACCCTAAATCCCAAAGAATTTTATGCACTTTTAGGCTCCTTTGAAAACCACAGTTTTCCATAACTTTGTGATTTCCAAATTTCTGTCAGCCATTTTTCAATGGATGTGTTAACTTCCAGCTGGCTTGCATCAGCTATCACATTTGCACATAAAGAACTAAATTATTTTATTGTAATTTGATGTTTAATCTTCCCTCCTTCCCAAATAATGATTTAAGTTACATAAGGTAGATATTCTCCAGGTTCATGAAGCTCCAGGGACAATTCGTGTGTAGGATTTCAGCATCCAACACTGAGGAACTCTAAATGTACACACTACCATTAATAATATTAAAGCACTCTGATTTATTTCAGGTTACAAGAAACAGAGATATTCAATCTGTGACTATGTTTAATTAAAATCTCACAGATGCAATTTTTCACTGAAAAAAAAAAGGAAATAAAACCCCACTGCAACTGGGAGCGTTTTCATAACGGGATGTCTGAAAAATATTTTTTTAGGTGTAAACTGGGAGAGATTTCCCAGTGTAATGTGGGCCTTTATGGATAGCCAGTCTTCTCCAGTGTGGGTCTGACACACATTCTTTGTCACTTGCCAAAGCCGTTCATGAAATCCAAGCTGATCTTCCCAGTGTTAAACTGGAACTTCCGAAATGTCATTTTATTTCAGTGTAATTCTAGCTTGCATAAAATCCCTAGCAATTTGGTCTCTGGGTCTCCTCACCCAGTAACTCATTCTGCCCTTCCTGAAGCAGGCATTACGTGACTGTCTTCGGCTGTACCTGCATGGGCGATGCCCTGCAGCTGGGTGTGTCATTGTCAGCTCTTCCCATTTCTTGAGTGCAATTAAAATACTGTGTCATGAAAATGACCATGCAGGAATTCAAATAGATTAAGGACACTTTTTACCCAGCTGCAACTTCCTGGGAAATCCCAGGAAGGGAATGTGATTTTTCAAATTGGAATTCAATCATTTAGTCTGCCTAATTGCTGCCTAGGTGCCATGAAATTTTTACTAACTATAGGGGCTCAGGACCTCATTATAAATGCAATGTGACTATTGCCAATAACTAACTCAGTACCTCTGTGAGGATGTGAGAAAGATTCCTTTGTGAATCAGAGAGGAAAGAGTGCTGCAGATTGAATTACACACCTTCCTTCCTTGAGAGCCCATTTTTCTCTTGTGTAACTCCCTATCTAAATGCTGATCAAACCTGATCATTTGTGATCTGGTTAGTCTGTTACTCTATCCAACAGACTCTGAGCTCTTTACTTGGAACAGATGGGAATGGAGCCTTCTAGCTGCTACACCAAAACTTCATTGGAAAACTGAAGCCTGATAGCCCATCTTTGACTGCTGATGTATCACGCATTTCAGAAGGCAAATATCTAAGTTTCTGGCTCTGGCTCAAAAATGCTTGTTTCAACCTACAGTCTCTAGATTTATCTGCCCTGTTCCCTCATTTTGCCTCAATGGCATGTGATACTCAGAGATATGTTTGCTTTCATAAAGTAAAAGTTACGGTCACAATGCAAAGAAAATCACCCATTTTATTATAAAAGCTGAAGTCTGATCAGTGAACTGGTGTTTCAACTGGATGTTAGCAAGGGAAACATGATGATCTGTAGTATTGATTCAAATTGCTAACAAGTTTCCATGCCCAGAGCAGTCTCATTGGGACAGTTTTCAGTTAGAGAAGCTTTATTCCTACATTGAATATTCCGAGCCTTCATTCATTTTTCACAGGTTCCTGTGTACCCCATGCAACCATGTCAGGGGTAGCTCCACAAACTTGGATCTGAATTTTATTTGGGAGTAAGGGTCCAGAATTGTTCAGGATGATAGTGATATATTTTGTCACCTATAAGAAGAATGGGAGAGCTCCTTCAGTATATTGATAAAGATAATAAATACAAGGATTCAGTTACCCATCCCACTATGATTTCTTGCCTTTGCCTTTGGCTGTGCTACAGGAGTGGAAGTTCATTAATCCCATCCTTTCTTATGTAGTTATATAGACCCTTGCCCTGAGGAATTTTCTGTGTCTTGATATATATGTGAGGTAACCTCTCAAGGGCCTTGGTCTCCTTCTTGCAGGAATTCTGTGCTCCTACGCTGAGCCTCTCTATGCCTAACAGCAATAAAAACAGTTTCCTAGTACCCAAACATCCTTGGGTCAAGTAAAACGAGTACAGTCATTGGATCTATAATTCTGTTTGCCAGAAAAAGCAGAACCTACAGAGAACTCATATTTCTTTTCTTATATATAGTTCTACATTTACGTCATTGCTAGCTTGTAAATAAAATGCAAACCAGCTTTTAGAAATAGATCCAAGTCAGTCATGTGACTGTATAGTGGAGTTTTCTCCAATTTTTTGATGCTGTTTGTCCCTATTCTTTATATTACGTTTGCCTGAAAGTATTTCACCAGTGAGTATTTTGGCATGACTACGTGCTTTTCTTACCCTTCCAGAGTCTTCCAGAGTAATGCAAAGGTATCAGATATTGGCCCTGGACTATGGAAAGACAACTCTAGCAATCTGTTTGGTATTTGTGAGGTCAAACACACTGCTTAAATCTCCTGAAAATTTCCATTCATCACAAACACTAAATCCACTGATAAGTAAAGAGAAGATTTCTTTTTGAGGCTTTGCTTGTGGTTTGGACTGCAACATTTAAATTTTATGGAAGTGAGGGAAGTGATGGCAGTGGAAACATGACTTCTCTCTGCCAGCTCTGTAAACACCTGATAACAATGGGAGTTAGGTGCTCTTCAGTCTGAAGACTCTTTGAGGAGCTTGTCTACAGCACAAGTTTTCTCCCAGCTGGGCACAAGTTTTCTCCCAGTAGGTTGCAGCATGTGATGGTCCATCTGATGGCACTGTCCTGTTGCATCACCTCCTCCCCTCATGTGCTGCTGATTTACTCTCATATTTATCTTTTTCTGCTGAGCAATGTCTCGAAAGTAGCAGATTGAATTATTACTGCACTGACAGCTGTGACCCCTGCTGATCTGTGCCCTTCCTTCCCACAGGGAGGACAGTGCTGTGTACCTGTCAGGCCTGGGAACCGTGGGGCTGGAGATGTACGAGCAGGTGCCAAAGCTGGACGCGGTGATTTTCCCTGCAGGAGGCCACTGTGGCTTGCTGGCAGGGTCAGCTGCTGCACTCAAACACCTCAACCCACATATTTCTATAATTGTAAGTTGCCTTTCACCTATTAAGTGTTGCATTTGGGCGGCTTTCACCATAGCTGTTTACAGAAGACATTGGTATCTAGTGACGCTTGCAGAGACTGCATGTGCTGGGGACAGGAACTATTGACCCTGTGGACTTTGCCTCAGAGAAGACCCTGTAAGAACCAGGGAAGTTCCTGTCCCTTGGCTATTTGGCTGGATTTAAGAGAAAAGTGTGAGAAGACTTTTCCAAAGCAAATAAAATCCAGTTCTGTGTTTTGAAATAAGTTCTTACTGGAAAAATTTGGTCCTAAGCAAGCCACAGAATAAGTTTTGTGGTAGCACGGTTGTTTTGCAACTTGAAATTAATTGTGAATTTGAAGAAGAAACTTTCTGTAGGTTTTGCTGTCTTCTTTGGTAGTAACTTCTATTCTAACTGGTTCTGTAAAAAAGTGACAACATCTCTCTTCCTCAGGGAGTTGAGTCTGAAAGTTTCCCAGTATTGCAACAGTCCTTAAAAGCTGGCCACCCAAATGAAGACCAGGCCTGCAACAATCATCACTTCTATGGAGGTGAGAAAATGCATTATTCTTTCGGAGGTAAAATAAAGGTGGTAATAGATTTCTCCAACTATATTATTTTCTTAATATTTCAGTTCAAACATATTTTAAGGGAATTCTCTGAAGAGTAAGAATTTAGTTCAAGCTGTAAGAGCAACTTCTGCCACATTTTCCCCTACCACCCTGATGGGGTACGATACTATTTCCAGTGCACATGAATACTTAGAAGTATGAGAGTATTTATCTGAACATTGTGCTTGCACGCAGCATCTAAACCAGTGAAGTCAGTGGGAAAGCTCTTGTGTAAAACTCTAATTTGTGAAAAGGCAGGAAAATGGCAGGAAAAAAAAGGCTTAAATATTTAGATACAAAGCTGTTCTCAGAACAACAGTGTTTATAAATGGTACAGTTGTTTCCATATCATTTGCTCAAAAAACCTCAACTGTTAAGCAGTTTAAGAACATCCTGTTTGCCTGATGTTCAGATCGCTGGAAGTTTTGGATTAAATGGGAGTTTTGTAAGAAAGTTCTAATTTCTCTTGATAAGCTCTGCCTGTGTCTGCACTCTTAGCCAACTGTCCTGCTGGAGCTAACAAGCCCAGTGCCGTGCTGGGGTCTCCTCTCCTTCAAGCCTCACAGTGAAAAGCGCTGGGCTGCAGGGTCATTCTCACACTGCAACAATGCCAGTGAAGTATCAGAATTTTCTTGAAGGTGTCCAAAATGGCAAAATCTTCTTGTGAGATTTGGTCGTTCATTACCAAACACATTTCTGTCACATGAAAAAAAATCAAGCAACTTAAGGTCATGTAACAGCAGTGTGCTGCACTCATTAAGGGCACAAACCAGCCAGGACTCTAAAAAATGTTGAACATGTCTAAAGCAGCCAACTTCGTATTTTTGTCTTTTGAAATCTGCAGATGTGAGTGGAGTTTGCTTTGGCAGCAATTCTTTGCAGCTGACTGGGAAGCTCGTGGATAAAGTTGTTGCTGTGAGGTACGTGACGAAAAACAGTGAAATCAATAATACTGGATGAACATTGTTCTGTATGAAAAATGTGCAGTACCACCAGGGTAGAGAGGTTCTGCATGTGCAGTGTGAGTGGAGAGCAGGTTGGCAGGAGCTGCCATCATGCAGAGACTGTGGGAGCATGGTGATGTGGTACCTTTCCTTCCAAGGGGGGCACTGAAGACATTGAACCCAGACCCACATAAAATCACAGAATATCTGATTGGAAGAGACCCACGAAGAATCATCAAGTCCAACTCCCTGCTCCTCACAGGACTACCTAAAACTAAGTGATATGACTGAAAGTGTCGTCCAGACTGACCCGTTGGCCAAAACTTCACCTGCCACCACTACCTGGTCATGCTCTGGGTGTAAAACTTGTCCTTGTGTTCTACAGCACTTGAAGGCAGCCCTTGACAAACCTCTTCTAAATCTTCACAAAAAGACCAAATGTGTGGAATATTCTTAGTACTAGGATTTAGGTAATATTTCTAGTAAAAAAAGCCATCCTGTGTTTCAGTTAATAATGAGCCTGAGGTCTACACTTACCCCCAGTACCACAGTGTTCTGTAACACCACCTTGGGGTCATATGTATCTGGGAGGATGGCAGGAGCCCAGTTACACATAAATGTATTATCTTCTGCTTTTGGGAGCTCTTTTGATTTGTTTTGACCCAAGTCTCTTGCTTTTAGGGAGGAGGACATCCTCATTTCGATGCTGAGGCTGCTGGAGTATGAGCGAGCCACGGTTGATGCAGAAGGGGCCATTGGACTTGCAGCATTGGTGGCAGGGAAGCTGCCTGAGTTGAAGGGTAAAAGGTACAGCAGCTATTGCAAACAGGGAACTGTGGAAAGTGTGGGACTGAGCACCTTGGTCCCAGGTAAACAGTGAAAAGATTCTTCTTCTATGGGTGACCAAGCAGTTCCTGCCCCTGAACTGGCAAGGGGCTCATCGGTGGCAGAAATGTCAGGCTGACTAGACCAGTCACAGCTGGTGAGATTGTGTTGAACCAGACAAGTGCCAGCCTGCAGACCTCGCCAATCTCGTCCCTTTCCTCGATTCTCAGACATTTGAGGGAAAGGCAGTTTCCATGAGGCATTGTCACACCTGCCAGGACAGCATCCTGCTCGTCAGCCTGTTGTCTCCTCTCATTCCACTTGTGGAATCCAGCCCTGTCTGTGGTGGGGCAGGAGCTAGGCTGTCTGCTGTAGTTGCCCAGTGGCACCTGCCTCCCAGTCCTGAGAACTGCCCACACAGTCAGAGGGGTTATCCTTGTGCTTGGTGTTGAACATGTGGGTGAGTGCTGCCTTGCCTCTCAGCTCCAGCACTTACATGGATTGAGCCTTGGCTCAGGTCATAGTCCAGGATGTATTTAAACTTACATGCCCTCAACATAAAATAAAATTCTCAGTGCACAGTATTGTACACTAAAATACTGCTGAGGCAATTCTTCAGAAGAGGTGACAGAGTACACACAGAGCAGCAACACTTCTCAGTATAAAATAAAAGGGAAAATGCAAGGGTTTGGCGTCAAAGAGGTTAGGTTTGACTCTGCAGAGAGAGATTTTCGTAGACTAATCATATGGCTCTTGACTTGCTTTTCAAAATTTCTGCACTCATTTTTCAGGGTTGTAATGAATTTAATCAGTGGTTACAGAAAGACTTGAACATACATATTGTCTGATCAGTAAGAGGCTGAAACTTAGAACTTCCGGGGAGAATTATGTCAAATTTTTGAAACTTGAAACCTAGACCTGCAATTCTCCAGCTAATTATCTCTAACAAAACTCAGATCTCCAGGAATATCAAAATGAAAACACCTCTTCAGACCAACAAATGCAGCCAGCTTCTAGGCCTCCCCTGCCTGCTCACAACAGATACTGAGAGCCAGGAGCCCTCTAACATGTAATACTTAGTGAGGGGGAGGTTCTAGCAGACCTCTGGCTGATATTGATACAGTGTTTATGAGTTATGGTTCCTTTACACAGACAAATGCAAATCAAAACTAATTTTTTTCTGTCTGTTTTCAGAGTGGCAGTTGTTATATGCAGTGGAAACCTGGAATTACATTTGCTGCAGCAGTGCATAGCTCGTGCCCTGACCCTCGATGACAGAGTGTGCAGATTTTCCCTTGTGATTTCCGACTGCCCAGGAGACATGGCAAAGCTACTGGAGATTTTGGCTCGGGAAGACGCAAGGTAAATCAGACTGATAGTTGGGAAATATAATCACAGAATAGCAGAAAGATTATTAAAGATTGGGAAATGTTTCCAAATGTCTCTGAAGGCAAGTCTGTAAGTAACTAGCTAATCAAAGGGTTTTTTCATGTTATATTGCAGAAAAAGTTTTTATTTCCTTCATTTTTGTTCTGATCTGAGAACTCCTTTGTAGCATAGAATTGTGTCTGATTCAGAAAGAAGGAAAGATATTTACTCTCCAAAAACTTACAGAAACTGTTTTGCAATGAAAGGGGATTGTTGTGGTCTCTAATTTGTCTCTTATTTGATCTAGAGTGTTGGATATCAAACAAGAACGCACATTTGTGACATCTGAGCTTTTCACTGTTGAGGTAAGATGAGATGCCATTTCAGTTTCTCTGCTAGTACTGGCCTCCCCTGGTTTATTCTGTTTTCCTGTGTCTCTTTATGCCTGTGTTGAAGAAGTCCAACAGAGTGTGCACAGTGTCAGAGATTGTTTCCTCTGTGTTATACAGCTTCTTGCCAAACACTTAGCAGGCATATAAATAACACAGGACCAGTTTTACCTGCTGTTGCAAGACCCTGGTGAAATACTCCAGGTGTTGTATTGCACTATTGCTATTCTGAACCCTCCTGACCTGTGGCAGGGTGCTGGAGGAGGTGAGCAAGCTGCAGCATCCGTCCAGAACTTGAAGAGCCAGCTGTGTAGGCTGGCTGTAATTGTCTGATGTGTTTGCCTTAAAGCAATGTAGAGAACACCCTTACTCTCAAGGAATGCTGGTTTTTAACTAGGGCCTCAGTTTTGTTTCTTATCCTCCAAGAGCACAGAGGCAAGTCATTATTCCTTTGTTGAGTATTGGATGCAGTAACAGTGAAGAGGTGTTACCAGAGAATGGTGTCTCTTATAAGGACCATTTGTCTCAGGGCACATCTCTTATTACAACTGGTTTGGCAAAGGTGTGGTCCTACTGATCTCATGCTATCACTGTCCAGGTCCAGCCTGACTTAGTTTCTGAAACCTCAGATGGAAGTCAAATTAGAGATCTTTGCTAAACAGGCTCATAACTGGGGTGCAGAAATGTTACTGGGGAAGCAACTTCTTTGATTTTGGCCTTTAATTTCCCACCTGGATGCAAAAGCCTGCTCAATATTTTCACTTGCAGATATAAAAAAGAAGTAGATTAAAGATCACTGTAGTACATGATATCATCAGTTCTCTCAAGCATCGAGGACTTAACCGACATTGTTCTGCAGTGTGCCATAGTGATGGGCCAGCTCACTGCTTTGGGTGACTTGGAGATCGTGTGACACTCACTGCATGAGGTGCATGAATCCTTCTGAGTGACTAACTCAGCTCTGGAAACCCTTTTCGCTGAAGAATAGGTTCAACAAACCCTGTAACTCCTCTGAAGTTCTCAATGCTGTTTATATGGAGTGAGGCTTGTAGTTTTTATTGATGCTTTTAAGCAAATTAAATGAAATCTGTTGTCTTAGGTGGAGTATTTTTGGCTTTTTTTTTTCTTAGTTTTTAGTAGATACAGGCCCTGACTGAAAACAGTGCCATGTGCTATTCTCTGCACTTTGAACACAATGTATTTTCACTGGCTATCCACTTCAAGAATTTGACAGTCTTGTACTACAAAAAGGTTGAAGGCAGGAATTTGCATCCCTGAATAATTTAATTGGATATTGGATTTGCATGATGGCTTTTAATCAGTCTGGGAGAGGCTACTGGATAATTAGATGTGAAGTACAAAGTAGTGACCCAGACGTACAGACCTCTGCAGGCAGCTCTATCTGGTGACATCTAGTGAATTGTGAAGCTTTCTTTGAAAATTAAAACACATGTAATCAAGAAGGGCAAAATACAGAGTTGATATGTAAGCATCAAAATGAATTTGCTCTGTCCAGATACAGGAAAAAATACGTATTTTCATAGTAAAGCTAATACACGTTAGAGATGTTTTGTTTTCTTCTTTGTTGTTTCTAAGAGCCAAAGACCTGTGTCATCAAAATATTTTAAGCATTTGTTATGCAAATCACAGGACATAAAATTAAGCATGAATTTAAACCTGGATCAAGAACCAAAATTACCACCTTGTGTTGTACTGGTGGTAATAACAAGAAAGGCATTGCAGCTGTACCCGTTTCATTCTGACTTTAATGTGTACTTTTGACTGTGGAAATAGATTTGGTGTTTGGCAGAACAGAGCAGCGAGCAGAGATGCTGATTTGAAACACTAAATCTGTCCTGTCAAGATTATTGCCTCAGTATTTAATCATCCTTTTAGAATTATCCTTTTATTTCCAAAGAAGAGAAACTTGGCTTCAAGCCACTTATCAGGATGATAGAGCTGCTTTGGTTGGGGTTTTCTTTCATTCTTTCTGGGTTAGTGTTTGTTCTTCTAGTGCACATGTGGAACAACTTGTGGGAAGATCCTTTCTGATAGTCTGATTTCATGAAATAGTAAGGACTTTCTAAAATGAAATTTTATGTTCAAACTACACTTCTGGAAAAAAACTGTTTGGGACATTTTAATGACAAAAATAAGAGACTTTTTAAAACTGAAAAATGAGGAAGGAATATGTCTATATTAGATGAAGAAGTGCCTTGTGCAGAGGGATCAGCTGCTTGTGTTCCTTGGAACAGTATGGGAGTTTATTTAGGATTCTGCCTGCTCATCCCTCCGGTTTAGATTCTCTTCCCTTGCGACTCATTCTGGATTTCTTTCTTGCAGAGGACTACACCCTAATTCACTCTTACCTGACTGGTTAGGAAACTACATCCAAAGTCCCTATATTGAAATAGGGACTCTTAGCGAATCAGACAAATAACCAGTCTGGTTGGCTTCACATTTTACAGCTGTTGAAGGAGGTTAGGTGACTGGCAATATCTAGACAGAAAAAAGATCAGAGCTAATGAAAAAAATCATCTGATATCACCAGTTAACTGGATACAGAGATCTAAAGGACTACCCAGTTCATGGGGGGAAGCTACAACTCGCTTCTGTGAACTTCTCTATTCTCCATCAGTAATATTCCTCAGATTCAATTGGGACAATTTATCACTTAAATTGCTTCCATCAGTAAACCTCTTTAAAACCATACAAGTTCCTTTAATTTCGTATTACTATTGACTCAGAGAGAAGTCAATGAGCAAAATCAATAAGCAATTTAATAAGGTAAGGATGTTCTATGCTATGAAGTAGATCAGCAGCTTGCCTGCTTAATGAGTGTCTAATTTTTGGACTTGGCCAACCTAGTTGAAAAAAAAAAAATCTTTGAGCTCATCAATTTTCTTGAAAAGCCTTCTCACCACTGAAACTACAGCATAATCAAACTGGCAGATCCAGGAGGGTTCTGCAAGGTCTTGAATTGCCCCAGCAGCTTTTCAGTGGGTGGCTTTTACACTGCAGTGGTGGCAGTGCTCCCTCTGACCTCACTCTTGTCTGACATTCTGGGTTGTCTGGTCTGTTCACTTCAAACCTCTTGGGAGCTTCACTATGCTGGGGTTTTGAAGAATTTGGAGGAGACCAGCTGGAAAAAGAACATCCACCCCATTACTTGTCCCTCTTGTCTGTGCAAGAAAATGCGAAGTCATAAATCAAATATTTCCTTTTCTTTTCAGTAACATTGCATATTCTCCCAGTGGTGCTGGAATTCCTGGCTTTGTGTGGTGTAATACCTTTCTTTCTCATACAGTTCATTCACCTCAGGCCAGAACTCAATAAATTCTTTTAGTTTGCTCTGGTCAATTTGAATAAATTTGTTTGGGCCAACTTGCATTTTCTAAAGGCTGGGAAGGAATATTTTGGATTGGAGTCCCCACTTGCCAACATATTTCCTGTTACTGCCCTGTGAAGCAAATAGAGAGGAGCAGGCAGCTGTATAGCTAGGATGTGCAGAAGGATGCTATCATTCCTAAGGCATTTCCTGCATGACCCTGGGCTCTGTTTCCATGTTCCATTCCCCAACTGCACAATGGAGACACTGGGAGTGGGAAGTTCAGCACTCCATTTCTTCTGAGGCCCTCCAGAAGAATTCAGGCATGTTCCCTGATGGCATTCCAGGGCAGACTGTGGTACAGAGTAGCCTGCCCCAGCTGGAGAATTAGAGCCTGGCTTTGGGGAAGGCCCAAGTGTTCCTGTTGGATCATTACCCACCTTACGTAAGGCGGCGGGAGCTTGTTCCTGCTCGTGCTCACCGACCTGAATGCACCAAGTGCCAAAAGATAAGGGCTCTGGTTGCACAAGCAGCTGACAGCTGCTGCACTCTTTCTCAAGTGTTCCATTGCTCTGACCTTGGGGACAATCTGGCTGCTGATCCCCAAACCATCAACTGAGCTGCTGTTACCAAATAATCTGTAATGTGAAGTAACCTACGCTCGGTGTTTACCAAATAATTCAGAAAATTACCCAGTTGATTTTTTAGAAAGAAACCCCTTGTTCCAAATATAGAACTGAAACCATGTATGTAAATAAAGTTTTTACTCCTGAATCCAGTGACTTTCATGCAAACAAACCTATAATGTTGCTAAATGTGGTGTATCATGAATAGTAAGTTGTGCAAATCCTATAACAACAGCTTAAGAAAGTATGATGAATATGATTTCTAGAATTAGAGAAGCAGGATACAAATGTTCAATGGATGATTCACAGACATAAAGAACTGCACTAGTTACTTAGGATTAGCTTTACACGGAGCCTGGAAAAGCACAAAAGACTGAAATCTCTTGATTCAGCAGCACTACTCACATTTTTTCTGCTCTCTAACGTTGGCTCAGCATGTCCACCCACTATTTTTATTTGCACACACAACCTACAGATAGTAGGCATCAGGGAGATGAGATACATGCCAAATTAATTTTTAAAATGTAGGAAAATATTATCTAAAAGGAGAAGTGCCTCCATTATAAGAACTTGCAGTTAAAAGGGAGTGGAGGTGCCCTTCCTATTCAGCACAGAACTTTGCAAATTTCTTCCTTTTGTAAAGTTATGAAATCTCCTCTCTTTGAAATCAGTGTAATTCCTATGAGTATTTGAACTTATGCATGTGGATTTTGATGTTGCAAGTAATAACTTGTAATCAATTTTTTCCTTTATTTTTTTAGCCTTTGTCCTGCTCCTTCAATTATTTCCAGTCATTAAATAAAACCCACAAGCCATCAACATTCAGTGAAATCTCTTCTGTCTTTAATTCTTTGTAAGCCTGCTCTGAAAAAAACTTACAGGCTGGCTAAACCCTTTGGCTGGAATGTATCTTTAGATTACCTGCCACAGGGAATGAAACTTTAAATGCAGTAAAAGATCCATCTGGCTGGTTATTTTAGTGGTCTTACTGGACCGGACAATTAATTAGTTAATTAATTATTCCCACCAAGATATGATACATAGGAGAGAAATTTATAAAATGCACTCTGTTGTTGGTGGTTTTGTGGGGTTTTTTGACACACGGGAAAGAAAGGTGTGCTGTGCACAGGTGGCCCTGCAGGCAATAAGGGCTCTGCAGGTTCAAAAATCCCATGTATAGTTCTGAGGGCTTATCAGTATGAAATACATTTAAAGTAAACTTTTCTCTAGCTGTCATGGGTTATCTTTTCTGGTGTACAAGAAAGATCAGGCAATAGGTTCTGTAATTTGTTCTTAAAAAAGGCCATTTTGGGGCACTAAGGTCATCGATAGTTATGCAACCTCCTATAGCAAGTCGTACTGGGGTGCTTCTTCATCCCACATAAATGTAACCTCATAAACCTCTCATGAATGTGAGGAGTGCCCTGTTGGACACTCGTGTAAATGATGCTTCCCAGGTGGAGCAAGCAAGAGAGAGCAGTTTGTGAAAGTAAAACTGCAGTGTAAATTGTCTTAATCTTAGCAAGAAAGTAAATTCTTGCCTTCCTTGCTGCAGAGATCTGTAGCTTCCCTGAGGTGCTGTGTGATTCTCTCTTCACTCCTGCTGGGAGCAAACGTTCTCTATTCCTCTCTTTGACAACTGTGAACAATCAGGTGAATTTCTGGAGCTGCTATCAGTGCTGTTGCTGCTACTACTCTTACAATACACTACAGCATAATACCTCCCGTATCAGCTGCTGGATGTGGTGTGTGCTCAGAACAAAAAGACAGCGTTTATCCAACCTGTTCACAAGCTCTCTGGCTCCAGTCTAGTGAGGTCTGCCTGGTTTCCATCATGAGCAGAAAGGAAAGGGCAGAGACAATAATTAGCCATAAACCGAAATGCTTCCCCATGCTTGCTCCCAGGACAGAGGAACTGCTTGCTGCCAGACATTCAAGGCTCAATCTGTCAAGTCCAGACTGGTTCCAAGAGCAGCAATTGATTTACTCAAGACAAAACTGGCATGATTGCTGTGGAAGGGGGAAAATGTTGCTTTTTTAAATTGCAGAGTCCATGAGAGATGAGTGTGTCCTCTTGAAGATATGATTGCAAAGCTTTAGGGATTTTATATGAACCAGAGAATGGATAATGGGTACATTGTTGTCCTCAGATACTTCTCCCAATCATTATGTTCTCTCCTCTTTCCTCATTATTACTTGTCCTTTATGACTGTCCTCTTGAGACTAAATCCCACTTTTTTTTAAAGAAGAAATAAATTAGCATCTAATTTGCATTCCAAAGAACCAGACAAATAGAACTCTGATCAGCACAAGAGGTGAAGAATTACAAGACTGGACCAGAAATGTGGCTTATTTCATGATGGAATTTGAAAAGCTGTAAACAGTTTTCTAATTAAGTGAGCTATGGCTATTTAGAATAACTTGGAATGTTAGTGTTTTGTATTTTCATTCAACAGTTTTGGTAAAGATTTATTGTTATTTTAAGGCAGTTCCAGAACACATGAATTCGAAGTTCTTATTTAGAAATGTCTTGTAAACATATTTGAGTGGTTTTTCCCTTGTTGCTTTCTGAAAAGGATGCAGCTCTGATAGGAACACTTTAGCAGGGCATGTCTGGAGCAGCCCACCATCAGGTTATCATGCTTGTTGTTTCTCTGCTCTCTGGGGATTTGCCTGTTACAATGAACTCTCTGTAGTTGCCCTGAGACTTATCTCGGGTCCTTTCCTTGCTAGATTTCCATGTTTCTGTGAGGTCTTTTTCCCATCTGGAACTTTCAACACCAGTGATAATTCCAGCAGGGCCAGCACTGATGGAAGTTAGGAGGCTAAAATTGGGAAGCATAATTTTCCTTCTGCACCTTCACATCTTTGCTAGGGCCCAGGCTTTCAAGCAATGGGGCAGAGATGTGAGTATGCAAAAAGGCGAGATTATAGAAAAATTGAAAAAATGCCATTGAAGTTATTATCTTCAGTGGCTACATGACAGGATTTCAGCAGTACTTGTGGAGGAAAGTGAAGAATTAAAAAAACCTATGCAGATCAGTTTTGCCTGAGTTTAGTTTATTTAGCAGCAGAACAACCATAAAAAAAAACTAGAAGTGATGCAATAAGCAAACAAAAAACGGAATGAAGCAAGAAGGTGTGTGAGAAGTGAAACCAGCCAAAATACTGCGGAGATGATAAAGAATTGGGTGAGAACTCCATGAGAGAGAAGAGAAGGAGAATATAAAAAGCTTGAAGGAGAGAGGTACTGGCACAAATGTTTGCTAGAAATATGGAAATGTGGTGAGGTAAGTCAGAGGTGGCTGAGGTGGCAGCAATGCCACGTACATACCCCAGGGAAAGGAAAAGAGAAGCTACTAACAGACGTCTTCAGGGAGGCCAAGAGCAGACAAGTACCTTGCCCAGGAGCCAGCAGAGGATCAGCCTGTCTTATTTAAACTTTGAAGGCAATAAGGTAGGGCTTTTGGAAGGTTTTATGGTCATGCAGACAGGCCAGAAGAGCCCCAGATGTCTGCAGTGTCAGTTTTCTTTACCTGCATAGACAGCAGATGTGAGGTCCAGAGTTTTTATGTTGAACGGATTGTTTTTATGAGTGTGTTTTAGCATGAAGTTGGAAATTACTTTGTCCGAGATTGCTGCCATGCCATCAGGAATGGTCCTAATTCTTTTTCCAGGTCATCTGCACTGTGGAGACCCGAGACAAGATCCACACAGCCCAGCTGAGGAATGCACTCCTGGAACGCTACCCCAGAACCGCCTGGACGGAGCGGTGACTGGCACAGCGGGGTGGGGGGGCACGAGGGCCTCTGACAAGGATTCTACAGAGCCCCAGTCTTGAGGCTTTCAGAACAAATATTATCTTTCAAAGCTGGACAGTTAGCAAATAGTTTCAGGATATTTATTTCCTGCTCAAAATGTAGTAAATGTCTTTGGGGAAAAAAGTTAAACTCAAAACTTTAGCTAAGGGAAACTCTTAGTCTCTGCTGGTGTTGGAATTCCGTAATTCATTATCAGCTGGCTGCCTGGATTTTAGCTAGTTTGTAGAATCCAATGATATTCCAGAAACAAACAAGGAGAAGGCATTTCTTTTTATATCTGAATACAGACCTCCAAAAGGTCTTTTGATTTTGATGCCCCTTGTTAAAGTAATGCAGCTCCTTCTGCTGGACTTAGGCACAATACAAGTACAGAAATTTTCTGTTTCCAAGCCAGAAGCAGTTTTCTGTTTGCTAAATCTGCTTCAGGAGGTGTATACATGTGTGGGGGGTTGAATGCACTTCTGTTTTCATCTTTGCTGCCATGTGAGGAAAAATTATGCTAAAAGAAGGTGATTTAAACACAGACAGAAAAACCCTTGGAAGATAAAAGCCAATATAATATTATTTTTTTCCCAAGGGAAAATGATCCTATTTGCGAAATAAAATTCCAAAATATTTTGTAGAAATTGAAAAAAAACATTGAGTATGATTAGACCTCATAAACAGAACACAAATGCATTCTGCTTTTGGAGACTCAGTATAAAAAAGGCTTGTGTTTCTATGTAAAAGGGGTCTCTGTACCCATGTGAATTTTGTAGTTAACATTCTACTGATAATCTTAGTGTGTCTAAAACAGACTCTATCCATCCCACCTGACAGATTAAGTACACTGTTAATAGTAACATATATTTAAATGTTAATAGCTGAAGGTAGTGCTGGGAGAAGAAGAAGCCTAAGTCTTAGGCACATGGCTAATGCAATTAACAAAGAACACATTGACCTAAATACCATTTTTATCACCACAGGCAGAGACCAACTAATAATATAACAGAGTGGGATGGCAAGAAATGTAAGAGAAGTTCAGGCCCTCTTCTGAATGTGCACACAACACAGTTGTGCCTTTGCATTTGGGCAGAATTTCACTTAAGCTCTGGGAAGACTTTATAGCACCTTCCAGTACCTAAAGGGGGCCCACAGGAAGCCTAGATGGGGCATGGGACAAGGGGCAGTGGCTTTAAAGTGAAAGAGAGCTGCTTTAGATTAGGTATTAGGAGGAAATGCTTTACTGTGAGGGTGGTGAGGCACTGGCACAGGTTGCCCAGAAAAGTTACAGATGCCCCATCCCTGGAAGGATTCAAGGCCACGTTGGCTGGGCGTTCAAGCAACCTGGTCTAGTGAACAGAACTCCATGGCAGGGAGGCTGGAACTAAATGATCTTTGAGGTCCCTTCCAACCCAAACCATTCAGTGGTTCTATGATCCATCTCTCTCTGTAGCTTAACTCATACAGGCAAGATGGGATGAGGAGGGCAGTGTTATGGCTGTCTCTGCAGTATTATTTTTCTGGAAAATACTCTGTTTGCTCCTTCTTGTTGTGGTTCACAAAGGAGCAGGAGTAGAGAGTCTCACAAATGGTGGACAACAAACAGAAGTTTACAGATTTGGTGTGTTTTTAGAAGGGCCATATTGGTTTGCACATGGAACTAAAAATTATTGATGCCCCAATGTCAGTTTTGTTCCCTTCTTGCCATCCGGAACGATGACTGTAGGCCTTGGTCCTGTAAATCACAGCCTGTCAGACACAAGTCCTTTCTCCACTGTCAGAAGAGTTTAAGAAATCTGTATAGAAATAGATGGCAGACTCCATGTTACATACTTGCTACTTTCATTGGAACAAGAAATGAACCACATCATCAAAGAGCAGATTTGGGGATGTAAACCCACTATAGATAAGGGTCTAATTACTAAGGGTCTAATTACCCTCTCATGTCTTTTGGCAAAAGTCTCAGGAAATCTTGAGGATGAGAAGTACCTCTCAATGAGGATGTCTCAGGTACCTACATGAGAAGAAAATGGAACTTTGCAACCAAAGTTTTCAGTAGTGGCCCAGAGGTTGTTCTCTCTGGATACTTGGTTTATGATTTTGTATTATCCTGGACTTTGTTGTTTTAGAAGGTCAGAGCATTAACAACTTCTGTCCTAATCAGTGGGAACTGCATTTAGCAAGTTTTCACAAACCTGGGGTGAGAAGATGTAGCAGGCAGAGCAACCAAAAATCAATGCACTTGAAATCACTACATGATTTTGGAAATGTGTTTGGGGTGGGGGGAAGGAAGGTGATATCCAGAAGGTACTTAAAATGTCAAACATGATCTTTGCAGTTTGGTTTTATTTTTATTGTTTTAAGAATAAACATACTGAAGAGTGATTTACACTTTAAAGTGATAAGCACTCTATATGTGAATATAATAATACTAGATGGTTTTTTTCATTCTCTATTGCCTTTATTCAAGTCTCATTGGCTTAAAAGATAAAATGAAGATCTTCCAAGGGAAAAAAATCCTCAAAATGAAACAGTTAAATGAATGTATGCAATTGGAAAGAATAATGAAATACTTGTGCTGCTAACCTTTTCCTTTTTGAATTATGAAACGTTATAAGATCTATGGCATTTCAAATATCTAATGATGTGGTTTTGAATGTTTTATTTACAGAATTATTTTTATATAGAGTGTTCTTATGTACCTTGAAAAAGAACTTTAATGATCACATAAAAATTTCACTAATGGTTAAATCAGCAAAATGTAACTCTAAGCATTGTATTTATTTGAAAAATAATTAAAATTATGCTATGCCACCTCAGCAATGAAAGATTTGTCATTCTCTTGTGTGATACAGATAGCAGCCTCACTTTGAAAAGTCAGAGTTAATATTTTTCTTTTATCTGTCATTGGCACTGACTCAAAATCCACATCATTCATGCAAGGGGGGAGCTCTGAGCTGCCAAGGAGGAGAGTCCAGCTGGGCAGGATGGCTGCTCTGGCCCTGTGGAGTGGCAGAGGAGACTCCTGGCCTGCTCCCCAGCACGGTGGAAGTCCGGCATGGATTCTCCTCACTGGCATAGGACGAGGTGCTGTTTGTTGCACTGGGCCTTGGCTGTGCCCGGCTGTGCTCCGGGCTGTGTGCAGGGCTGGGTGCAGGGTGTCCTGGGCTGGGCTCAGGTGCAGGAGGGAAGTCCCCAGGATCAGCTCTCAGAGATTCTCATTACCATCATCACGAACTTTGGGGAACCAGCCCTTCAGTTCCAGGGCACAGCGAACCACTGGCTAAAATCCATGGTCTTGGCTCCAGGGGCACAAGATGCCTTGACCCAGGTAGTTCCACTGGGGCTAGGCCACCTAGCCCTGGGAGCTGTCCCAGCCACACACCGCTTGTCGGGGGCACAGCACAACTTCTTCCCAGGACTGATGCAAACAAGGGGTATCTTTAATTGAAACAAAATCTCTTCCCTCACTCATTCCTTAATTTCTTCAGCCAGGTCCTGCTAGCTGGGGGTTAACATCTAAATCTCTCCCAGTGCATGTTTTTGCAGCATCAGGAGCAGTTCATGCAGGTGGTGTGTCCCCACAGGCAGCGCCTTGCCTTCTGGCCTACTGCTCCTGGGAGATTCACAAACTCCCCATCGCACAATGCAGCAAGTGCATCTGACATGGTACTGCTGAGCTTTCGCTAGACCCAAACACAGGCACGTGGTTTACTGAAGGGAAGAGGAAACTGCAATGCTCTGGGGCTGGGCTGCAATTCCTGCCAGTCCTTTACTGAATGGCCTTGGTTCTCCTGTTACTTTCTCTGCTGTTTGTTTAACTGTAAGCAGTCTGCCATGTACGGGGTATTGAAGTTAGTAGAGATTTTTTTCTATTACAAGCCTTTGCTTCCATGTGCTCCCAACCTTTTGCTTCATCTCAGTGGATGAGGAATCCTTCTATACATTGTGCCCTCCTGAGCTGAAGGATTTCCCACTGTTCAAAAGCACTTATATCTATTTTTTATTTCAAAGCTGCAGCAAAAACTGGTAGCAGTTATTTGGAAAATGATCTAATAAAATATGAATGTTTTGAAGTGTGTCAATAATGATCAACATCCCATACAGCTAAGCCCACACAGCCTGTTAGTCTGAAGAAAGGAAGAGTCCTTAAGGGGCAGAGCCACACCAGTCACACCTGAGTGCATCCACGCAAATACCAGTGTGGATAGACCATACCACACCAGTGCCTGGCTAGAATTTGTTCTAACTTGGTCATATATTTTAACTAAGGCAGTACATATTTTTTTCTACCATAGCTTCCTATAGCTGTCTACTGTATCCTCCTTGGGCTGCACTGAGGAAGCTTTGCCATTGCATGTCTAAAAGGAAGCCTGTCTAACAGGATGTGGGTATCTTCTGAGAGCTGTGATTACCTGTAGCCATTCCAGAGCCCAGGGGAAGAGCTGAGGGTGAGACTGGCCATGGGAGGGGAAGGCAGCGTAGTATCAGTGATGGGACTTACTCTGGAAAGCTGCTCCTGCGTGTTCCAAGTGTGAACTCTGCTACTGGTGCCAAGAAGGTGTCCATGTACTTTGTACGGGCATTTTATTTCTACGATAAATTAAAAAAAACCCCAACTTCTTCACTTTTTAAAAATCTTTATTCCAGGGTCACAGACTAAGACGAAAGGTTACACAGTAAAATGTAGCTCAGGCTCTTGACGTTCTAGGTGATTTCTAGCCACTAAATGAGTTTCTACTTCTCTATAAAATGTTAAAGTTACCCGTTTGCCATTAAACAAAAACAGAATAAACAAACCACCATTTCAAGCCCTTCAGTTCTCCATGCTTTTAGTACCCATTGAAAGCAAAACCTTTATGTACCTGTGCTTGAATAAGGCTTCTCACATCAAAGTGTTACAGTCTGCAGGTACTGCACAAGGCACAAGGTTATTTGTTACTGCCTCGTGGAGCTCTTAGAGGGCAGAGGAAGAACAACCTTTTCTTACCCTTTCTTCCAGAACAGTAGCATGGCAAGTGGCATGGTAAAACTTCTCCCCACACCAGAGTTAGTATTTTAAATAGTTATTCCTTTTAAAAGTGCTAAAACTACAAATGCTAAATTCTTGTTCAGATATTCAAAAGTAAAAGACAATCTGATGGAAGACTCACTACACATACAGGAAATACTCTTGAGGGGTGCTTATGATGGTCTTGCAACCTTAGGTTTCAGAGGACCAGCATCTGGGCAACAGTGGTAAATGTTTATTCACTACATCTAATTTCATTCCCAAACATCAACTTTTCAGCTAGATTTTTGAACGATAATTGTTTCTTTCTCTGGATAATAAATTACTTCTCAAAAAAGCTGCCCTCAAAGCTACTTTATACTATAATAACTCATAACAAAATCTTCATTCGAAAGATGAGGTCATGCTGCATGACTTTCAAGGCACTTGTATTAAACCAAGTTAAAGTGCTTTATGTATCCAAGCTTACTGCACCTCAGCCTGAGCAGAGACGTGGTCTTTTCAATGTGCCTGCAGCACTACAGTGGTCTGTCCTTCGTGGAACAAAATAAGCAGACAAAACAAAGTACAAAGACCGGGCTTTAACAACAATGACAGTCCCATAGAGAAAATATAGGTAAATTTAAATCCTGTTACAAAACAGGTGCAAGCTGCCTTGTGGCTCTCAATAACCCTCCCTGTTGTCGAAGAACAATTCTCCTCGTGAAAAGATAATTTATCAATCACTACTAGTAGCTGTCAGTGACAGAGTACACATGTCAAAATCTGCAGAGGAGCAACTTTTGGCTTCTTGCATAAAAACTAGGATTGAAATTTGGCAGTGCCAAGACTGAAGGGCTCATTTTCTACTGAACTATCCACAGGGCCCCGTGAATTATAATTGTGTTGCTTAGTAAGAGGAGAGCTGCTCGGGTAGAAGGCCACTGCATCATGCAGCAGGAATGTAATTTAGCCAATTACAGCACCTAGACATATATGTGGGGGTCTTTTCAGAAAAATTAGGATGAAGTATGCGAGAAGTGACTTCTTTCATTGTCTTCTAGTACTGCTTCTTGGCTGAAGGCTTGTAGGACACCAGGAGACCAAAGGAAGCATATCCAAATAAAAGGGTCTGAACGAACCATTGAAACTGAACAGCCGGGTCAGTGATTCCTTTAGAACTGTAACATTAACAAAAGCATAAAATATGTCAAAAAACTTATGCTCCTGCAGGCTATACTGGTACTTATAAACTAATGTTAGATATCTCTACCCATCCTTGATATTCAGACTGGATTAGAACATTTCAGCTCAGCACATTAATTTCCTTCTACTGAGACATCTCCTGTGCTAGCTAAACGTACAGGTTCTTGTGGGTTTAGGATTTAGAGCTACCTACTGAACAACAGTTCTTTTAGAAATTCTATGCATACAATTTCCTCAACAATATACAAACTGCAATCTCAGTCTATGCTATGTGAAATTACTTATCCCAGAGGTTTGTGTACAAAGAACCAAGAAATTGGTTAATCAGGTTAATACCGATCTTAATACACAAGTCTGAATATAATTTCTTGTTGACTGTGGCAGTCAGGGTAGACTGTATGCTGGCAGGGCAGAGATCTGACATTGACTGTGTGATGAGGGATGGAGTAGCACTGGTACCTGAATTTGTGGCTAGACAAAGGCAAGTAATGGGGCTGAAGGCACTTCACTTAATTTATGAAGAAGAAACCTTCCTATGTTAGTTTTAACTTAACATATGTGACTTTTTCTGTATGTTACAGAAAATGTCATTTTTTCCTCCACTTCACTGTTCTTGAGAAGTACTCCTAGCAAAAGGAACAAGTATAAACATGACAGCAAACCCAAGGGATTTCACATTTCCAGCAGACAGTTCCATCAGGCATAGCTGTGTTACAGCCCATCAGTGTACACGGAGGCCCCTCTACTGACCATGGCTAGGTCAGTTCAGCTTTCATTGCTCCCCAGCCTCACACATACAAAATGATTGTCCATCAAGTGCTGATTGACACAACATTTCTAAATGTTCATTCTTAAATTGTCTTGCCAGATATGAAAACCTTTTTTGCTTATAATCTCAGCTGCAGCATTTTCAAATTAGTGCAGAAACTGGAGAACAAGGGCTTAAGAAATTTACCTGTTGCTACAAAGCAAGCTTAATGAATAGACCATATGCAGCAATACAGGCCAAGAGCCAATGAAAATACTACTACTGATTAACAAATTTGTCTCTGAGTCCTCACAGTTCTTCCTTGTGCCTCCTTTGTGACTGTGCCAAGGAGACATCACTTTTACATAAGTAAAAGTAAATGGTGTTTGGTGCTCATAGAAGTACAGCTGCTAGGTAATCTAAAGCAGCACTCCTGATGAGATGATGATGGGCAGACCATCTGTGCTTTTCTTCTGGTGGGTTTTAACACTACTCTGTAAAACTTCATTAGTTCAATTAAGTACAATACACTCATTTGGTATGTTCATTGGTAGTCAAGTTTTCTCATACTTAAAAGAATCACCTTAAGCCCAGATACCCATCTATCTGCACAGTCAGACTTAAAACTTTAAAGCTACATAACTTAAAATGAGAGTCTGATAAACACAAAATTATTACTAACTCTCATTCTGAAGGCAGAAATTACTCATCCATCTCCTACTATCTTAAAAAAAACCCAAAAAACAGACCCTTATACAGTGTTCCATGAAACAAAATCCCATTGCTTCCAAGAGCTGTTACCTGAGAAGCCTGGGACAGACAGCAGTGAATGACCCAAATGAAGTGGAAACCCATCATTTTTATCCTGGCAAACAGACTGGCCACCTACTCTGCAGAGCATGAGAACCAGTACGTACATTCTTCTGGATTACTGCGAGCACAAGTCAAACGAGCAGAAGGATGATGTGTTTGGACAGCACTCCTTTCCAGCTAAATTGTTATCCTAACGTAACACTTGGCTGGCCTTGCTTGTATAGCCTGATTAGTTTGAGTATTTTATCCCACTAACCTGCAGATACAAGTAGATCCTGAACAGTACCCAAATTAAAGTGTCCAATTGTGTTCTCACAACACAGACACGATTGTTTAAGCGTGTAATGAGCGGTATCGCAATCCTCATGAGGAAAGATCTGATAAAATTATAACACCTGAAGTTATCAGACGATTTCTACACAATCTATTGTTCCCTCTGCCTCCCGAGCAGCAGTGTTACCCAGTGGATGCAGAGTTCAGAGGCTGCCAGACAAGCTCTGGCAAAACTTGCTGCTGCCAGGTTTGCAAGTTGCCAGCCCTTGGTTTTCCTGCCCTGCACAACAGCAACCACTGGAAGAACTGGCAGCAACCAATTGCAGAGGACAGCAAACTATCACTGCAGCAAGAGTTTTACCAGTATCCTCTGAATTCACACTGCTGCTGAGAGCCACCAAAATCGGTCTGTAGCTTATGACACTGGATTCAGAAATCCTTTGCAGAAAACCTATGCTGGAGTGAGAGGAGAGAACAACTTACTGGCATAACTTAATACTGTAGAGGGCTTCCACTACGTGAATCAACCAGGACACCCAGAACCTGGTGGAAAGAAAACATTGTTTATTTTGTTGAAAATTAGGGAGAAGACTGTTGTATCCAAGATGCATTATGCAGAGAATATAAAACTGGAAGCACTGAAGCAACAACTTATTTTAACCTAGAAAGGTTGGGGTGTTTTTCATCTTAAAAAACCCCCATATGTGTACACTTAAAAGAAACTGAAGTCCATTGAGAAAATCAGAGCAAATGTAACTTGTAATGTAAATAAGCCTTGACCCACTATGCTTCCAAAACTTTCAGCACTTAGATTAAGCCAAAAAGCCAAATGCTTAGTGAAAGCAGTACAAGTTAATCTTAGTTAAGCATACAAAATCTATCCTTTTACTTACACAAGTATTTTTAGTGGTCCTAAGGAGCTCCTTACATTTTTACAGATTTAGTTCTATGAAAACAGCTGTATGTATAGATTCAGAATGTATAATGTGACTTGATAAGCCACACTTGGCCTACAAATTTTTATATAGAAGCTTTTGTAGAAAAAGAAAGTTACACAGGTTATTCAGTTAGGATCAATTCTATACCTTGCTAAAGCAAAAGGTGCTCTGAGAAAAGATGAGGGTTCTGCACAGTGCATGGTAAAATAAACAAGAAAGGCCTACTGATTCCTACTTTACAGGAAGTTAGTGAGCTCAAGGAAATATTTTCCAGCTCTTTTGTTAATTAAAGTAGCAAAAACTAAGTTTTGTAACTCAGCAAAACTTAGCACTGTGCAGTTTGTTCAGCAGGTTATTTCTCATGTGGATCAGGATACGTGAGTATCAGGGTAGAAAATGTTCTTTGAAGCTGGAAAAAGAAGATTCCTAAAGAAAGAACTGGACTGCTCAAGTAACAACTTGAGAAAAAAAACACTGTTAGTAGGTGGTACAAGTATAACTTTGGACTAATAACTGTCATCAAAAGTAGTATCTTAATATTTTTCCCTTTCTTGCTAAAACATCACTGATGCCGAATTCCAAGTTGAATTTTTAAAGTATCAAACTGGTCTTACCCTGTCTAGTCTTCTACATACTTATTACTCCACACCCTTAATTGTAATGAGCTTGAAAGGAGAGCTCTTTAAATCTAATTAACAACTGGGTTACAGAAAAGCTTGTTAACACAGACTACGCACAAGAGTCAGAGAGAGGCAAAATAATTACACAGTCAAATACAACTTACCCGTAGCATACCCATTTGTGGTGGTGTTCCACTAAATAATTAAGGAAGGTACCAAATATTCCCAGATAACTATAAGGTATAGTTGAAGGCCAAAGTGTTACCCACTTGGAAAAAAAAAAAAATAGTTAGCTTACTTTAAGGTAGAAGTACTATCAATTTAACCTTCAAAACAGCTTTATTTTTGCTCCCTCATCCCCCATGTCCATGGTGTAGGGTTCATTTATTCATAGTACTTAAGTTCTTTCATTCCATTAACCTTCTCCACGACCCATGTTCTTCCAGTAGCCTTTGAAAGATTCCAACTACGAAATTTCTATTCCTTGACATACCAGATGCCAAGGGGATAAGTTTAAGGTTGCTGTCTGGGTACCAAGAGTGCATCTGCACTTTAAGTGGCATTTAAGTAAGCTCATTTTCTGTTAGACATGAAAGCTGCAAAAAAGGCACTATCTTTGTCCTGAAGAAGCTGATCTGAGGCAAGTGACCAGAAGAAGCCAAACAATGAACACTGTTTAGGAGGAATAACTATTTATCTAAAACTAGGGGAACGGTCTTTCTTTTTCTGTCCCTTAAAAAAGAAAATGTCAGATTTTTGTTTATTTTTAACAGGGCACGGAAGATAACTGAGCACAAATCCCAAGACCAGAGATGCAGAATTTCTTTCCAGGTTTCTTTCCTGTCATGGAGCTGTCCACAGTGTTTACCACTGTGCACCCTGATTTCCACAAGGCGGGGAGGAGAAGCACGCAGTGATGAGCTGTGCACTTCAGAGTCCTTTGGGGACATAAGGTGAGTGCTATGCCAGGCCAAAGTACACATTGCCTTATCTTGCTTCTGGTATCAATGCTGCAGTTTCTCACTATATGTAAATTTAGCTATGCCAAGGATGCGGCAAGATGATGGGTTTAAACAGGGAGTCTGCTTAAAGCTCATTCTGTTTCCTGAATCTGTTTTGTGAGTGGCTTGACCTGTCCTGACCATCATTTTTACAGTGGTGGTTCTTAAGTTTAGAAAATCCATACAAACATGTGGACGCCAATGGATGACTTTCACAAACTTTTAAAATACATCAAAACTGCCATTAATATCCCTACTCCAGTAATTCAACCTAATTTAGCTGAAGTCTTTTTAGAAATTAAGACAACGTGGTGAATGAAGTCATGTGTTTTCCAACATCACCAGTTCGTACAGCCTGTGCCTAAAGCCCTGACCTGTAAATGCACCTTATGGATTGCTGCCCCACAGCTGTCCCGGAGCGAGCTGTGCTGATGCTCAGTGCCTCAATTCCCAGTTCTGGGAATGCTGCAGCCCATTCCCAGGGCACCTGCCCCGCAAACCATAGCTGGGTACCGCGCTCCCAGCGCCACGGCCTCGCTTCCCTTCGCAGGCCGAGTGGTTTCTCACTCACTCCGGCCTTCCTGCTTGGCTCTGTCCAGCCTCCTCCCTGCCTGGCCAAAGCAGCACCTCTAGTTTCCTTTTCCCCGCAGTTTATTTTAGAGAGCGGCGTTTCCGCGGACACCGGGACGGTACAGGGAGCCTGTTCCACGCACGCCGCGGCTTCTGAACGACCTGCCTCTCTCCCTCCCTCCCTCCCCGCGCCGCGCCTTACACCGAGGACGATCATGCCGAAGATGATGGCGACCATCCAGATGAGCCGGGAGCGCTGGAAGTGGCAGCTGCCATCGCGGCCTCGCTCC